>CAUYUJ010016127.1:180000-195000 GCA_963575745.1 Prorocentrum cordatum
AGTGTGTGTGTGAGTGTTTGTGAGTGGGAGTGTGGGTGTGTGTGAGTGTGAGTGAGTGTGCGTCTGTGCGAGTGTGCGAGTGTGCGAGTGCGCGCGTGTGTGCGTGCGTGCGCGTGCGCGTGCGCGTGCGTGTGTGTGTGTGTGCGCGTTGGTGCGCGTGCGTTGGTGCGTTTGCGCGCGCGCGCGTTTGCGCGCGCGTGGCCGCCAGGCGTCGAGGCTCAACCCTCGACCCTCGGATCGAGGACCCGAGATCCCGGAGCCTAAGATTGACGATCTTCGGATCTACGGTCCGAGGTGCTCGCAGATGCCCAAGGCCAAGATCTCGGATCCTCGATCCGAGGATGGAGGATCGAGCCTGCTCGGTGGCAGAGTGGGCCCGAGGACGACCAGAGGAGCACTTGCTAGGCTCGGCCCTCGAGCCCCGGATGTCGAACCCGAGATCTTCCAGTCCAAGCTTGGCGACCCTCGGATCTAGAGTCCGAGGTGCGCGCAGATGCTCAAGACCAAGATCTCGGACCCTCGGTCCGAGGATGGAGGATCGAGCCGGTGGCAGCGTGGGCTCGGGGACGGCAAGAGGGGCGATCTACTATCGCCGAGGCTCGGCCCTCGAGCCTCGGATGTCGAGTCCGACATCTTCCAGGACAAGCTTGGCGACCCTCGGATCTAGGATCCGAGGTGCCCGCAAATGCTCGAGACCAGGATCTCGGACCCTCGATCCGAGGATGGAGGGTCGAGCCTGCTCGGCGGCAGCGTGGGCTCGAGGACGGCGGCGAGGGCGATTTAGTGCCGCTATGCTCGGTCCTCGAGCCGCGGGCGTCGAACCCGAGCGTCGAACCCGAGATCTTCGAGTCCAAGCTTAACGACCCTCGGATCTAGGACCCAAGGTGCTCGAAGATGCTCGGACTCATGATCTCGGATCCTCGGTCCGAGGATGGAGGATCGAGCATGCTCGATGGCAGCGTGACGATTGAGGATCGCAGGGGCTCGATCCTCGATCCTCGGATCCTGAACCCGAGATCTTCGAGTTCAAGCTTGAGGGCCCTCGGATCTAGGACCCAAGGTGCCCGAATATGCTCGGACTCAAGATCTCGGATCATCGATCCGAGGATGGAGAATCGAACCCGCTTGATTCCTTGATGTTTGATCGAGGATCAGTCGGCGAGATGGGGGGAGTAGTACCCCGCAGCTTGGAACGCCCCTCGCGCGTGCTCGAGCGCTCTCTTGGAGCTTGAAACTCAGATGGGTCTCGAGCGCGCGCCTCGAAACGGCGCCCTCGTAGCAAAAAACATGGGGCACTTGGCCCGGGGAGCTCGCGCGCTCAGGCGTCCACGAGCACGGGCGAGGCGGGCTCTGACTCGGCCTTCGTGTCGACCTGGCTCCTCTCGTCATCGCGCTTGTTCATGGTGGGCTTGTCGTACTCGGCCTGGATCGACGCAAACTTGTCGAAGTGCAGCTTGATGTGGTCCTCGAGAAGCACCTGCTCGTGCTGGTGCGGCTGCTGCTTGACGGTTTCCGAGTAGTTCAGCTTGTCGCGCTTGTCCTGGTAGCTCTGCTCGTGCAGCTCGTAGCTCATGTCGGCGGTTATCTGGATGCACCAACGCCACTTGATGATGGCCGATGTGGTGGCTTTGGAGACCCCGTCCGGCGCGATCGAGCGCTGGGGCCCTGCTCGGAATCATCTTGAAGAGCATCTCGGCACCCTCGGCGGGCCTCTCGTCCAAATGCTCGACGGGCTCGAACTCCTCGTTGAGCGGCAGCACTAGCTCGTGGAGGTGGAGGAGCTCGGCGGGGATGCTTGGGAGGGCATACCCGATGTGCACGGTGTAGGAGCCGTGGGTCAGCTTCTTGACGTTCTCGGCGCCGAGCTCCATGTCTTTCTCCTTGGCCAGTTTCTGCAGCTTGGCCCTGAAGGTCGGCATGAGCCAGAAAACGGCCCTCGAGCGGCTCTCCGTGGTTCTCGAAGATGTCGTACGCGTGCTCGCTCTTCTCGACGTAGGTCTTGAAGAACACCGCCACAGCTAGCTTGATGCGCCTCTTGTCTTTCTCGTTGAAAATGTGGCCGTACTCGATGTTCTTGTGGCGCCCGCCTTGGTAGACCATCGCCAGCGCGGCTTGCTGTGCGCTCGACGACCACGAGGCGCTCTCGGCCTTGAAGTAGCAGCTCGTCATCCTCGCAGCATCCGTGCCTTGCGCGCTCGACTGGCACTGGCGCGTCTCGGCGATGCTGACCTTCTCGGCGATGTAGCTCAGTTGCTCGGTGATCCTCTCGTTCTGCTTGGCCGTGCGCTCGAGGATCTCGTTCGAGCTCGGGCTCGGCGCCGCCACGTGCTTCAGCGCCTCGACGGGCAGGCTCGCGGCAGCTGCGCGTTCGGCGGGCTGGGCGATCGCTGGGGCTCGCAACGCAGTCAGGGGCAACGATGTGAGGGGATAGGCATTGGGGGGGCGCCGACCTGGAATCGGCGATACATCGCCGATGCATCGGCGATGCGCGCCCGGTGCATCGGCGATGTATCGCAGATTCCAGGTCGATGCCCCGCCCCCACTGCCTATGCATCGGCGATACATCGTTGATGCATGGGCACGCCATCCCCCCCTATCGCTGTCCCTGGGGCGAAGAGGCTCGGCGCTTCGAAGAGGCTCGAAAGCTTAGAGTCTCGGAGACTCGGGGAATCTAGGGCCTGGGCAGCTGCGGGGGCAGAGGGGAGGAGGAGGAGGAGGAGGAGGAGGAGGAGGAGGAGGAGGAGGAGGAGGAGGAGGAGGAGGAGGAGGAGGAGGAGGAGGAGGAGGAGGAGGAGAGGAGGAGGAGGAGGAGGAGGGAGGAGGAGAGGAGGAGGAGGAGGAGGAGGAGGAGGAAGAGGAGGAGGAGGAGGAGGAGGAAGGGCCACGAACCGTATGAGGGGTGCGCAAAAAAAACAGTCACTGAACTAACTAACTCCAACGCGCTGCCTGCTCGAAAAAGCGCATGCACAGTGAAAATCCAATCGGTCCCTATGGCCCTGCCTGACTCGGGAACGGCTAAGGAAATTAGATTCCCATGTCCCTGACGCACGGTCGTAACGTGGCCATACTGAATTGGTGAAACTCCCACAGCCCTGCCACACGCTCGTGATTGCGGAAGCTGGTGTGGTGAGACCACCATGGCCACGCTCAGCGTTTTTGATGTTGTTGCTAATCAACACGATATGATAGCAACCTCGATCCCCGCAATGTGTCCGTGGATTCTCAAGCTCGGCCTCCGCGTCCTTTCCCACGGATGAATCCCCGTGGTCGGGGATCAAAAATATAGGGGGGTATGGGGGGTACTTTATTTTCGCCCGTGGTCGGTTATCTCTCATCCACAATGCGCCTGTAAGGGGGGGACACGCCCGACCTCATTCCAGCTTCCGAGCCCCGCGCACGAGCGGCCGGTATGCCTCGAACTTCTCGGGGCAGGGCGCGGCTCTGGGGAAGGTCGGGGTCGCTGCCCGCCGGAACCACCGATGGGCTGCGAGGAGGCCGAGTCAGAGCCCCGAGTCATCAGGGGTAACTCGGGTCAGGGCTAACTCGGGTTCGTTTTTCGGGAGTCCGAACCCGAGTTATCCCGGACCCGAGTTACCCCGGATAACTCGGGCGTCCAGAGCCCCAGAGTCATCAGGGGTAACTCGGGTCAGGGCTAATTCGGGTTCGTTTTTCGGGAGTCCGAACCCGAGTTATCCCGGACCCGAGTTACCCTGGATAACTCGGGCGTCCAGAGCCCCAGAATCATCAGGGGTAACTCGGGTCAGGGCTAACTCGGGTTCCTTTTTCGGGAATCCAAACCCGAGTTACCCCGGACCCGAGTTACCCCGGATAACTCGGGCGCCCAGCCGAGGCGGGGGAACACGCGCGCAGATCCCCTCCCCCCCCCCCCTTTGGGCCCTGCCTCCCCAGAAAGATAGCATCGTGAAGAAATCAGGACGGGAGGTTTTTCGTTCTTTTCGATCCTATAAAGGCCTTCGCCAGGCCCCAAGACCGTCAAGAAACGACTCAGGACGAAAAACCGGTCCGGGGGAAAGGGTCGGGACTTCCAGGGACGCCGTCCTGAAAAAATCACGACGTCGCATGTTTGGGCTGAGATCCGACGCTCCAAAAACAATTGGGCAGGCGGTGTTTGGCAGTTCTCGGCCTCAGGGGGCCCTTGCCTGGCCTCAGGAGCGTCAACAAAGCGATTCGGGACGAAAGACCAGTCCCGGGGAAGTGGCCCGGACCTCCGGGGTCCACGCCCCCCCAAAAAATTGGAACAGCCGGATGTCTGGGGATAGGAGGAGGAGGAGGAGGAGGAGGAGGAGGAGGAGGAGGAGGAGGAGGAGGACCCCCCGCCCCCCCCTGGGCCCTCTGTGGAGCGGCTTTCGCGCCCTCTCACGGGCCGGCTTTGGCGCACCCTCCCGGGCACGTGCACAGAGGCGAGGTGGTGGTGGCGTCTTGCGTTGGGAGCAAGGCCCTTAGCCCGCTGTGGAGTCGTTGCTCCCATGCGTCCGCTCCATCACCCGCCTCCCCCTCACCCACACCCACTCCTCCTCCTCCTCCTCCTTCTCCTCCTCCCTCCTCCTCCTCCTCCTCCTCCTCCTCCTCCTCATCATCATCATCATCATCATCATCATCATCATCATCATCATCATCATCATCATCATCATCATCATCATCATCATCATCATCATCATCATCATCATCATCTTCTCTGCCTCTCCTCTCCCCACTCTACATTCACACCATGTGAATACTACTCTCCTCTCTCCCCTGACTCTGTCCGGACGGTCTCCCGTCCTCCCCGCGTATGCTTTTATACAGGATTCCATGATTTGGGTTTCCCTATATGTTTTGGCAATCCGGTCGTTTCCGGTTCTTCCAGAAGTTTGCTCTGCAGCGCCGCCCTCATTTCCGCGCTTCGGTCATTCAAAATCGTGCTCCCGTTGCAGCGCTGACCTCGTTCCCGCGGGTCTCCTTGGGCTCCCGGTGCTCCGGGGAGCCCAGAGCCCAGGGAGACATGGAAGGGGATTCGGAGAACGTGAGGCAGCGTGTCGAAAGGAGGGATGCTTCAAAATTACAGTACCCCTACTGGACGGCACTTGGCATTCGAAATCGCCCACATCGTGCCTTCACGAGGTTACGGAGGACATGGAGCCGGCATTCCGGACAGGCCCTGTCTTCTCGTAGACGGACCTCTTACCCTCCAAGTCAACCGGTGCCATACCATGGCATGCAATGCGATGCTGTGTTGTGCACCGCTGTAAGGTGCCATGCTTTGCGTTGCTATGCGTTGTGATGCACTGCTTTACTACGCAATGCCACGCCATGCTATGACATGCAATGATCTGCCGTGCTCTTCACGCCATGCTTTTCCATCCATCGCGTACCCTCTTGGGATCATTGCCCTGCTCGACATCTGACTGTGCGCGTAGATCGGAGATCTACGCCATGGTAAGGGATGGGAGGGATGGGTAGGACGTCAGATGTGACGCTAGCGCACCTAGCTTGCCCTCATCCCCCTCCCTCTCCTCCTCCTCCTCCTGCTTCTCCTCCTTCTCTTCCTCTTTGTTTGCTTTCGTCATCCCCCTCCTATCCAGCCTCCTCCTCATCCTCGTCCTCTTCCCTCCCTCAGTACGCTCCTCTCCTTTGCAGCCCTCCTGCCCCCCCCGCACCAAGGGAGTTATCAGCGTCATTGTCACGGCAATCCGTCCGAAACCACTCTGGCTCGAGCCTGTTTTTCCCAGCCCGAGCCCGGCCGGCCCCAGCAGCAGCTCCCGATGTCCGTCCTGGTCAAGGACAGCGCCGCATCTCCTTCGGGTTCTGGGCTGAAGAGCGTGGTTACAGAATCCCTCACGCAATTCGGCGATTTTGGAACAGTATGGAAGGAGCTTATCGGACTGCTGCAGGCCCCGCCGAAGCAGTTCGCGCTGCGCGATTCCAAGTGCGTCAAGGAGTCGGAGAACGTCTTCACGGTCACGAAGTTTCTTGACGGCAAGGTGCTCCAGAAGATCGGCAAGGGCACCGTTGCCGGCCAAGACGAGGAGAGCATCGTCAAGTACTCGGTCGACCCCGCTGCGGGGAGCATCCAGATGGAGACTTACGGCAAGGGCGGCAAGATTCGGGACAGGGACTGGTGCTCCGCATCTCTCAACCGATCCCCATCCCCGTTGGGTCATGGCATCCTTGCCCCACCAGCAGGTGGGGATAGGTCCTGCGAAACTCGTAGAGAGCAGGACACTTTCCCACCTGGGGGAAGTCGGCCAGTGGGGCTGAGGCCATGCCAGTGGGGACAGGAATCGGTTAAGCGATGCTCAGGTGCGTCCTCCACAAGGACGGGCTCTGTCTGGAGTGGTGGGGGGAGACGCCCGGGGCCCGCAAGAGCGGCACGGCGAAGGCCAAGCAGTTGCAGAAGATCCTGGACGCCGTCGTCAAGCAGGCATGCCCGGGCGGCGTCGTGGATGTCAGCAAGACGCAAGTGGCCCCAGATGCCGTCTCGCCCAGCGGCTCAGGGCTGAAGAGCGCTGTGTCCAGCGTGCTGGACAAGTTCATGGACTTTGAGACGCTCTGGAACGGCTGCGTGCAGGAGCTCGGGGAATATGATGGCACCCTTGCGGCAGAAGACCCTAAACGGCTGAACACAGCTGCGCGATGGGTGGCCACGATCGGCAACCGAGTTCGGGGGCCTCGGCATCCTTCACCGTGCGTTAGAAGGATTACAGTCAGAACCCTCAGGGGAAATTACTCACTGCGTGGAGCTCCCCACATGTGCATCCACTTACGTACGCAGGACGAAAGATTTTCCTCTTGAGGTGTAAATGGCGATGATGAGTTGGAAGTTAATGACCGATGCCCCTTCCCCCGTAGAATCTTAACACGTGCTGGTTCCGAGGTCCGCGGATCCGATTTCCTCTGGCTTCCCGTTTTAATTCAAATAAATTACACCTGAGAAAACCCAATCAGTGGATGATTTGAAAATTAATACTATGGATCTTGAGATCGATTGTGAGATCGATAATGAGATCGATAGCGCAATCGATCGTGAGGACGATTGTAAGGTCGATCGTGGGATCGAGAGTGAAGTCGATTCAATGAGGTCGATCGCGAGATCGCTCATGTCATCTCTAGTGAGATCGCTTGTGAGATCGATAGTGAGATCGATTGTGAGATCGATGGTGAGATCGAAAGATAAGTGGGTAATGAGATCCATTGTGAGACCGATCGATAAAAAGATCGACCAGGAATCCGGGAACCCGGGAACCTCGCCGCCCTCCGAAATTGGTCTGGAACCAGGAGCCCGGAAACCCAGAACCGGAAACCCAGGAACCCAGCGTGCGACCAACATCGGCGGGACATTTTCGCCAAATCTTTCAACTTCCGCGAGGACCTATTCAGTACAAACACTGATTGGGGAATAATTTTTTAACGGGGTAACAATCGGATCCGCCGTAAAAATTGAAATCGAACACGGATCTATCAAATCCGAAATCGGATCCGCGCGGACGGAAATCGGATCCACCAAAAAAGCACAGACGTCACACTTGGATCCGCGCGAACTTCATGGAATTCGACGGCGGTTATCTCATACGCTTCTGCTCAAGACTTCAAACCGTCGTTCCGGGCCCAAGGGGAAAACTTTCGTCCTGGGGATGTATTTGCACGGACCTATCCGCCGTGACTGTCTAGGCGCAAGAGTTTTCGAATATAAGCGGGCTTGAGTATTGACGGTGTGGGAGTGACTCTAATTGTGAATGAGTTGGAGTGTGAATGAGTCTCAGTAGTACGAGCGCTTCTCTGCGCATGAGCCGGGGGCCTCCTGTGGCCTCCTGAAATCTCCTGGGGCTTCCTGTGGCCTCCTGGGGCCTCCTGGGGCCTCTTGGGGCTTCCTGTGGCCCCCTGAGGGGGGCTTCGTGGAGCCTCCTGGGGCCTCCTGGGGAGGATTCGTGTCGCAGGAGAGGCCCAATCTATAAGAACCGACATGCATAAACACACTACGGATTGGAGCCGCAGGAGAAGGGCAATCTATAGGAACACGCGTAAGACACCAAGGACTTGTGCCTCAGGGGATGCCAAGTTTACAGAAAACAAATGTAAACCACAAAGGACTCGTGCTCCAGGGGAGGCACAATCTATAGGAGCATACGTACACCACATGAGATTGGAGCCACTCCTGTGGCCTTCTGAGGCCTCCTGCTCCTGGGAACGCTTGGGGCCTCCTGGTGCCTTCCGGGGCCTCCAGGTGCCTCCTGGCGCTTCATGTGGCCTCCTTTGGCCTCCTGTGGCCTCCTGTGGCCTCCTGTGGCATCCTGGAGCATCCTGAAGCTTCCTGGGGCCTCCTGTGGCATCCTGATACCTCCTGATACTTCCTGGTGCCTCCTGGAGCCTCCTGGAGCCTGCTGGAGCCTCCTGGGGCCTCTTCGGGCTTCCTGTGACCTCCTGAGGCCACCTGGGGCCTCGTGTGGCTTCGTGTGGCCTCATGGAGCCTCCTGGGGCCTCCTGTGGCATCCTGATGCTTCCTGATACTTCCTGGTGCCTCCTGCGGCCTCCTGGAGCCTGCCAGAGCCTCCTGTGGCATCCTGAAGAGGATCCGTGCCCACGAGTCTGTCCAGCAAAATAGGCAAATCGCTCGAGATATCCTCAACATCTGCCTCCCTCTTGGGGGGGCGAGCACGAGCGCCTCGCTCGAGACATCCTTAGGATTTGCTCCGGAAGCGAAGGACGTGGGGGCACCGAAACAGGCAAACTGCTCGAGAAATCCCCGCAATCTGGGCGCGAACGGAGGCCGTGCAATACCCTTGGCGGCGCCCCCTTAGGAGTGCGAAAACCAGCAAAGCGCTTGAGACATCCTCAGGATCTGCTCCGAAAGCGAAGGACGCTGGGGCACCGAAACAGTCAAACCGCCTGAGACATCCCCGCAATCTGAGCGCGAACGGAGGCCGTGCAATACCCCTGGCGACCCCCCACCACCCACCACCACCTTCTTAGGAGTGCGAAAACCAGCAAACCAATTGAGACATCCTCAGGATATGCTCAGCATCATAACCATCATCAGTATCATCATCATCATCATCATCATCATCATCATCATCATCATCATCATCATCATCATCACCATCACCATCACCATCATCATCATCATCATCCTTCTCATCATCATCATCATCATCATCATCATCATCATCATCATCATCATCATCATCATCATCATCATGATCATCATCATACTCTGAGTGGGACGGGGAGTCAGCAACAGCAGCATCATCAGCATCAGCATCATACCAACCATGATCATCATCATCATCATCATCATCATTATTATTATTATTATTATTATTATTATTGTTATCATCGTCAGCATCTCAGGAGGAGGAAGTGTGAGAGGAAGGTCCGCACGGCGACAGAGTAGGATGGGGAAGAGATGGAGGAGGTGAGGAAGGAGGTCCGTGCGGTCGGAGTAATATCAATAACCCCATCTTTTGGGTATGGGGAACAAGAACCCCACCCTTTGGATATGGGACAAAAACATGCACGAACATAGACTTCAGAGGTCCGCGTCGATTTTTCGGATCGGCTCTGGACCCCCTGGCGCCGTCTCTGGCGCTCTCCCCAGTGCGCTACGAGTGCCGCCAGGGAGCGGGGCACTCAGCGCCGATCTAAGAATTCCGTGCGGACCTCACAACGTCTAGGTGTGTGCAGTTTTCTCTTCTTCCAGGAGTGCAAAGTTGGCGCAGAGGTGCAGACCGTTTCGGCGGAGGAGTTCACCGCGGTCTTCATGAAGGACACTGCGAAGGTCACGGTGAAGTACAAGATCAACAAGGCAAGCGGGGAGATCTACGCAGAGCATTTCGGACCCCTGGGAAGGCGCTTCGAGCAGTCGTGGATCATGGTCCATAGGAGCCCGCTGCGCATGGAGCACTGGGGCGAGGCCACCGGCGAGCGCAAGAGCGGCCAGGCCAAGGCTGCCTACGTGCAAACCTTGGTCGACACGATCGCCCTTCGCGTAAAGCCTGCGAGCACGGGTCCTGCGAAGGTTCATCCCAATTTCCCGTCTCCGAGCGGTTCGGGACTGCTGAGCGTAGTCTCGGAACCCCTTGGCAAGTTCACGAGCTTCGACAAGCTCTGGGACAACTGGGTCATGCTGCAGAAGAACCCGCCCAAGGTGCCTGAAGTGAAGTCGCGGGAGGTAGTAGTGGTCTCTGACACCGAATTCAAAGTGTTCGCCACCCTTGACGAGGCCACGCTCGTCGCGAACACTCCAGGAAGGAAGATGCGCGAAGACGACCAGAACTTCATCAAGTATTCCCTCAATAGTGCCAAGGGGACTATGTCCCAGGAGATTTATGGAGCTCGAGGCCGCGTGAGGGAGAGAAATTTCGCGGTGTTGCACAAGAACCCTTTGCGGCTGGAGTGGTGGGGTGAGACACCCGGCGAGAGGAAGTTCGGCGCCGCCAGGGCGTCTTGGGCGGTGGGCATGCTAGAGTCGATTTTGAAAAAGGCTGGGTCAAAAGTTACATCAGTGAAGGTCCAACAGGGCGTGCCGTCTCCCACCAACGCCGCGTTCAAGAGCGCGGTGTCAGAGCCGCTGGACCAGCACATCAGCTACGAGAGACTGTGGGCCGAGATGATAGACTTGTTTCAGTACCCACAATCGACAGCGGAAAACAAGTACTCTTCCCCGGTTGTGACCAACGACAACGAGTTCGAGGTCAAGCAGGAGTCCAAGACTGCGGGCGAGTCCACGTTAAGGCTCGGCGGCAAGCCCAGGGGGGAAGTGAGAAGGGGCGGGCCTTCTCAGAAGGCTCGGAAGCCCCCCGACCTTCTGAGAAGTTATCTAAGCCTTCCCCGAAGACAGACAAGAGTCTTCAGGCTTGCGCCACATCCGCCGACCCCTTACTTTTCGGGATTGTCTTTGGCGTGTTGTTATCCGTCCTGGCGTCCAAATTTGTCAGGGCCATCTTGGCAGCTGTCTGCGACTGTCTCTTTTCTCTGTTGTTTGGCGTCGCGTGGTGTTTGATCGGCCGGCGCGCCCGCCATGCGGATGCAATTGGCCAGGGAGGGGCTTCGGGTGCTTCTGCAGCCATTCTGGGGCCGTCTTGGTTGCTGGGCCGTGCTGGCTTCTTGGGGGGACGTTTGGGGCGCATGCCCTGCCTTGTTAGTGCTGCCGTGGTTTTTTGTTCATTGGCCCATGGTCATTCTGCAAGGTGTCCTGGATGAGTTGTGCCTCTACTTGTGCGGGGTCGACGGACTCAATTATCACATGCCCGTCTGCGTAGTCTCGTTTCTATGTCCTCCTTGTGGCGTTGCCTAGTCCGCAGTTGGGGGGTCTGTGCTGGGCCGTCTTGGGGGCGTTTGCGCCGTCTTCAAGCAGTTGTGGCTGTTTCGGTTCGATTTGGAGCCGACGTGGAGACAATATGGCCATGTTTGGAGCAACCATCTTGCGCAGTTTTGGAGGTCATTCTGGCGGCTTCGTGGTTCGAAATTGCTTTGGATCTTACCCAGCCAGACTTTGCCTGTACCATTTTTCAAACGTGAGACTGTCAACCCGCCAGGGAAACTCAAGGGGGGAAAAGTTCGCGTGGTTGGAGACCCCAAACGGGTCGGCGAATGACGGGAAGCGCGCGAAGACTCGAAGAGTCGCGCGATGGACGTTGGTTTCGGCCCTAAGGGAACATATTTTTGATCTGGGGAGGTGCAGGGGGGGAAGGTCTCGGGGGACCTCCGTGATTAGACCCTGGCGGATGACGGGAAGCGCGCATAGACTCGAAGAGTCGCGCGATGGACGTTGGTGCAGGCCCGAAGAGAAATATTTTCAACTGGGGGGAGTCTGAGGGGGAAGGGCCCGGGATCGCTAAATAATTATGGCCTGGCGGATGACGGGAAGCGCGCTTAGACTCGAAGAGTCGCGCGATGGACGTTGGTGTATGCCCGGAGGGAAATCTCTTACCAAGGGTCTCTTTAAACACGTGTCCCGCGAAACTGGCGGATGACGGGAAGCGCGCTTAGACTCGAAGAGTCGCGCGATGGACGTGGCTCATCGGCCTGGAGGGAAAATATCTATCTGGAGTGGTCCAGGGGAGGAGTGGTGGCGGGATCGGGCCTTGATAGGGACGTGGCGGATGACGGGAAACGCGCTTAGACTCGAAGAGTCGCGCGATGGACGTTGGTTCACGGCCCGGAGGGAAAACATGTATCAAGTGGAGGGGTCCAGGGGGAGGAGTGGTGGCGGGATCGGGCCTTGATCGGGACGTGGCGGATGACGGGAAACGCGCTTAGACTCGAAGAGTCGCGCGATGGACGTTGGTTCACGGCCCGGAGGGAAAACATGTATCAAGTGGAGGGGTCCAGGGGGAGGAGTGGTGGCGGGATCGGGCCTTGATCGGGACGTGGCGGATGACGGGAAACGCGCTTAGACTCGAAGAGTCGCGCGATGGACGTTGGTTCACGGCCCGGAGGGAAAACATGTATCAAGTGGAGGGGTCCAGGGGGAGGAGTGGTGGCGGGATCGGGCCTTGATCGGGACGTGGCGGATGACGGGAAGCGCCCATGGCGTGGACCGCCTGTTGGCGGCAAAAATTAATAATCGGGTACGCGCTGCACTTTGAAACTGCGCTGGCGGATTTCGGACAACGGCCTCCAATGGCCTCAAGATAGCCCAAAACCGTCCAAAATGACCTCCAAACCGGCTCCGGAGGGATCCTGAGGCCTCCAACTTCGCCCAAGATGCCTCCAAGACGGCCCGAGTGGCCTCCAAACCGATCCAAGAGCCCTCCAATACGCCCCAAACGGGCCTCCAAGAGGCCTCTCAAGAGAGGCCACAGAGGCACAAATCATTGTTTTTTCAATGTTATATATGTATATATATATATATATATATATATATATATATTATTTTCGCTTTTTCATATCCACGACGCTCCAAGACGGCCCCAGAGGTCCCTGAGACCGCCCCGGGACGGCCCGAAAGGCCCCCGACACGGTCCCACGACGGCCCAAGAGGGCCGCCACACGGCCCCAAGACGGCCCAAGAAGCCTCCAAGACGACCCCAGAGGCTCTCAAGACGGCTTCACGAGCGAGCTTAGACGGGGTGCCCGAAGGGACATTCAGGGCTCTCGGCTCCAACAGGCTCCCGGGAAGCTTAAAGAGGCCCCTACGACGCCCCCAGGAGGCTCCAAAAACGCTCCGAACGGCTCCTAACAAACCCCGAAGACGCCGTCAAGAGGAGCCAGCGCGGCCGCCGAGAAGCCTCCAAACTTCCTCCCAGAGGTCCCCAAGAGACCTACCATGCCATTCCGACGACCATGCAGAGGAGGAGGAAAAGGAGGAGGAGGAGGAGGAGGAGGAGGAGGAGGAGGGGGATGATGATGAGGAGGAGGAGGAGGAGGAGGAGGAGGAGGAGGAGGAGGAGGGGGATGAGGAGGAGGAGGAGGAGGAGGAGGAGGAGGAGGAGGAGGCGGAGGAGGAGGAAGGGTCAGCAGGCGGGACGCGGAGCAGCTCGCAGGCTGGGAACAGAAGAGGCAGGCAGACCCTCGCGGGTGTGCGTGGGCCCCTTTTGCACCGCGTGCGCCACTATGCTCTCGTCCTCGCGGGGTGTCTGCGGCCTTGGGGAGCAGCCAATGGGGTGTCTGCGGCCTTGCTCTCGTCCTCGCGGGGTGTCTGAAGGCCGCGAGTCGGCCTGCTCCTTCCAGCTAGAAGCCCCATCATTCTCGCGCGCCTTACACGCGCACCCTCTCTGGGACGTGCTTTGCCGCGCATCCACTGGGACACGTGTGATACGCGCACCCTTTAGGGCGTGCTTCGCACGCTCCCAGCACGCGCGCACCCTCTGGGACGTACTCTAGCACGCACCCACTGGGACACATGGAGTGGTAGTATTATCATCATACCTACCGGTGTGATCTCGCACTGCTTTATTTCGACCGACCGTGTGCCCATAATGCGGTCGTGCTGGTGGTTGTGCTGGCGGCCGTGCTGGTGGTCGTGGTTGGTGGACGTGCTGGTGGTCGTGCTGGTGGTCGTGCTGCTGGCCGTTCTGGTGGAGGTGCTGGCAGTCGTGCTGGTGGTCGTGCTGGTACTTGTGCTGGTGGTCGTGCTGGGAGGTGCTGGTGGTCGAGCTGGTGGTCGTGCTGCTGGCTGGTCGTGCTGGTGGTCGTGCTGGTGGTCGTGCTGGTGGTCGTGCTGGGCTGGTGGTCGTGCTGGTGGTCGTGCTGGCGGTTGTGCTGGTGGTCGTGCTGGTGGCTGGTCGCGTTGGTGGTTGTGCTGGTGATCGTGCTGGCGGTCGTGTTGGTGGCCGTTCTGGTGGAGGTGCTGGTGATCGTGCTGGTGGTCGTGCTGGTGGTCGTGCTGGTGGTTGTGCTGGTGGTCGTGCTGGTGGCTGGCCGTGCTGGAGGTGCTGGTGGTCGTGTTGGTGGTCGTGCTTGGTCGTGCTGGTGGCTGGCCGTGCTGGAGGTGCTGGTGGCTGGTCGTGCTGGTGGTCGCTGGTGGTCGTGCTGGTGGTCGTGCTGGTGCTTGTGCTGGTGGTCGTGCTGGCGGTCGTGTTGGTGGCCGTTCTGGTGGAGGTGCTGGTGGTCGTGCTGGTGGTCGTGCTGGTGGTCGTGCTGGTGGTTGTGCTGGTGGTCGTGCTGGTGGCTGGGCGTGCCGGTGCTTGTGCTGGTGGTCGTGCTGGCGGTCGTGTTGGTGCCCGTTCTGGTGGAGGTGCTGGTGGTCGTGCTGGTGGTCGTGCTGGTGGTTCTGCTGGTGGTCGTGCTGGTGGCTGGCCGTGCTGGAGGTGCTGGTGGTCGTGTTGGTGGTCGTGCTGGTGGTCGTGCTCGCGGTCGTGTTGCTGGCCGTTCTGGTGGAGGTGCTGGTGGTCGTGCTGGTGGTCGTGCTGGCCCCTCCCCCTCCCCCCCTGCGCCCCCCTCCCCTTATTCCGACCGACCGTGGGCCACCCCCCCCGCTTCTCCCCTGCGCCCCCTTCCCATTATTCCGACCGACCGTGGGCCACCCCCCCCGCTCCCTCCCTGCGCCCCCCTCCCCTTATT
>CAUYUJ010016127.1:200000-267500 GCA_963575745.1 Prorocentrum cordatum
GTAAGCATCGTGGACCTCCATGGGGCAGTCTCCTCGAAATTCATGAATGTAAAAACGGGGTCCGCTTTTTTGTTCGGCTTCTGTGCGAGACACGATTCACATAAGAATGTCTTCTCCCAATGCCGCGGAAGCGAGTGTGCCAGCATCCTACTTTTAGCATCCGCTGCGAAGCCGATCCGCTTGCCCGCGCCCATTGGGCAGGAGGCGGCTGAGGAGGGGGGGGAGGAGGAGGGGGAGGAGAAGGATGAGGATGAGGAGGAGGAGGAGGAGGAGGAGGAGGAGGAGGAACAGGGGGGCCACGCAGGAGAGCACAAGGAGGAAGTGGAGAACAGAGGAGGAGGGGAGAGAGGGGAGGGGGGTAAAAGGAGGAGGAGGAGGAGGAGGAGGAGGTTTGCTTTGATGATTTTCGTCCTCGCCGTCGTCGCTTCTTACAGTTCATCCTTCTCCTCCTTCTCCTCCTCCTCCTCCTCCTTCTCCTCTTTCTCCGCCCTCGTCCCCCTCCCCCGCGTCCTCCCTGCTCATCCTCTTATTCCTCCTCCTCCTGCTCCTCCTCATCCTCCTCCCCCTTCCCTCCTCTGTCTCCTCCTCCAAGCTATCTCAAGCTTGTGCAATGCGAAGCATGCTGTATGAACGCCCCACGCCAACCCTCTGCCAAGAGTTCCCCACGAGATTGGTCGCGCCAGCCATGCAACTCTGCAGCACCGTTCAGACCACGATCCGGCCACTTACCCTCTTCCAGCGCAGAGGACGACCACTCGAGCAGCTTGGCTATGGCTTTGTGGAGAGCCCCCATGTCGCACACCGAAGACTCTGCGACGGCGCACACAGGAAACAAACGATCGAACACGCTGCCACTGTCTGCCAGAATACTGCCCCAGCTCCAGACATGGAATTCTTGATTCCTCTGAGGCTTCATCTTGGCCCATGATTGTGCGCGGCCCCGCGGCGACCTAGCTAGCCGAGAAAACGAGTTGGCCGCCCCTTCTCCCGCGAGAGAGGAGGCAGACGTTGGTTTCTCGGCCGATTGCGCCACGGGGTCCACCAGGATCATGGGCCGAGATGACGCCCCATGCCGTCTGGTAGAACTCTGCCCCATCGTAATGGATGTACATCGGCACGACCTTGCCGACGACTGCAGCCGGCTGATCTCGGATGGCAGGGTGATCAGCATGTTGCGGCAGACCAGATGCTAAAGCGCCTCGCCACCACCGGGGCACGGCAGCAGGGCCATCAACGCCCGTCATGGACTCCCGCCACTGCAGACATGCATGTTATAAAAGCTCCCTCTCCTCCTCCTCCTCCTCCTCCTCCTCCTCCTCCTCCTCCTCCTCCTCCTCTTGGTCATCGTCATCCCACCTCCTTCCTTCCACCTGCTCCTCCTCCTTCTCCTTCTCCACTCCCACCTCCCCCCTCTCAGTGTCTTCAGAAAAATCAAAACGCAGTCCTGATCGGGCCCAGCTCGCCAGAGCGCCGCGAACATCTCGTGCGGGGGGATCGCGTCGACCCAGTGGGTCCGGGGGCGGATGTCGTCGGCTTCTTTCAACAAGATGGGGATCTGGTAGGTGCGCAGGCCATGGTCAGTAACAAACCGATGCATGTGCCTGCGGAAGTCACGTTCAGCGTTCCCAGAATGCCGCCCTGATGAACCAGTGCGAGAGAGCATATCAGTAAACGAGTCGCGAGAAGAGGGGCCCACCATCTCTTGCACGGCTCTGGCCGCGCGCCCTGCCAGACTGATCGGCAAGCCATGGCCTATCTCATCCACGATGAAATCCACGAACGGCTGCTCGTTCACAGGCCTCGGGGCCACGGCGCGGGCAGGACAAGAAGGAGGGGGGGGGGATCCTAGGGGGAGGGAGGAGGGGGGAGGGAGGGGGGAGGAGGAGGAGCTGAAGGAGGAGGAGGAAGAGGAGACTTCTTCACGATAAAAAATCCCACGTGAGACTTCTTACACGGGCGAGGAGAAGAGCGAGGAGGAGGAAGAGGAGGAGGAAGGAGCGGGAAAACAAGGAGGATGCCTCGGGAGGAAGGGGGCAAGGGGGAGAAGGAGGGGGAGGGGGGGGGGGGAGGAAGAGGTGGTCCCCGTCCTTCCCCTCCTTCTCCCCCGTCTTCCTCCCGTCCACCTATCCACAATTTAGTTGCATCACCTAGCTGCTCATTCCTTCCATACTCCTCCCAACTCTTCCTCCTACTCCGCCTCCTCCTCCTCCTCCTCCTCCTCCCTCCTCCTCCACCGCTCCTCCCCCGCCCCCGTCCTCATATCTACTCCCCTTCCCTGTTAAATGCTCCCTAAATGTTTTTCTCCTACTGCTATTAGGACCTCCACTGTCCTTAGACTCCTTCTCGGCTATGCGTTCCTCCTCGCCGTCCAATCCTACTTGCCTTACCTATCTCACTAAATCAACCACGTCATCCCCCCCCGCAGGGTGGCTGCAGCGCGCCCGCGGGCCTCCTTCGACCTCGAGGTTGCGCAGGCTGCTCCGCCGCGCCTCCGCCCGCCGGCGAGGGGGGTCAAGGGGGGGGAAGGCGCGGGGCGGAAGGGGGGGGGCGGGAAGGGGAGAAGGGGGGGGAGAAGGGGGGGCAGAGGGGAGGCGAGCATGGCAGAGGGGATTGAGAGGGAGGAGAGGGAGGATGAGAAAGAGAGAGAGAGAGAGAGAGAGAGAGAGAGAGAGAGAGAGAGAGAGAGCGCGACCCTACCTGAGTTGGAGCCCCTAGGAAAGCAGCATAAGCTAAGTTAAGATAAGCTAAGCTAAGCTAAGCTAAGCTAAGCGAGGATAGCTAAGCTAAGCTAGGCTAAGATAAGCTAGGATGAGATAAGCTAAGAGAAGCTGTGCTTAGCTAAACTAAGCTAAGCTAAGCTAAGCTAGGCTAGGCTAGACTAAGCTAAGCTAGGCTAGGCTAGGCTAAGCTAAGGTTAGCTAAGCAAACATAAGCAAAGCTAAACTATGAGCCAAGCTAAGCCAAGCTAAACTAGTACAATATGAGATGAACTAAGCTTAATATAAGCTAAGCCAAGCTAAGTTCAGGCAAGCTAAGCTAAGCTATAAGCTAAGATGATATAAGCTTAAGCTAAAATAAGCTAAGTTAAGATAAGAAAAGAAAAGCTAAACTAAGCTAAATATAAGCTAAGCTAAGCTAAGACGAGACAAGCTAAGCTAAGCTAAGTTAAGCTAAGATAACGGTAGCTGCTATAAGCTAGGCTATATCTAAGCTAAGCTCAGATGAGATAAGCTAAACTAGGCTAAGCTAAGCTAAGCGACGCGAAGCAAAGCGAAGCTGAGCAACGTTAAGGTGAGATAAGCAAAGTTTGGGAACCGCGGGGCGGATGCTGGGGGAACCGCCCGGGGCGAGTGCCATTGCCCGACCCTTTTAGCACACCGAGTAAGCACCCTCTAGGCAGAGCCTAGGCAAGGAAACAAGATGACAGAGAGAGGACGAGAAAAATACAGACAGAGAGAGAGAGAGATAGATGTTGCACCGGATGATGCGCAAGCTAGTTCACGACTGGGAACGCGTCGGCCACTTAGTCTTTAAACTGTGAATCTCCTCATCCTAGTCCTCCCCCCCCTTATCCCCCCTCTCCCCTTCGTGTGGATGGCGAGGAAACCCTCGCTCGCATTCTCGCCCTCCCCGTTATCATGGCCGATCTGCCGAGCTTCAAACGCTGGCGTGCGGAGCGAAAAAATTAGCTCAGCGCAGCAGTCCGAAGGCCTCATCGTTCGAGGTCGCAGCTCGAAACGCATAGGCCATTCTCGTACATGGCAGCACGGCCATGCAATAACCGATTCCAGGATAGCGCAACGCCAGGGATTTGATGGTTCCCTCGCTCCGACGGCCATCAATTCCCTGGGCCGATCATGGCGCGCATGAGAACTACTTGAAAGAAGACGAGGAGGCCAAGGAGGTAGGTGGACGAGGGGGACAAGGAGGAGGGGGGCAAGGTAGAGCAGGAGGGCGAGGAGGACAAGGAGGAGGAGGACAAGGAAGAGGTGGAGAGAAGATGACGAGAAGGAAGATGAGGAAGGATAAGTACGGCCGCATCTCACGCCGGGGGCTTGGGCCTGCCCTTGGACTTGCCCTTTGCCTTCGCCTTGATCGGCCTCCCGTGCATGCGCGCATACGGCAGCAGCTGGCCCACAAAGGATTTCGAAAGGGTTTGGCAGGCGCTGGAGATCTTCTCGTATTCCACGCCAGTCACGTTATCGTCGTCGATCTGAAGAGATGCGCGTGGGCCCCCCATGGACTGCAGAGGGCGCCCCCATGGGGGGGGCGCCCCCCATCCCCTCCTCATCATCCCTATTCTCTCCTTATCCCTCCTCCTGCTCCTCTCCTCCCCTCGCCTCCTCGACCTCCCCCCCCCTCCCCCTATGCCTCCGCCACCTCGCCAGATCCCCCCCCCGCCAACCCCCGCCCTCCCCAATCGGAGGAGGGGGGAGTCAGCGGGTTTAGTTTCTGATTACACCAAAGACCAGAGTCTTGAGGGCCCTGCGGTTCAGTGTGAGCTGCGTCGCATGATCCACGAGGGCCTCGTGCGTCGGCTTGGCCAGGGAGACGTCCTCACACATGAGCTGGGCCTTGCTGCACTCTGCCATTTCGTTGCCCAACCGGGTCATCAGATCTTGGGCTTTCTCCATGGGGGTCCTCTTGGCAAGCTTCTCGGCTTTGGCGTGCTCTCGCTCGTCTGCCAAGCGCTGTTTCTCCTCGTCGGTTTTGCCGTCCGCCGAGACCCCCGTAAGTTCTACATCGTCCATGAGAGCACCTTGTTCACCCAACAGGACTTCGTCCGCCCCAGGGCCCAAGAGACCACCCTCGAGCATATCAATTGCCTGTTGGTTCGAGAGATCTTTGGCCCCACTGACTTCAACAGAATCCTCTTGCATGGAGATTGCGTCGATACCACCGCCCACGTCCACGAGATACCGTCGCAACTCGACATTGTTGGGCATTAGTTTGTCTGGCCTCCACCAGTTCTTTTCTTCGTTGAGTTTCACCGCTTTGGCTATAGTTGCTTCGTCGTAGTGCAATTGGTCTCGCATCTGTTGTTTCGTCATCAGCCCAAGGGAATCAGTTCTTTTTTTCTGCTTCGAAACCTTTCGCTTGATGTGCATCTCAAGCTTAGCTTCGTCCATGTCGCATTCGAGGAAGGCTTGGAATAATTCTAATCCTAACAGCCCTCAGGGGCGCAGGTGGTTTAAGGAGCTTCCTCTTCCAACCCAGGTCTTCCCCTTCGGGGAGGGGTTTACCCCTCCCCCTACCCCCCCCCCTGGACCTGGACAGGGGGGTCCGCGTGTAGATGGGGCGTCCAAGATGGCCCAAGACGGCCCCAAGAGCGCATCAGACAGCCCGAGATATCCTCCCAGATGTCTCAATATAGCCTAAGATGCATCGAGATGGTTTCGGCAATGCTTGAAGAGGCCCCAATGCCGCTCCAAGACGGCCCCAAGAGGCAAACTAATTCAAGCGCCTCCAAGCAGCCCAAATCCTTCAACAACGAAAAAGAAGACACATGATGTTTGCCTTCTCGCTTCTCGCTTCCGATGGCCATCCGAGGCCTCAAGATGGCCCCAAGGTGGCCCGACGTGACCTCGATGTGACCTATAGGTGCGCTGGGTTGCGCCACTCGCGCGGAACCCCAGGGCCCTCGCAGGGGCCCAAGAGGGCCCCAAGGCGACCCCAAGAGCGCCCCAACCACCCCATTTGGGGCTCCAAGAGGGCCCCAAGAGCGCCCCAGGAGGGCGCCAAGAAGAGAGCCCAAGATGGCTCCGAGAGGGCCCCGAGAGGGCTCCAAGAGGACCCTCTGAGGGCTCCAATAGGAGGCCCCCAGGAGCCCGAGGGGGGGTGTCAGAATACCATACTACTTACACAGTTTCGTGCCCCTCCCACGCCCCGAGAGGCCTTCCAAGATGATCCCAAGAGAGCCCCAAGCGGGCCCAAAAGCAAGCGGCGTCACGCCATTTGCTTTTGGGCCCCCAAGAAGCCCACAAGAAGGCCCGGGGAGGCCCCCAAGAGGGCTCCAGGAGGCGTCAAGAGGGCCCCAAGAGGGCTGCAAGATGGCCCCAAGAGGGCTCCAAGAGTGCCCAAAGGGGCTCCAAGAGGTCATCCTCCTCCTGCTCATCCGCCTCCCCCTCGCCCGCTTCGTCCTCCTCCCCCTCGTCGTCGTCCTCCTCCTCCTCCTCCTCCTTCTCCTCTGCCTCCTCCCTCCTCCTACTCCTCATATTCTTTCTCCGCTTATTCATTATCAGTCCCCCCCACTCCCTCATCCATCCATCCAGCTAACCTCCTCCGTCTTCGGCTCGGCGGCCCCCCTTGGTTCCCCCGCGCTTCCTGGTCGCATCAACTCGCCAGGGCGTCGTTTATGGATGGGCTGGTGGGGGTGCGCGAAGCGTCAAGAATTTAGTGCCACTGTTTTTCAAACCCTTGAGCTTTGCAGGGTTCTTGTACATGCGATCCCACTTCCGCCATTCTGCTTTGTGGCTCGAGGAGTTCGGGCCATCCTTCGGGAAATCTGGACCACGACGACAACGACAGAGGGGGTGGGAAATGGGGGAGCACATCCCAGAATGCAAGGGCGCAAAAGCCTTGGACAAGTTCCCCCTCCCCGCGATCGTGGATCCAAGGGCGGCCCCGGCACGTTTCGTTTTAGGGCGGATGTGAGCATCGATTCAGACCGACGAGAGAGCTTTCTATAAAAGCGTTCTGCTTTGATAAGGAGCAGTTCTTCAGAAGGAAAGAGCAATCTGGTGCACGCCTCATTCTCAAACAATATGGCCCACTCGTCGTCGGTCAGCCCCGAACAGGCCTCGACGGAGATGGGGGGGGGGGGCGGTCGAGGAAGAGGGTGGGCAGCAGGCCGAGGAGGAGAGGCAGAAGGGGGGTCGAGACAGAGGAGAGGAGGGCAGGAGAAGGAGGAGGAGGAGGAGGAGAAGGAAGAAGAACAGGGAGGGAGGGGGAGAAGGAGGAGGAGGAGGAGAAGGAGGAGTAGGAGAAGGAGAAGGAGGAGCAGGAGGGCGGTCCTTGCCGTCCTCAGAGTCGCCGGCCGCGGCGACCAGCGCCTTGACGCCGACCGCGGCTGCACAGGGAGCTCTGGCATCGGCATCGAGGATCACATCCTTGCCGACCTTCTGAACGCCAACCTTGGAGGCCGCACCAGGCGTTACAGCAGCCACGTGCATGGCCGCAGTGTTCCCGCCGCTCTCGTCCTCGACCAGCTTCTTAACCACCTTCGCAGCCTTCGCATTGCTCGCATCGATCATGACGAGGCGATCCTCCTCCTCCACTCCAGCCGCCGTCTGCATAGCAGCCTTCCTCGCGCGCTTGCGCGCAGCAGTGCCGTCATCCAAGCCCTGGTCGGCGAAGACCTGCCTCGCGCCATCATCAGTCACCATGCCCGGGAACTTCACAGTCATGCCTGAAGCCTCTGCAGCAGCGCGGCGCGCGGCAGCCTTCTTGGCGACCCTCGCCTCGGCATCATCATCATGAGCTGTCGGCGCAGCCGCCCCATCCTCCTCGAGCGCGCGCGCAGCCTCCTCAGCAGCGCGATGTGCGGCAGCCTTCCTCGCAAGCGTCGCCTCGGCAGCAGCGCCCTTGGAGGTCGACGCGGCCGCGCCATCCTTCTCCGCCAAAGCATATGCCTCCACAGCGCGCTGCTTGGCGGCCTTCCTCTCGGCTTTCCTCGCAGCAGCATCCTCCTTTGCGGTCGGCGCTGCTGCGACCTCATCTGCCCAGAGCAAAGATGGCTCCTCAGCAGCGCGCTTCCTGGCAGCCCTCCTCTCGGCCTTCCTCGCGGCAGCGTCCTCCTCGTCGACGTCGACGCCCGCGACTTCCTCGGCAGCGCGCGGCGTTGCTTCCTCGGCAGCGGGCTTCCTGGCAGCCCTCCTCTCCTTCTCGGCCTTCCTCGCGGCAGCATCCCCCTCCTTGGCGTCGCCCTCCGCGACTTCCTCAGCGCGGCGCGGCGCTGCTTCCTCAGCGGCGCGCTTCCTGGCAGCCCGCATCTCCTTCTCGGCCTTCATCGCGGCAGCGTCCTCCTCCTCGACGTCGCATTCCGCGACTTCCTCAGCAGCGCGCGGCGCTGCTTCCTCAGCGGCGCGCTTCCAGGCAGCCCTCCTCTCGGCCTTCCTCGCGGCAGCATCCTCCTCCTCGACGTCGACCGCCGCGACTTCCTCAGCAGCGCGCGCCGCCGCCGCCTCAGCAGCGCGCTTCTTGGCAGCCCTCCTCTCGGCCTTCCTCGCAGCAGCCTCCTTCTCCTCGACGTCGACCGCCGCGACTTCCTCAGCAGCGCGCGCCGCCGCCGCCTCAGCAGCGCGCTTCTTGGCAGCCCTCCTCTCGGCCTTCCTCGCAGCAGCCTCCTCCTCCCCGACGTCGACCGCCGCGACTTCCTCAGCAGCGCGCGGCGCTGCTTCCTCAGCAGCGTGCTTCCTGGCAGCCTTCATTTCCTTCTCGGCCTTCCTCGCGGCCGCAGCCTCCTCCTCGACGTCGCCCTCCGCGACTTCCTCAGCACGGCGCGGGGGTGCTTCCTCGGCAGCGCGCTTCCTGACAGCCACCATCTCCTCCTCGGCCTTCATCGCGATGGCATCCTCCTCCTCGACGTCGCCCTCCGCGACGTCCCCAGCAGCGCGCGGGGCCGCCTCCTCAGCAGCGCGATCCATGGCAGTCATCGTATCGGCCTTCCTCGCAGCAACATCCTCAGTCGACGCGGCTACAGCCTCCTCACTAGGTTCCCCAGCATCGCCAAGCTGTGCAGCCGGCACGTCGGCATTCGCCTCGTCAACATCTTCATTGGGGGTAGGGCAGTCACCCTCCGCATCGGTCACCGCCTCAGCAGCATCCGTCTTGGCGGTCGGGCCAGGTTCGCCTTTCTCAGCAGCCGTCAGCGCATCGTTGGCCGCCTCCGAGTCGCCGGGGACGTCAGTGGCTTCGTCCTCTGTCGCGCCACCGGCACGGGCTGCGCGCCCACCAAGATCGGCAACGTCACCACCTGACATCCGCCATGTCCCAAGACGGGCATCGCGTGCATTGATGTGCTGCAGCAGGCGCTCCGCCTCCGTGTTGGCCGATAGCGCGGCCGCAACAGACGCGCGTGACCCAGGCTGGTCTGCGCCACCACGCGCCCGAGCCCGATCGAGGCTGACCTGGAGCAACTTCGTCTCATCTGACAGCGCCGCAGACTCATCTGACAGCACCCCGGCCTCACGGGCTGACCTGCGCTCCGCTTTGGCACGCCGCTGTTCTGCACGAAGGGCCTTCCGCCCCTCCCGCGTCGAGGTGTCATGACTCGTCGATTTGGCAACCCGCGTAAGGGTCGCCAAGGATGGCGTCGGCGACGCCATGAAAAGTAAGGTATACGTGCCGCCAAAATGGATCACATACCTAGCCAAAATGGTTACGGAGGAGGGGGGGGGGGGGGCACAGGGCACGCTGACCTCATGGGGCCAAGGAGGGCCCATCAGGGCCCCATGAGGACCCAATTGGGGCCCATGAAGGCACATGAGTGCCAGCGCGAGGAGCTCGCGAGGACCCGCGGGGGCAGCATGGGGACACATGGGCCATCGCGTGGTTTCTGGGGGGCCGAACCAGGCTGAGTAGGGGCACTATGTTTAGGCTTAGAACGAGCAGTCATGGCCTCGTGGCACTCTGCTGCGAAATCCCGGCCTTTCCCGCTAAATCCCGGCCTTTTCGACGCGAAATCCCGGTCTCTATTTCTGCGTTTCGATATCGTTGGGAGGCGTCGGCAACTCCAAAGGGCTCCAAGGGGGGGCAGGGGTCGGCCCAGGGGTCGGCCCAAGGAGCTCGCAGCCCCAAGGGAAGGGGGCTCCAGGGGGTTGCATAGCCCGAGGGACACCAAGCGCATAGCCCAGGGGGGGGGGGGCATAGCCCGAGGGGGTTCCAAGGGGCCCCATGGATTGCACATCCCGAGGGACTCCAAGGGGTTGCATAGCCCAGGGGGGCGGGCATAGCCCGAGGGACTCCAAGGGGTTCCAAGGGGCTCCGAGGGGGCAATTCCGAGGGACTCCAAGGGGTTCCAAGGGAAATTCCAACGGGGCTCCAAGGGGTTCCAAGGGCTTAAGGGACTCAAAGGGGTTCCAAGAGGGACTCCATAGCCATAGCCATTTTGGGCCAAGACGAGCTGAACGGCAGAGCGACAGCCGCAGCACGCGGCACCAACCCGCGCAGCAGCAGCAGCAGCGCACCAGCGCAGCAGGCGCCATGCCACCCACCGTGAAGGGGAAGGGCAAGGGCAAGGACAAGAACAACGAGAAGAGGCGGGACAAGGACAAGACCACCGGAGCGCGGCCGCCCCCGACCCCGCGCGGCTCCGTCGTAAGCGGGAAGGGCAAGGGCAAGGGCAAGGGCAACGGCAACGCCGGGGACACAGGCAGCGGGCGCAACCGCAGCAGGAGCAGGTCGCGCCGCCCACCGCCGCTCGAGTACCCCAAGACGCACATCACGTACAATGAGGAGCGCCAGATTTTCACGAAAACGTGGAGCTCGACGTACACAGAGTGGTGGTGGGATGGCCGCTGGAAGCTCGCAACGTGGAAATGCACCGACGTATACTTCGATGGGATGAGTGTCCAGCTTGAGGGGGCGCTGCCCCGCCCCCCATCCGTCCCACCGAGGCCCGAGGGGGGGGGGGGCCAGGCCAAAAATTTTGACGCTCGATTTTGGTCTGGTCACGGCCCTATCTACACGCGCACTAAGAAAGCCCGTCAACAAACATGTAGGAGGGGGAGGGGGGGGAGGTGGGCATGGCACCACAAGCTGGATACACAACCCATTAACATCGTCGAGGACGGCGGCGTCAAAGAGGTCTGGGAATGGAGCTACAACTGAGCGTGCTGCGTGCAGGTCTGCGTTTGCCATGCGTGTCGCCATGCAGTATCGTGTGGGACAGCGGGCCATTCGACTGAGCTTGTTGCGTGCAGTATCGCTTGCCATGCGTGTCGCCATGCAGTATCTCGTGTGGGACAGCGTGTCATTCGACGCTTGCAGCTGCGCGTCGCGCTCGCATCACAGGTCTACATCTCTTTGGTAAGGAAGCAACGTCAGCGAGCGCGCGAGTCTCCAAGATGCAGCACCCATCCCTCCAGGCCCACCCCTCTCTCAGAGGCGGCACCGAAGGCGGAGGGGTGTGCGGCATATTGGCGAATCGCACCGTCGTTGACGTTGCTTCCTTACCAATCGACGACGGCGACGGCGTCAAGGCGATGACTCAGCGTCGGCAGCGGGGCAGGAAGGGGAGAAGGACCAATCAACGCACGAGAACATCGTGCGATAACCCTATGGGCGAGGACCCTTTGCGAGAACCCGATGGGCGAGGACCCTATGCGATCACCCTATATGCGAGAACCCTATGCGAGAACCCTATGGGCGAGAACCCTATGGGCGAGAACCCTATGGGCGAGAACCCATGGGCGAGAACATGGGCGAGAACCCTATTCGAGGGGGTTCTTTGGAAGAGGAAAGGAAGATCTCGTTGGACGGCATGTCGCCGTAACTCCCTCCTTCCCTCCTCCTCCTCATCCTCCTCCTCATCCGCATCCTCCTCCTCCTCCGCATCATCCCTCCCCCCCCCTCCTCCTTCTCAGCCTGGGGTGAGCGGCGCGCGCCAGGCGCGCGCCGCGCACCTAGGGTGAGGACGCCGAGCTCCGCAGCATCACGAGGAGCTCCGCGGCGCCGAGCACGGCGGCGGAGGCCGCGGCGTTGCGCGACGCGGCGGAGATCACAAGAGAGCCCCAAGAGGGTCCCAAGAGAGCCCCATGAGCAAGTGGCGTCACGCCACTTGCTTTTGGGCCCCCAAGAAGCACCCAAGAAGGACCCAGGAGGCCCCCGAGAGGGCTCCAGGAGGCCTCATGAGGGCCCCAAGAGGGCTCCAAGAGGCCCCCAAGAGGGCTCCAAGGGTGCCCCAGCTGGGCTCCAAGAGATCCTCCTCCACCTCCTCCTCCTCCTCCTTCCCCTCGTCCTCCTCGTCACCCCCCTCGAGTCCTCCTCGTCCTCCTCATCCTCCTCCTCCTCCTCCTCCTCCTCCTCCTCCTCTTCCTCCTCCTATTCATTATCATTCTCCCTCGTCCATCCCTCCAGCTAACCTCCCCGTCTCCTCATCCCTCCTTCGCTCGGCTCGGCTACCCCCCTCGTTGCTCTCACGCTTCACTGGCCACATCGACTCGAGAAGGTGTCGTTTCTGGATGGGCTGGGGGCGCGCGAGGCGTCGAGAGTTTCAAACCTCGACCCGGGGCGCCATCGGACCTCGGACCTCGCGGACATCGCGGCCCCGATGGGGCCGCGGCAAACCTGAGGAGAGGGGGTGATCAACCAGGGGGAGGGCGGGGGCAAGGGATAGGGAGGGGCTCTCATGGGACCCTCGAGGTCCGAGGTCGGCCCCCAAAGGGGGCCCAAGGGCACCCGACATGAGAGGCAAAAAAGTCGTCGTGCCCCCTCGTTGATCACCCCCACCTCATCCCCCCCCCCTGCAGAGAGCGCGCGCGGCGGCTGCGCGGGCGGAGGTTCGTCGAGCATCGCCAAGTCGAAATCGAGGCATGCTCCTGCCCGCGCCGGCGGCGGATGGAGGGAGGCAGGAGGGGGCGGGGGGTAGGGGGGTAGCAGAAGAGGGAGGAAAGGGCAATGGAAGGAGAGAGAGAGAGAGAGAGGGAGGGAGAGAGAGAGAGAGAGAGAGAGAGAGAGAGAGAGAGAGAGAGAGAGAGAGAGAGAGAGAGAGAGAGAGAGGAGAGATGGAGAGACGTAGAGAGAGAGAGAGAGAGAGAGCGAGAGAAACACAAAAAAAGAAACAAACAAAAAGAGAGGGAGAGAGAGAGAGAGAGAGAGAGAGAGAGAGAGAGAGAGAGAGAGAGAGAGAGAGAAAGAAAGAAATAGAAAAAGAGAGCGAGAGAGAGAGATGATGATGATGATGATGAAGCGCCTTGAAAGGTCGGTCCTCCCAAAACACAAACCTGAGAAGCCACCAATACGCCAAGTGCGTACGGTAGAGAAAGAGGGAAACGGGAGGAGAGGCGGGAGAGGAAAGAAGCAAAGGAAAGGTGAAGCCCAGCCCAGGATTGAAACCCATGATACTGAAAGACATTATGAATGACAAACTGTCCAATATCCCAAATGAATCCCACCACAAGGTCTCTCTTGTGTTGAATGAAGATGAGAAACATGAGAAACATAATGTAAGATTATGAAAGAGTTGCCCAAATTGATTAACAAGGTCTTGAGTAACAATTGGAGCCAACCTTGAGAGCACATGGTCCCAAGGTCTCAAGTAAGTAAGAAGTGCAGAAAACTTCCATTAAGTCCCATGAAACTCATTGAACATGAGTAGCAGTCAAGACGGATATATGTACTGAAAGAGAATCTGAAAGATAAACTGAATGTCCCAAGCACGCAATGAACCCAGAAGATACGGAGACATACAAGATGAACTGTCAAAGCAGAATGAGATCCCAACCGTGAGAACCCACACCAGGCATGTCAAGAAATATGGAATATGGTTGAATTCAAACAGGTATGGTGAACGCAAGATGGCTGGAAATGTTTATAACCTTTTGTATTTTGCCAACCAACATCGTAGAAGTACATGCAAGAGAGATTGAGAGAGACTGAGAGTCCTCCAAAAGCCGCAGGCCCATGCACCGCAGACGCCAGGAGATTCAGTCTGAGGGAGTCCCAGGAATGGCCTTCACGGGTACTTCCAACGCCACTTTTCCACGAAGAAATCTCCGTCCCACCAGTAGTCGGACAGGTACCATACAACTGGGTGAGGCCAGCCCGAATCTGGATCGAACCACGTGTCAAAGTACTCCGTATACCATACTTTGGTGTAGACTTTGTCCTCTTCACAGTAGTTCCACATTCCGCCCGATCCGTGTGTCCACTTGAGACGCTTCTTGGCGGCGAGCTTGACTGGGAGGCTGCGTTTAGCCATCCCCTGGAGTTGGATGTTTCCCAGCCGTCTCAGACAAGAGCTCCCGTCGGGATTTGAGGCGAAACGGCTACTGACCAGCAACCAATTCTTTCCAAGGAACTCTACGAACCCTTTCATCGGGACCCCGAACGTTGACATACAGACCATTATAGCCGCTGTCCCGACAAGCTTTGAAAAGCGGGATTTTGCACCAGTCATATGTGAAATGAGGACCACCAAGGCCCGACGGCATAAGAAACCGAGCCGGCAACTTGACCACCCTTTGGAATAGCAGCGTAGAGCAGTATGAAAGTGCCTCAAGATCTCGTTTAGACAGGAAGCAGACTTTGCGTTTAGACCTGCAAAGCTTCCCCTGAAAGATAACGTGAGGGTCCGAAGCCGTGGGATGTAACATACCGAAAGCTTGAGCCCGAGACTGCAGGAGCCGACAGGAGGCACGGGGAGAGAAGGGGCCCCCCCCCCAAACCTCAAGAGAGGAAAACAAACGCCGAGGGGAAAACAGACGACGAGAGAGAGAGAGGGAGAGAGAAGGTGAGGTAGGAGAGGGGTAAAGGAGAGGAGGTTCGGAGGTTGGGGGAGGCTTGGGGGGGGGGGGGCCATCGCGATTCGGGGCCCGTGGCTCGAAACTGAACCTTTGCTGGCGCAATTCGGTTTTAATCCTGATAACCTCGAGCAGGCTGTCAGCGGGCGACGTGCCATTCTCGAGCTGCAGAGAGACAGAGCTCGAGACACTATAGTCACCTAGCTTCGCGCATCGCGCCCCGCGGTTATCTTCGCACCCTCGCGGGAGCGCACGCGTTCCCCTCTCCGATCGGAGAGAGGAGAGCGGAACGCCCCAGGCCGCGACGCGCGATGCGCGATTATCTTCGCGCCCCTGCAGGGGGGCGACCTAGGAGACGCCACTAGCGAGTGAGTGAACTGTTGTCTCATGGGTTGTGCGCGAATGCCCCAGGCCCGCATACTCTTGGCGAATGAATGCTTGGGGGGGAGGCCGAGAGGGGCGAGGGTGGCAGAGAAGAGGGCGGGAGGGGCAAGGAAGGAGAGGAGGGGGAGGAGCTCAACCACAACTGACTTCCCAGGGGCCCAACCAAAAAAACACTGCAGGGATCCCACGGCGAAGACGTCCAGAACTCGCAACCGAAAAGACACTGCAGGGATCCCACGGCGAAAACTAAGGGGGGAACAAACCTACCTCGCTTTTGGCCACCCTCGCTTCCGAGAGATACCGAACGATGCCAAATTGCAGCCTGCGATGATCAGGCCGCCTGACGAGGAGGCGCGCGGCGCGGCTTGGTTTTGCCTGGAAGCGAAAGCGGGGTAGGTAACTCACGCTCTGAAAACTTGAAAAAAACACGCCCAGGATTCACAGCCCACTGCAGCGCGGGTGCAACTCGGCATGGGCTCGGCGACGATGACGACGACGACGTTGACGACGGCGATTGCCTTTACCACGAAGCGCGAGACGCCCATCAGTATGGGCAGCGTAGCACAGATTGCAAGCTTGTGCCGGGCATGCTGTCCTCCTCCTCCTCCTCTTCCTCCTCCTCCTACTCCTCCTACTCCTTCCTCCTCTTTTTCATCCTCCTCCTCATCCTGCTCTTTCTCCTCTTCCTCCTCCTCCTCCTCCTCCTCCTCCTCCTCCGCTTTCCCACCCTCCTTACTACTGGGCGGCGGTCTGCACGTGCCGCACAGCGTCGGCCAGACTAGAATCTGACCAATCATCTGCTGGCGGCGATTGCAAACAAGCAGCCAGCTCGATGCAGTGCCGATTCGCAGCAACAGCATCGGAGAGCGTCTGGCGCGCATGGCGGATATCATCTATATGATCTTCGTGAAGGCGGCAAAAGCACGAACCGAAAGACCTCGGATACGCTTGCGAACGTTTCAAATCCTTCCCACCCTCAACATAGGTCGACCCATCGTCTCGGGATACAGTCCGATACATCTCAACGCCTGACTTCACACGCCCATAGGTCTTAATTGGCGCGTAATCACTAATAGATCCGATCCAAGGTGCATTTGAATACAACCATGTGGGCTTAGCCGACGGAGCAAGGAAGTCGCCCATCCACAACTTAGCCCGCCACACATCCAAGGTCGCGATGAGATCATTGAAACGTGGATGGTCTTGGAGAAGAGATCCAGAGGGCTGAAGCCGCTTTTATCGGGGATGGACAGACCCCCTTTAGCAAAACGTGGTTTAGTGAAAACGACCTGAGGCCCAAACCTGGCGGGCGCAAGCCTGGAAAATGACGGCCACGGCGCCCTCTCAAGAACCGAAAAAAGGACAATTCACTAATCGACGTGTCACTGTTGGGGGTTCTGTCCAGCCCCGATTTTAATACGATGGGACAACGCTTAGCTCAATAATTTCGACGCGAACCGGCTTAGGCGACCAAGATACCCCACCATACACACGAACGCAAACAAACCAGTCACCTGTTCAATCGTCCAGAACAAGCCCATGGCGGACGCCACGTAGCACAACAACACAACGTTCGACACCATGATATTAGCAGCATCCACATGCACGACAGACGAATCGCCCAACGGCGAATAGATCGCTCTCCGGCTGGTGCCACGATTCAACCACACCCACGACGAGCACACTGGGGCCGCGAAGAAGCCGCCGTCATCTGCAATGGCAAGCACAAGCAAAAGGGCAGCTGCGAACCCACAGCCCCCGACCATATCACAGAGCTCTCTGTTGTCACCAATCTCGTATGCGACAGCTCGCTTTCCAGACCTCTTGTATGCCTTAGTGACCTGAGGGGGGCACCATCTCTCCCCCTCCCCCCCCTTCTCCTCCCCCGCCTCCGCCTTCTCATCATTATCGTCATCATGATCGTTTTCCTCTTCCCCCCGACCTCTCGATGGCCAGCGAACGTTTCCAAGAAGAAGATGCTCCCAGGACCTCCGGCGTCCGACAACGCAGCCCAGAAGCGCGGCAACGAGTGAATCAGCATCCCAGGGGCCCCGATAAAGATGAGCGTCTCCAGGAGTTTCACGAGCGCCGCGGGCATCTGTGGGCAGGTCTTACATGTTTGTTTTTTGTCTATACTTCTGGGGTTCGGGGATATCGGGAACCCCCCAAAGGTCGGGCTGCGTTTGCGTAGGGGGCGGGGCAGGGGGGGGACGGGGACATTTCAATATCAAATGGCCTGCTGGGTCTGCACTTGTGCAGGCACGTTCTGGACAGCGCTGTCTGAGGAGCCATCGCTGCCCCTGCGGCGGCGGCGACGCTTGGGCATCGCTGCAAGGTTCAGACCGCCAATGTGTCCACCATGCTTTTCCCACGGGCTGCCCTCGCCCTCGAAAGGCGCGAGGCGGCGAGGGAGAGCATGGTGGAAACATCGGTGGTCAGTACCTCGTGCATGAGGTCCGGGTGGTGACGACCCTGAAAATGCTGAAGCCCTTGGCACTAAATAGCAGCGATTGCAGGCCAAGCACAGACGAATCACGAATCGTTCTTGAAGCACGTCTTGGGGGGTGCGGGGTGGGTGGAGAAGGACGAGGAAGAGGAGGAGGAGGAGGAGGAGGGCGAGGAGAAGAAGGAGGAGGACGAGGAGGACGAGATGGAAGAGGAGGAGGAGACGGAGAAGGATACGATAGGAGGAGGAGGAGGAGACAGAGGGGAAGGAGTAGCAGGAGGCGGAGGGGGAGGGGCCCCCAATCACCCCGCACCCGCCCTACGCCAGGATTCGGACGAAGGCCCAGTAGGACCTTGCGCCGCCCCCCATCGCTTCTCTTTGCCTCTCCTCGATTCGTAACTCGCGAGAGTTCTAAGCTGGAAGCGCGCCCCACGCGCTGGCAGCAATGCAACGAAACGTGCTGTCGATCTGAAGCATGGTCTAGCCTGCATCCTCTCACGTCCTCGTTCCCCCTATCCTCCTCCTTCTCCTCCTCCCCTTCTCCCCGGCCTCCTCCTCCTCCGCCTCTTCCTCCCCCTCCGTCTCCTCCTCCTCCTCCTCCTCCTGCTCCTCCTCCTTCTCCCCTCCTCCTCCTTCTTCCCATGCGTTAGGAGATTGCGATCATCGCACGTCTCCCACTATGAAGAAGCTATGCGCGCTCGTCATGCGAGCCCCATGCTGGCTACACCACGTAGCAAGCTTGCAACATGCACACAGCGCCTCACTAAGAGGCCCGAGAGTTGCTCACGATTGGCACGTCGAAGCCGCAAGCCTTGGAGCACGTGTCCCAAGCCTGCTCGACGCCACCGTGCTTGGCCCAGCCGAAGTTCGGGCAGGCCGGCGCCGACGGCAACGGGTTCTGCAAAATGCGGAACGCCTTGACCTTCAGAAGAACATTGATGACAGCACCACTCTTGGCGTACACCGTGTAGTTCTGCGTGCCACGGAAGGAGCCGACCACCTCAGCAGGCGGGCGAGCCATGCTCGGCAACTTCATCTCGCTAAGGTCGAACTCGTGGAACTGCGAGGCGAACTCCGTGACCACCGCCGCCGCGTCAGCTGCGTCCTCCGCAGTGGCCACCTGCTTCTTCTTGTCGCCACGATGCACCTTGAAGGAGGCCAACTTTCTCTTCAAGCCGGCCGCGGGCTCCGCTCTAGGCTTGCTCTTGGCCTTGCATTTGGCCTTGCCCTTGGCCTTGCCCCTCGCCTTGATCGCACCATGACCCTCGAGGTCGGCGAAGGTGATCGGCGGCGACGGCGTGCCAGCAGAGAGCACAGCAGGCCTCTTCGGGTCCGGGGTCTGGAAGCTCATGCTCGGGTCGCGCAGATCCTGGCGGGCGCCACCCTGACCATTCTTTGTCCTCCTCCTCCTCCTTGTCCTCCTCCTTGTCCTCCTCCTCCTCCTCCTCCTTTCCTTTTCGCCCTCCACCCCCGTCCTCATCCCTCCTCCCGCCCCTTCCTTGCTTTCTCTCTCAAACTATCCCTCCCCCCCCCATCATCCCCATCTCAGTCCTCATCCTTGCCCTCCTCCTTCTCCTACTCATTCCTCCTCCTCCTTTTCTTTATGTCCTCCTTGCCTTCTTCCCTCCTCCTCGCGCCCCGCCTCCTCCCCCTCCTCCTCCTCCTCCTCCTCCTCCTCCTCCTCCTCCTCCTCCTCCTCCTCCTCCTCCTCCCCCCCTCTTCCTGCTATCCTCTTCCTCCTCCTTATCCCCATCCCCTCCTCAGCCTCCCTGTTGAGGGAGGGTGGGGGAGGGTTAAGATGATTTCGAAGTGAAGGTCCTCCGCGTCGTCGGGCTTCGCCGGGATGAGCTTGTCCAGCTCTGACTCGGACCCCTCGCTGCAGAGAGCAGAACAATCCTCATCACCACTAGGACCTTCGGAAGCTGCAGAGTCGGCGACTGGCTCTGCAGGGGGATCTTCATCGGCCTTCTGCTGCAGCGCCTCGACCTCGAAGATAGCTGGATCGTCGCCAAACTGCGAACTCGTGACCTGCAAGCCGCGGTCGTATTGCTCACAGCGAATGCCGTCATCAGATTCGTAGTCCTCGTCCTCGACGGCCTCGCCCATCATGACCCTGCTCTCCATGTCGGCCTGCAGGTCATCTGCCTCCGAGTCGCTGCTGACCACCGAGCTGCTGTCACTGCTGACGACGGAGCTCTCGCTGCCATCCTCCCCCCCTGCTGCAGCCCGCGCACCTTTCCCAGGAGAGCCTGCCTTCATCGGCGTCGCTTCCAGGTGCAAGCGCTTCAACCTCTGGACCGTCATCGATCCGCGGCTCTGCGACGACCTGCCGGTGCGGAGCGACAGGTACTGCAGGAGCTTGAGCCACACTTTGCCCTCCCGCAGCGCAGCATAGGCCAGCTCGCCGTCGGTCTCTCCGCGTAGCAGACCCCGCTTGGTCCACGCGTGAAGCAACAGCAAACAGTCGGCCATGAAGAAGGCGCTGTTGAAGCGCGCGACCTTGAGAGCAGCTTCGACGAACGGCTCGTTGGCCTCGAGGTCCTTGCTCACAACATTGTTGCGCGCCGGATCCTCGGGAAGCAGCGCTCTTCCTCCTCGCTCCTTCCCACTCCCTTCTCTTCCTTATCCTCCTCCTCCTCCTTCTCCTCCTCCTCCTTTTCCTCATCCTCCTCATTCTTCTGCTCCTCCTCCTTCTCCTCCCCCTCGGTTGCACCGCCTCCTCCCCCTCCCTTCCTCCTCCTCTCCCCCGTCTCCCCCTTAGGCCCTTCTCCCTTCCCCACCTCCTCTCTCTCTCCTTTAGCTCTACCCCTCCCCCTGCCATCCACTCTTCCCTTGCTTCTTCTAACCCTCTTGCCCTCCGCGTCGGAGGATTGAAAGGAAGGAGAAGCACGATGGAGGGGGACACAGGGGAGAAGGTAGTTTCCTCACCCCAAAGCTCCTGAAGGCTGAAGACGTGCTCCTTCTTGAACCTGCCAGCCTTGAGCGCCTTCACGGTCGCGGCCGGCAGGATCTTGTAGCACATCTCGGCGACGCGCTTCACGTCGTCGCGAGTCCACGCCGTGCGGCGACCCGCAGTGGATTTCCAGTCATGCATGAGTTCGCACGCGGCGCTCATGTCGACTCGCGGCGAGCCCAGGGGGGAAATGACAATGAGTTCGTCTTCGTGGGACTCCGAGAAGCCCCCTTGACCTTCTGAGAACTGACTTCTCAGAAGGTCAGGGGGCTTTTCGAATTCTGGCAAAGACAAACCCCATCTCATTTCCCCATTGGGCCCGCCGCGGGGGAGGTGCCCTGCAGCCACGCACGCGGGGCGGCGGCCTTGCTGCTCTGGAGCAGCGCACATGCATGGAGCCCAAACGGCTGGGGGCGGAATCCACAGGGTCTCGCGCCAGGAATTCGGGAGATGAGGAGGAGGAGAAGGAGGAGGAAGAGGAGGAGGAGGAGGAGGAGGAGTGCTTCGGGAGGAGGAGGAGGAGGAGGAGGAGGCGGACCGATATTGGCAGCTATACTCTGCCCAAGTTGCGCTGTTGTTAGAGGGCGGGTATCGAGGGCCTGGGATATACAACATGCGTTCACTAGTTTTTTTTCTGATTCTTGATGTTGTGACTGATGCATATGCTGTTGTTGCTGCTCTGGCTTGCGCTGTTGCTGCTGATACTGTATTTGCCGCTTCCTCTTCCTGCTTAGCGTTGCCCTTCTCCTTGTTGTCCTCTTCGAGCCTCATCCTCCATCTTCCTAGGCTGCTCCTCCCCTCCTCATCCCCCTCCGCTTTCTCCTCCTCCTCGTCCTTCTCCTCCTCCTCCTCCTCCTCCTCCTCCTCCTCCTCCTCCTCCTCCTCCTCCTCCTCCTCCTCCTAGGCTCTCCTCCTCCTCCTCCTCCGATCTCCTCTCTCCTCTCCTCCTTCTCCTCCTCCTCCTCCTGCTTCTCCTCCCCTCCGTCATCCCCTCCTCCTCCTGCTTATCCTCCTCATCCTCCCTTATCCTCATCCTCGATCCTCCTCTTCATGCACGCGAGCGCGGGCTGTCCTAGCCCCATGCCGCGCCCCGCCAGGAGGGCGGCCCGGCGGCGGCCCGCGGGCCGCGGACGGCCCATTGGGCCCTTGGCCCAAGGGCTGCGTGCGGGGGGGGGGGGAAGAGGGGGGCCCAACTGGTGGGTTGACGATGCGTTGTCTCCATAAGTTCAGACGCCCTCCAAGGAGGAGGAGGGGAGGAGGAGGAGGAGGAGGAGGAGGAGGAGGAGGAGGACGAGGAGGAAGAGGAAGAGGAGGAGAAGGAGGAGGAGAAGAAGAAAGAAGAGGAAGAGGCGGGAGGCGGGAGGGAGAGTGAGGTAGAGAGAGAGAGAGGGAGAAAGAGAGAGAGAGAGGAGAAGGAGGAGGAGGAGGAGGATGAGGAGGGCGCCTGAACTTTCAATGACTTGGGCCCCATAGGGGCCTGTTTTCCACGACCCCCGGACCTGTTTTCGACGACCCCAAAGCCTAAACCGCAGAACAACGATGACAAAACGCATCGTCAAAACACGCAGCACGGCAGCAGTAGCAGCAGCAGCATGCAGGGTAGCAGCACGAGCAGCACAGCAGGGTAGCAGCACGTAGCAGCAGCACGCTGCGACATGGCAGCGGCAGCAAGCAAAGCAAGGCTGCAGGGAGGCAGCACAGCACAGTGGCATGCCAACTGCGAGGCAACACAAAGCACGAGCAACACCAGCAGCAGAGGCAGCAGCAGCAACAGTTGCAGCATGAGCAGCTCACGAGCAAGCAGCAGGGCACAAGCAAAGCAGCAAAATAGCCCTAGCAAAGCACACCCCTCCTCCTCCACCTCCTCCTTTTCCGGCTCCTCCTGCTCCTCCCCGTCCCCCTCTTCCTCCTCCTCCTCCTCCTCGTCCCCCTCCTCCTCCTCCTTCTCGACTCTATCCCCCTACAGCCGCCAAGTGGCGTTGTTCGTGGACCCGAAGGGCAGGAGGACAAGCCTAGGTGCGCTCGCGTCCTCATCTGACATCCTCTCCTACCCCCGTCGTCCATCGTCGTCGTCGTCGTCGTCGTCGTTGGCGTCGTCGTCGTCCTCGGGCCGCGCGGGCGGCGAGGATTGACTGAGTGGGTGAAAAAGAGAGTCCCTTCCTTCCTCCTCCTACCCCCTCCTTCCTCCTCCTCCTCCTCCTCCTCCTTCTCCTCCTCCTCCTCCTCCTCCTCCCTCCCCTCTTCCTCCTCCGCCGCCTCCTTTTTGTTCCTCCTTCTCCTCCTCCTTCTCGTTATCCTCCTCCTGCTCATTCTTCTTCTCTTCCTCCTCCTCCTTCTCATCCTCCTCCTCCTCATCAGCCGCATCATCCTCATCATCCTCATGCTCCTCTTCCTCTTCCTCTTCCCTCTCCTTATCCTCCTCTTCCTCATCCTCTCCTCATCCTCATCATCCTCATCCTCCTCCTCATCTTCCTCATCCTCATCCCTTCTTCCTCATCCTCATCCTCCTCCTCCTTCTCATCCTCCTCTCCCTCATCCTCATCATCCTCATCCTCATCCACATCATCCTCATCATCCTCATCCTCTTCCTCATCACCCTCATCATCCTCATCCCCATCTCCATCCTCAATCCTCCCTCATCATCCTCATCACCCTCATCCTCATCATCCTCATGGGGACGTTCAGAGAGAAATATTTGTCAGGCACCTGCGAGATCGCTGAAGGGCACACCCTCCACAACTGAGCAAAACTTCGAGGTCCCCTCCTCCTCCTCCTCCTCCTCCTCCTAGACCTCTTCCCGGGAACTACGAACTAAGCGAAACTTCGAGGAACTAAGCATAACTTCGAGGTCTACTCCTCCTCCTCCTCCTCCTCCTCCTCCTCCTCCTCCTCCTCCTCCTCCTCCTCCTCCCTTCCTCCTCTTCTAGCTGCCCGTGGCGCCGCTATCCTGCGGGCGTAGGAGGAGAGGAGGAGGAGAACGATGAGGAGACCTCGGAGTTTTGCTCAGTTGCTGACAGTATGCCCTTCGGCGGTCTCGCAGGTACCTGACAAATACTTGTTTCTGAACGTCCCCATGAGGATGATGAGGATGAGGGTGATGAGGATGATGAGGATGAAAATGAGGATGATGATGGGTATGCGGATGATGAGGGTGATGAGGGAGAGGATGAGGAGGATGAGGACGATGTGGATGAGGATGAGGATGATGAGGATGAGGAAGAGGAGAATGAGAAGGAGGAAGAGGAGGATGAGGAAGAGGAATAGGAGGATGAGGATGATGAGGATGAGGAGAGGATGAGGAAGAGGAGGATGAGGAGAGGGAAGAGGAAGAGGAAAAGGAGGATGAGGATGAGGATGACGGGGATGATGATGAGCATGAAAAGGAGGAGGAGGCGGAAGAGGAGGAGGAAGAGGAGGAAGAGAAGAAGAACGCGGAGGAGGAGGAGGAGGAGGAGGAGGAGGAGGAGAACGAGGAGAAGGAGGAGGAGGAGGAGGACGAGGATAACGAGGAGAAGGAGGAGGAGGAGGAGGAGGAGGATAAGGAAAAAAGGAGGCGGCGAGAATGAGAAGGAGGAAGGAGGGGGTAGGAGGATGATGATGATGATGAGGAGGAGGAGGAGGAGGAGGAGGAGGGAGCCACCCTCATGCTGATGATGGCTAACCGGATATGGGATATGGGATTTACCACGCCTCAACGCGCCAGGGGGCATAGTGAGGAGTATGACTTCAAGAGGGGGGGGCAGGGGGGAAGGAGGAGGAGGAGGAGAAAGGGAAAAGGAAGAGGAAAGGGGGAAGGAGGAAGAAGGAGGAGGAAGGAGGAGGAAGAGGAGGAGGAAGGAGGGGGTAGGAGGTGGAGGAAGGAGGGGATTTTCTTTCTTTTCACCCACTCAAGGAATCCTCGCGGCTGCATGCTTGGTTAAGCAACGGAGCCAGCAAACCAGAGTTAACAAATCCTCTGGGGACGACGCCGACGACGACGAAGAAGGAAAAACGGGTATCCAGAAGCCGGGAGCATTGGGGTCTCCGGAAGCCGGGAGCATTGCAAGTCTCCGGAAGCCGGATTGCAATGATAGATGCTTAGGGCTGCGGTCTTCCCGGGACATTGATAATCACAGCCTTAGAGCCACCCGGCAGCGGCCCGCGGCGGGCCGAGTCCGGACGACCCCCGCGCTGCGGGGAAGCCACGATCGTCCAAGGCCGAGTCGCTCCGCGCGGTGTCAGACATACCAACGCGCACACCGTCACGACACGAGCCTGCCGCACTGTGAAGCGGAGGAGGAGGAGGAGGAGGAGGAGGAGGAGGAGGAGGAGGAGGAGGAGGAGGAGAGGAGGAAGAGGAGGAGGAGGAGGAGGAGGAGGAGGAGGAGGAGGAGGAGGAGGAGGCTGAGTCGCTCCGCGCGGTGTCAGATACCAACGCGCACACCTCACCGCTCACCAAACCACCCCAACCCAACCCGAAGGCCCCAATTTGCCCTCCATGTCCAGCTGGGGGGGGTCGGGGAACGTGGAGAAAACACACATGAAGCCCGTACACCCGCCCCAACCCGAAATTCGGGTCTTCGGGCTGGGTTGGGGTGGTTTGGTAGGTAGTCAACACCATCACGACACGAGCCTGCCGCATTGTGAAGCGGTGCGGCCTCCCAGAGGCCGCGCCGGGCTGGCTGCAGCAGGCCGGCGCGGAGCGGCCCGGGAGCCCGCAGGCGCCACGGGAGGCGGGGGCCTCGCCCCGGCGGCTGCAGGGCGGCCCCGCGGGGCGCCCGGCCCTGGAGGAGGCCGTGCTGGACTTTGGTGGGCAGAGGCGAGCGGCCGAGGAGCCAGCGCGGAGCGAGCAGCTGCTGGCGGATGCAGGGCGCGTGAGTCAGCTGCAGCCAGAGATGGAGCAGTCGGCCTGCGTCCAGTCTTCGCCACAGGCGGGCCTCCCTGAGCAGGCTGCGGAGCTGGAGGGCACGCCGGGCTTCCTTCCGCGGGCCGGCGGAGGGCCTGCGCGGTGCCGGCCGCCGCCGCAGGAGGCCGCGGGCCCGAGGCAGCCGCCTCATGAGATGGATCGTTTGACCACTGCTCGGCTTCCGCCAGAAGGTAGCCTTTCTGAGCAAGTCGCCGGGTCGGAGGCTGCGTCGGACTCCACTCGGCCGGCTGGCGCAGAGCCCGTGTGGGACCAGCAGCCACCGCAGGAGGCGGAGGGCTCGAGGCCACCGCTGCAGAAGGCGGAGTCTTTGAACGGCCCCTGGCCTTCACCGCAGGCTCGCCTCTCGGCGCGCGCCGCTGGCCTGGAGGCTGCGCCGGTCTCCCTCCAAGGAGCCCGCGCGGAGTCCCGAGCGTGGAGCCGGCAGCCTTCGCAGGAGGCCGAGGGCTCGAAGGGGTCGCCGGGCGACGCTGGGAGATCGCAGCTGGAGGCCGCGACGGACGCCAAGGAGACGGACGACGGCGAGGAGCGCGCGCTGAACGGACTGCTGGAGTCGCGTGCGGCCAGCCCGTCCGAGCGGCCTGGTGACATGGAGGCCGCCCGGGACGCCAGGAGCGGGCAGACCGCCGAGGAGCGCGCGCGGAGCCAGCAGCTGCTGGAGGAGGCGGGGAGATCGAGGCAGCAGCTGCAGGCCACACTCGCCGAGGACTATGCCGATCTGGAGGCCAGGCTGGACGAGCAGCTTGCCGAGATCGAGCGCGCGCCGAACTCGCAGAGGAGGCGTACCGACGGGGAGCGTGCACGGAGCGGGCTGCTGGAGGAGGACCCAGAAAGGTTGAGGCAGTCGCGTGTGGCCAGCTCGTCCGAGCGCTGTGGTGATGTGGAGGCCGCCTGGGACGTCGGGAGCGGGCAGACGGATGAGGAGAGCGTGCGAATCCAGCAGCTGCTGGAGGAGGCGGAGAGATCGGAGCAACAGCTGCAGGCCACGCTCTCTGAAGATCATTCCGATCCGGAGGCCGAGGTCGAGCGCGGGGTGGGCTCGCAGAGGAGGCCTGCCGACGTGGAGCGAGCGCGGCTCCGGCAGCTGCCCGAGGAGGCGGAGAGATCGAAGCAGCCGCTCCAGGCGAGCTTCTTCGAGCGGTCCGCCGAGCTGGACGCCGTGCGGGCCTCCGGGAAGAGGCAGGATGCGGAGGGCGTGCAGCCCGAGTTGTCCTGCGAGCCAGGGGCCGCGGCAGACGCCCACACGGGGGAGACCGGCGTGCAGCGCGCGCAGAGCCGCCAGGTCTTGGCGGAGGGGCGGCCCAGCGAGGCGCAGCCGTCGCGGAGCCAGCGGCTGCTGAAGGGAGCGGCTGCCTCGGAGCAGCTGCTGCAAGAGCAGGAGGCTCGGCAGGCCAGCGCGTCCGAGCGGCTCGCTGAGCTGGATGCCGCTCGAGACGCTGGCAAGATGGAGACTGGCGGGGAGCGCTCGGCGAGCCAGCGGATGGAGGAGGACTCGGAAGGCTCGGAGCAGCACGTGGAGACCGCGGCGGACCTCGAGGAGGTGGAGACCGGCGAGGAACGCAAGCAGAGCCGGTTGATGGAGGGGGATGCGAAGAGGTCGGAGCAGCAGCTGGAGGCCGGCTTGTCCGAGCGGCTTGCCGAGCTGGAGGCCGCCAGAGACGCTGACAGCATGCGGACCGCCGAGGATCGCGCGCGAAGCGAGCAGCTGCTGGAGGAGGCCGAGAGATCGAAGCAGGAGCTGCAGGCCACACTGTCCGAGGATTATTCCGATCTGGAGGCTAGGCTAGACGGGCAGCTTGCCGAGATCGAGAGCGCGCTGGACGCGCAGAGGAAGCATCAGTTGAAGGCCAGCTCGTCCGAGCCGCTTGCCGAGCTGGAGGCCGCCCAGGACGCTGATAACACGCGGACCGCCGAGGAACGCGCGCGAAGCGAGCAGCTGCTGGAGGAGTCGGAGACCTCGAAGCAGGAGCTGCAGGCCACACTGTCCGATGAGACGGAGAGGTCGAAGCAGCAGCTGCAGGTGGACAGGTCGAAGCAGCAGCAGGTCGAGGCCGGCCTGTCCGAGCGGCTTGCCGAGCTGGAGGCCGCCCAGGACGCCGAGAGGAGGGAGGCGGGCCAGGAACGGGCGAGGAACCAGCGGGCTTTGGAGGAGGCGCAGGGCTCGGGGCCGAAGCTGCAAGAGGAAGAGGCCGTGCAGGCCAGCTCGTCTGAGCGGCTCGCTGAGCTGGAGGCCTCTGACGCCGCTGAGGAGACGGAGACCAGCGTGCAGCGCGCGCAGAGCCGGCAGCTCTTGGAGGAGGGACGGTCCAGCGAGGCGCAGCCGTCGCGGAGCCAGCGGCTGGTGCAGGAGGTTGAGGGCTCGGAGCAGGAGATGCAGAGGGAGGAGGCTCGGCAGGCCAGCGCGTCCGAGCGGCTCGCTGAGCTGGATGCCGCTCCAGACGCGGGCAAGATGGAGACTGGCGAGGAGCGCTCGGCGAGCCAGCGGATGGAGGAGGACTCGGAGGGCTCGGAGCAGCACGTGGAGGCAGCGTCGGACGCCGAGGAGGCGGAGGCCAGGGAGGAGCGCAAGCAGAGCCGGTTGATGGAGGGGGATGCGAAGAGGTCGGAGCAGCAGCTGGAGGCCGGCTTGTTCGAGCGGCTTGCCGAGCTGGAGGCCGCCAGGGATGCTGACAACATGCGGACCGCCGAGGAACGCGCGCGAAGCGAGCAGCTGCTGGAGGAGTCGGAGACCTCGAAGCAGGAGCTGCAGGCCACACTGTCCGAGGAGACGGAGAGGTCGAAGCAGCAGCTGCAGGCGGACAGGTCGAAGCAGCAGCAGGTCGAGGCCGGCCTGTCCGAGCGGCTTGCCGAGCTGGAGGCCGCCCAGGACGCCGAGAGGAGGGAGGCGGGCCAGGAACGGGCGAGGAACCAGCGGGCTTTGGAGGAGGCGCAGGGCTCGGGGCCGAAGCTGCAAGAGGAAGAGGCCGTGCAGGCCAGCTCGTCGGAGCGGCTCGCTGAGTTGGAGGCCTCTGACGCCGCTGATGAGACGGAGACCAACGAGCAGCGCGCGCAGAGCCGGCAGCTCTTGGAGGAGGGACGGTCCGAGGCGCAGCCGTCGCGGAGCCAGCGGCTGGTGCAGGAGGTTGAGGGCTCGGAGCAGGAGATGCAGAGGGAGGAGGCTCGGCAGGCCAGCTTGTCCGAGCGGCGGCTCGCTGTGCTGGATGCCGCTCCAGACGCGGGCAAGATGGAGACTGGCGAGGAGCGCTCGGCGAGCCAGCGGATGGAGGAGGACTCGGAGGGCTCGGAGCAGCACGTGGAGACCGCGGCGGACCTCGAGGAGGTGGAGACCGGCGAGGAACGCAAGCAGAGCCGGTTGATGGAGGGGGATGCGAAGAGGTCGGAGCAGCAGCTGGAGGCCGGCTTGTCCGAGCGGCTTGCCGAGCTGGAGGCCGCCAGAGACGCTGACAGCATGCGGACCGCCGAGGATCGCGCGCGAAGCGAGCAGCTGCTGGAGGAGGCCGAGAGATCGAAGCAGGAGCTGCAGGCCACACTGTCCGAGGATTATTCCGATCTGGAGGCTAGGCTAGACGGGCAGCTTGCCGTGATCGAGAGCGCGCTGGACGCGCAGAGGAAGCATCAGTTGAAGGCCAGCTCGTCCGAGCCGCTTGCCGAGCTGGAGGCCGCCCAGGATGCTGATAACACGCGGACCGCCGAGGAACGCGCGCGAAGCGAGCAGCTGTTGGAGGAGTCGGAGACCTCGAAGCAGGAGCTGCAGGCCACACTGTCCGAGGAGACGGAGAGGTCGAAGCAGCAGCTGCAGGTGGACAGGTCGAAGCAGCAGCAGGTCGAGACCGGCCTGTCCGAGCGGCTTGCCGAGCTGGAGGCCGCCCAGGACGCCGAGAGGAGGGAGGCGGGCCAGGAACGGGCGAGGAACCAGCGGGCTTTGGAGGAGGCGCAGGGCTCGGGGCCGAAGCTGCAAGAGGAAGAGGCCGTGCAGGCCAGCTCGTCTGAGCGGCTCGCTGAGCTGGAGGCCTCTGACGCCGCTGAGGAGACGGAGACCAGCGTGCAGCGCGCGCAGAGCCGGCAGCTCTTGGAGGAGGGACGGTCCAGCGAGGCGCAGCCGTCGCGGAGCCAGCGGCTGGTGCAGGAGGTTGAGGGCTCGGAGCAGGAGATGCAGAGGGAGGAGGCTCGGCAGGCCAGCTTGTCCGAGCGGCTCGCTGAGCTGGATGCCGCTCCAGACGCGGGCAAGATGGAGACTGGCGAGGAGCGCTCGGCGAGCCAGCGGATGGAGGAGGACTCGGAGGGCTCGGAGCAGCACGTGGAGGCAGCGTCGGACGCCGAGGAGGCGGAGGCCAGGGAGGAGGGCAAGCAGAGCCGGTTGATGGAGGGGGATGCGAAGAGGTCGGAGCAGCAGCTGGAAACCGGCTTGTTCGAGCGGCTTGCCGAGCTGGAGGCCGCCAGGGATGCTGACAACATGCGGACCGCCGAGGAACGTGCGCGAAGCGAGCAGCTGCTGGAGGAGTCGGAGACCTCGAAGCAGGAGCTACAGGCCACACTGTCCGAGGAGACGGAGAGGTCGAAGCAGCAGCTGCAGGCGGACAGGTCGAAGCAGCAGCAGGTCGAGGCCGGCCTGTCCGAGCGGCTTGCCGAGCTGGAGGCCGCCCAGGACGCCGAGAGGAGGGAGGCGGGCCAGGAACGGGCGAGGAACCAGCGGGCTTTGGAGGAGGCGCAGGGCTCGGGGCGGAAGCTGCAAGAGGAAGAGGCCGTGCAGGCAAGCTCGTCGGAGCGGCTCGCTGAGCTGGAGGCCTCTGACGCCGCTGAGGAGACGGAGACCAACGAGCAGCGCGCGCAGAGCCGGCAGCTCTTGGAGGAGGGACGGTCCGAGGCGCAGCCGTCGCGGAGCCAGCGGCTGGTGCAGGAGGTGGAGGGCTCGGAGCAGGAGATGCAGAGGGAGGACGCTCGGCAGGCCAGCTTGTCCGAGCGGCTCGCTGAGCTGGATGCCGCTCCAGACGCGGGCAAGATGGAGACTGGCGAGGAGCGCTCGGCGAGCCAGCGGATGGAGGAGGACTCGGAGGGCTCGGAGCAGCACGTGGAGACCGCGTCGGACCTCGAGGAGGCGGAGGCCAGCGAGGAGCGCAAGCAGAGCCGATTTATGGAGGGGGATGCGACGAGGTCGGAGCAGCAGCTGGAGGCCGGCTTGTCCGAGCGGCTTGCCGAGCTGGAGGCCGCCCGAGAAGCTGACAACATGCGGACCGCCGAGGATCGCGCGCGAAGCGAGCAGCTGCTGGAGGAGGCCGAGAGATCGAAGCAGCAGCTGCAGGCCACACTGGCCGAGGATTATTCCGATCTGGAGGCTAGGCTAGACGGGCAGCTTGCCGAGATCGAGAGCGCGCTGGACGCGCAGAGGAAGCATCAGTTGAAGGCCAGCTCGTCCGAGCCGCTTGCCGAGCTGGAGGCCGCCCAGGACGCTGATAACACGCGGACCGCCGAGGAACGCGCGCGAAGCGAGCAGCTGCTGGAGGAGTCGGAGACCTCGAAGCAGGGGCTGCAGGCCTCACTGTCCGAGGAGACGGAGAGGTCGGAGCAGCAGCTGCAGGCGGACAGGTCGAAGCAGCAGCAGGTCGAGGCCGGCCTGTCCGAGCGGCTTGCCGAGCTGGAGGCCGCCCAGGACGCCGAGAGGAGGGAGGCGGGCCAGGAACGGGCGAGGAACCAGCGGGTTTGGGAGGAGGCGCAGGGCTCGGGGCGGAAGCTGCAAGAGGAAGAGGCCGTGCAGGCAAGCTCGTCGGAGCGGCTCGCTGAGCTGGAGGCCTCTGACGCCGCTGAGGAGACGGAGACCAGCGAGCAGCGCGCGCAGAGCCGGCAGCTCTTGGAGGAGGGACGGTCCGAGGCGCAGCCGTCGCGGAGCCAGCGGCTGCTGAAGGGAGCGGCTGCCTCGGAGCAGCTGCTGCAAGAGGAGGAGGCTCGGCAGGCCAGCGCGTCCGAGCGGCTCGCTGAGCTGGATGCCGCTCCAGACGCGGGCAAGATGGAGACTGGCGAGGAGCGCTCGGCGAGCCAGCGGATGGAGGAGGACTCGGAGGGCTCGGAGCAGCACGTGGAGGCAGCGTCGGACCTCGAGGAGGTGGAGGCCTGCGAGGAGCGCAAGCAGAGCCGGTTGATGGAGGGGGATGCGAAGAGGTCGGAGCAGCAGCTGGAGGCCGGCTTGTCCGAGCGGCTTGCCGAGCTGGAGGCCGCCCGAGAAGCTGACAACATGCGGACCGCCGAGGATCGCGCGCGAAGCGAGCAGCTGCTGGAGGAGGCCGAGAGATCGAAGCAGCAGCTGCAGGCCACACTGGCCGAGGATTATTCCGATCTGGAGGCTAGGCTAGACGGGCAGCTTGCCGAGATCGAGAGCGCGCTGGACGCGCAGAGGAAGCATCAGTTGAAGGCCAGCTCGTCCGAGCCGCTTGCCGAGCTGGAGGCCGCCCAGGACGCTGATAACACGCGGACCGCCGAGGAACGCGCGCGAAGCGAGCAGCTGCTGGAGGAGTCGGAGACCTCGAAGCAGGGGCTGCAGGCCTCACTGTCCGAGGAGACGGAGAGGTCGGAGCAGCAGCTGCAGGCGGACAGGTCGAAGCAGCAGCAGGTCGAGGCCGGCCTGTCCGAGCGGCTTGCCGAGCTGGAGGCCGCCCAGGACGCCGAGAGGAGGGAGGCGGGCCAGGAACGGGCGAGGAACCAGCGGGTTTGGGAGGAGGCGCAGGGCTCGGGGCGGAAGCTGCAAGAGGAAGAGGCCGTGCAGGCAAGCTCGTCGGAGCGGCTCGCTGAGCTGGAGGCCTCTGACGCCGCTGAGGAGACGGAGACCAACGAGCAGCGCGCGCAGAGCCGGCAGCTCTTGGAGGAGGGACGGTCCGAGGCGCAGCCGTCGCGGAGCCAGCGGCTGGTGCAGGAGGTGCAGGAGGTGGAGGGCTCGGAGCAGGAGATGCAGAGGGAGGAGGCTCGGCAGGCCAGCTTGTCCGAGCGGCTCGCTGAGCTGGATGCCGCTTCAGACGCTGGCAAGATGGAGACTGGCGAGGAGCGCTCGGCGAGCCAGCGGATGGAGGAGGACTCGGAGGGCTCGGAGCAGCACGTGGAGGCAGCGTCGGACCTCGAGGAGGCGGAAACCATGGAGGAGCGCAAGCAGAGCCGGTTGATGGAGGGGGATGCGAAGAGGTCGGAGCAGCAGCTGGAGGCCAGCTTGTCCGAGCGGCTTGCCGAGCTGGAGGCCGCCCGAGAAGCTGACAACATGCGGACCGCCGAGGATCGCGCGCGAAGCGAGCAGCTGCTGGAGGAGGCCGAGATCTCGAAGCAGGAGCTGCAGGCCACACTGTCCGAGGAGAAAGAGAGGTCGAAGCAGCAGCTGGAGGCGGACAGGTCGAAGCAGCAGCGGGTCGAGGCCGGCCTGTCCGAGCGGCTCGCCGAGCTGGAGGCCGCCCAGGACGCCGAGAGGAGGGAGGCGGGCCAGGAACTGGCGGGGAGCGAGCGGCGGCTGGAGGAGGCGGAGAGGTCGAAAGAGCAGCTGGAGGCCACCCTGTCCGAGCGGCTTGCCGAGCTGGAGGCCGCCCTGAACGCCGCCCCGAAGGGGGAGCCCGCCGAGGAGCGCTCGCAGAGCCGGCAGCTGCTGGAGGAAGCGGAGGCGCGGTCCAGCGAGGAGCAGCCCGTGCGGCACCGGCGGGTGTTGGAGGAGGCGGAGGGCTCGGAGCGGCCGTCTGAGGCCGCAGCAGACACTGACGAGGAGGCGCCCGGCGCGAGTCGCGCGCCGAGCCCGTTGCGGGATGAGGATCTGGAGAATGCGAAGCAGTTGCTTGCGGCCAGCTCGTCCGAGCGGCTTGGTGATCGGGAGGCCGCCCGCGAGGCCGAAATTGGGTGGGCCGCCGAGGATCGCGCGCGGAGCCAGCGGCTGCTGGAGGAGGCGGAGACCTCGAAGCGGCAGCTGCAGGCCACGCTTTCCGAGGACTATCGGAGGGGCTTCGCCCTCTGCCGCCAGTCCGCATGTCCCATGGCTTGCGAAGCCACGCTTGGTCGGCAGGGTTGGTCGGTCTTCTCGTCGGGAGGCCTGCTGTCTGAATGGGTGGTCGGTCGGCAGTTGATTCTGGGCTGCTTGCTGGCTGGCTATTGCGCGCGGGCTTCTGCAGTACTGAACTGGTACTGGGGAGGGTGGCCTCGGGAGCGCGCTCCCGTTGTAATCTACGAGGGTTCCCGGCTTCCGGGCCGCGTGCCCGCGCAGTGGTTGAGGATTCGTGGCCTCGGGTCCACAGCCGAACTTCTCCAGGGACGACAGGGCGCCGAAAAGCGCACCCCCACACCCACCCCGAACATATACCCCACGACGCAGAACACAGGTGATACATATGTATATAAATAAATGTATATACGTGTATATATTCATGTATATATATATATACATGTATACATACATGTATGTATGTATGTATATACATATATATATATATACACATACATATACCGATTCCTATATTGGTATTACCCGGACCCCCGCCACCACCACCCTGCAAGACGTATCTAAACATACTAGATGCGTTTAGATGCGATCGCGCTGAGGTGCAGGCGAGAAGCCCATCGTATTTTTCTGCAACGACGACAATATAGATCAGAGTGAGGGGGCCGACCGGTCATTCATTGTCCCTGGGTGCGTGGCTGAATAAGGAATGTGTGGCGAGAATTCTGTTTGTTGCGGTGTTATTGTTGTTGTTGTTGCTGTTGCTGTTGTTGTTGATGTTGTTGCTGTTATTGTTGTTGTTGTTGCTGTTGTTGTTGCTGTTGTTGTTGTGGTTGTTGTTGTTGTTGTTGTTGTTGTTTGTTGTCGTCGTCCCACCGCGACCCACCCGCGACCCACCCCGCGACCCACCCCGCGACCCACCCCGCGACCTACCAGCGACCCAACCCGCGACCCACCCGCGACCCACTCGCGACCCACCCCGCGACCCACCCCGCGACCCACCCCGCGACCCATCCGCGACCCATCCGCGACCCACCCGCGACCCACCCGCGACCCACCCGCGACCCACCCCGCGACCCACCCTCAAGGGAGGAAAAACCACCCGGACCCGACAATTAACGTTTCCTACACAGCCCTGGGCGTTGACTAAACAGCCCTGCCCTGTTCGATTCATTCCTTGTGTGCGTTTACTAAACGGCTTCGCTTGGGTGGATTTTCTGCCCTCTACACCCGCGACCCAACAGCGACCCACCCGCGACCAATTTGCGACCCACCCGCGACCTACCCACATTGGTTTGACGAAAACATGGGCGCCTGCGGCGGGCTCGTTGTATAATTTGTGAAGTGTTGGCGCCTGCGGCGGGCTTCTCCAGAGTCTCGTAAACTGCCGACGTCCCCACCGCCCCCTCAATCTTATTCGCATCTGCGGGAGGCTACGTATTATTTTTAGATGCGCGCCCCCGGCCTGCGCGGGATCGCCGCCGTATCTAAACGCATGGATTTTTCAAGCGTATTTTAAACATTAGGGGCCGTCTATATATATATATATATATATATACACTTTTCTTCCAGACAGCCGATCTATTCGTATAGGCCCTAGGCCTGACTGATCCGTGTCTTGATTGATCCGGGTCAGAGCCCAACCCGAGCCTCTCGGGCAACCCTCCAGACGACCCAGAAAAAACCCACGAGAGCCCGAAGACGGCCCCGGGAGGCTCCAGGCGTTCCGGCGCGCTCCCCAAACGACCCCAGAGAGCCCCAAGACGGTCCACGATGACCCCAAAGAAGCCGTCATACCCCTAAATACCGTTCCAAAACATGTAAAGAGGCGTCCAAGAGCACTCCCAACAATGCCCGAAGAGGCAACATTAATTGATGTTCTTTTTGGTTTTGGGTGAGTTTGGGGGTTCTCTTCTTTTCGGCTCCCCGACGCTCCAAGACGGCGGTCTTCTGGGCGTCCGAAGCCGCTTGGGAGATTAGAAAATGACCCCACAACCATCCAAAAGGGCTTCCACGCAGTCAAAGAGAGCTCCAAGACGGCACAACAGGGTTCCAAGATGGCCTAAAAGAGCACCATGACAGCCCAAGATGGCCCCAAGACGCCCTTCGAAGCATTCCAAATCGTTACCCGGTCATTCAGGGAGACCGCGGTTGGAGGCAAGGTGGCCCGAGGAAACCCCCAAAGGCCCCCAGAAGACGCCCAGGAGGCCTCCAGCAGGCCTTAAGAGAGAAGCATTAACAACTTCCGCAAGGCCCCCAGAGGCTCTCCAAGGAGGAACCTCCGCAAGAGGAGCTGAGGATGATGTGGAGGATACGCAGGGTAGGGCGAGAATGAGGAAAAATATGCATGGAGGAAGGATATCAAATTACATCAGTAGATCGGCGATGCCGGAAACGGCAAGAAGGAATTATTGCTAAATTGTAGGTTTGACCTTCTGCCTCTCCGCCGTGATACCAAATTTGAGGGACCAATTGATAGGGCAAAGCGCCAATGCAGTCTTGTGCACATCTATATGAATACATATATATATATACATACATATATATTATCATTATGATTGTTATTATATATATACGCATACAGGTATATATTAATGTATGTATGTGTGGATGCGTGCATGCATATATGTATGTAATGTCATGGGATGCATTGTAATGTTATGTAATGTAATGTAATGTATTGTGAAGTAGTGTAATGTAATGTAATTGAATGTAATATAATGTAGTGTAATGTAATGTAACGCAATGCAATGCAATGCAATGTCTTGCAATGTCATGTAAGGTATTGTAGATCGGTATGTATGTCTGTGTGTATGTATGTTTGTATGCATGCATGCATGCATGCATGCATGTATGTATGTATGGATGTATGTCTGTATGTCTGTATGTCTGTATGTCTGTATGTCTGTTTGTCTGTTTGTCCGTTTGTCCGTTTGTCTGTTTGTCTGTATGTATGTATGTATGTATGTATGTATGTATGTATGTATGTATGTGTATATAGAAATAGAGATACATGGAGAGGGGGTTGCGTTTTTTTTGAGCAGCCCTTGTCGGATGGGTTCCTGGTCTCGGCAACGTTTGTCAGCTTGGTCTCGGAAGCGCGAAGGCGCTGCGACTGACCCGGGGCTCCCTCCTCGGGGGCACGAGACCCCGCTGCAGCCTGCCGGCGGCCCGTGGCCTCGGCAGCGCGAGCCCGCTGCAAGCTGCAGGGGGGCCGTGGCGCGGCGGGGCCGAGAGCGCGTGGGGCAGCTCACTCGACACTGCGCGGTCCTCGCGAGGGCGCGAGCCTGTCGTGCGCCGGGGGCCGCGGCCTCGAGGGCGCAGGCCGGTCGCGCTCTTCCCGGGGCGGTGGCTTCGGGGGCGCGGGCCCGCCTCTCCTGTGCGCGCCCCGGGGGCCCAGCTCGGCGTGCCCGGGGCACGACGGGGGAGCCGCGCCTCCCCCCTTTGCCCCAAGCGCGTGACCGCATCCGGAGAGGACGACTGGTTCCTGCTCTGGGCAGGGGTGGGGGCGCTTCTTGGGGCAGCCCTCCGTCGGGGTCAGTTCGTGGCCTCTCATGAGGCGCAGACATCATCTGCCGCAAGCTGCGAGGGGCTGCGGCGCCGGGAACGCGAAGGCGTTGTGGTTTGGACGGGGTTGTTGCCTCGGGGGCGCGAACATGCTGTGAATGACTAGTCTGAGTACTTCTGGGTCCCTGGACTACAGGGGCCCCCCGGACTACAAGGGCTCCCCCCCTGGACTACAAGGGTCCCCCCAGGACCACATGGCCCCCCCCCGCCCCCCTGGACTACAGGGGCCGCCCCCCCCGACTACAAGGCCCCCCCCCCGGACAAGGACCCCACCCCGGACGGGGTTGTTCCATCTTGGGCGCGAACATGCTGCAAATGACTATAGGTGCTGTGGCCGGCGGAGCGCGACTTCGTCGTACCTTGCTCGCGCTTGCGGCCTCCGGAGCGCGAACGCGATGCAGTTAGTGTCGTGATTGTTGCCGCGGGAGCGCGAACTGGTTGCAACTTACCAGGACTCGTGGCCTCGGGAGCGCGATAGCTGCGCCATTCTCACAAAGGACTGTGGCTGCGGCAGTGCCACGCTGATGTACTTGTACGTCAGGCAGCGCGATCCTGAAAGGGGAACGGCGTGGCTTTCGGGCTACCCCATCCGCGCATATTTCAACCACTACAACTCATGACAACATCGGAGTTCGAAACTAAAGGATCTATAACGATAATTGGGTAACTGGAACTGCTGCGAGGAGCACGGCAGCCTAGTTCTCGCAGCATATTGGCCTCCAATGGGGCCAGCGGATTCCGATTTGGAGGCTAGGCTAGACAGGCAGCTTGCCGAGATCGAGAGCGCGATGGACTCGCACAGGAAGCATCAGTTGGAGGCCAGCCTGTCCGAGCGGCTTGCCCAGCTGGAGGCCGCCCCGGTCGCTTGCAACAGGGATATCGCCGAGGAGTGGGCGCAGAGCGAGCGGCTGCTGGAGGAGGCGGAGCGATCGAAGCAGCAGCTGGAGGCCAGCCTGTCCGAGCGGCTTGCCGAGCTGGAGGCCGCCCGGGACGCCGAGGAGAGGCGAGCCGGCGAGGAGCTCCAGCAGAGGCAGCAGATGCTGGAGGAGCTGGAGGACTCGCACGCCACACTCTCCGAGCAGCTCGCCGACAAGGAGGAGAGTGAGGGTGCCCTGGATCAGCAGCGTTCCGAGCTGGAGGGCTTGCTGGAGTCGCAGAGGCAGCGAGCGGGCGAGGAGTGGGCGCAGAGCGAGCGGCTGCTGGAGGAGGCGGAGCGGTCGAAGCAGCAGCTGGAGGCCAGCCTGGCCGAGCGGCTTGCCGAGCTGGAGGCCGCCCGGGACGCCGAGGAGAGGCGAGCCGGCGAGGAGCTCCAGCAGAGGCAGCAGATGCTGGAGGAGTTGGAGGACTTGCGCGCCACGCTCTCCGAGCAGCTTGCCGACAAGGAGGAGAGGGAGGGCGCCCTGGATCAGCAGCGATCCGAGCTGGAGGGCTTGCTGGAGTCGCAGAGGCAGCGAGCGGGCCAGAGCGAGCGGCTGCTGGAGAAGGCGGAGCGATCGAAGCAGCAGCTGGAGGCCAGCCTGGCCGAGCGGCTTGCCGAGCTGGAGGCCGCCCGGGACGCCGAGGAGAGGCGAGCCGGCGAGGAGCTCCAGCAGAGGCAGCAGATGCTGGAGGAGATGGAGGACTCGCACGCCACACTCTCCGAGCAGCTCGCCGACAAGGAGGAGAGGGAGGGTGCCCTGGATCAGCAGCGTTCCGAGCTGGAGGGCTTGCTGGAGTCGCAGAGGCAGCGAGCGGGCGAGGAGTGGGCGCAGAGCGAGCGGCTGCTGGAGGAGGCGGAGCGATCGAAGCAGCAGCTGGAGGCCAGCCTTTCCGAGCGGCTTGCCGAGCTGGAGGCCGCCCGGGACGCCGAGGAGCGGCGAGCCGGCGAGGAGCTCCAGCAGAGGCAGAGGCAGCAGATGCTGGAGGAGCTGGAGGACTCGCGCGCCACACTCTCCGAGCAGCTCGCCAACAAGGAGGAGAGGGAGGATACCCTGGATCAGCAGCGTTCCGAGCTGGAGGGCCTGCTGGAGTCGCAGAGGCAGCGAGCGGCCGAGGAGTGGGCGCAGAGCGAGCGGCTGCTGGAGGAGGCGGAACGATCGAAGCAGCAGCTGGAGGCCAGCCTGTCCGAGCGGCTTGCCGAGCTGGAGGCCGCCCGGGGCGCCGAGGAGAGGCGAGCCGGCGAGGAGCTCCAGCAGAGGCAGCAGATGCTGGAGGAGCTGGAGGACTCGCACGCCACGCTCTCCGAGCAGCTCGCCGACAAGGAGGAGAGGGAGGGCGCCCTGGATCAGCAGCGATCCGAGCTGGAGGGCTTGCTGGAGTCGCAGAGGCAGCGAGCGGGCGAGGAGTGGGCGCAGAGCGAGCGGCTGCTGGAGGAGGCGGAACGATCGAAGCAGCAGCTGGAGGCCAGCCTGGCCGAGCGGCTTGCCGAGCTGGAGGCCGCCCGGGACGCCGAGGAGAGGCGAGCCGGCGAGGAGCTCCAGCAGAGGCAGCAGATGCTGGAGGAGATGGAGGATTCGCACGCCACACTCTCCGAGCAGCTCGCCGACAAGGAGGAGAGGGAGGGTGCCCTGGATCAGCAGCGTTCCGAGCTGGAGGGCTTGCTGGAGTCGCAGAGGCAACGAGCGGGGGAGGAGTGGGCGCAGAGCGAGCGGCTGCTGGAGGAGGCGGAGCGGTCGAAGCAGCAGCTGGAGGCCAGCCTGGCCGAGCGGCTTGCCGAGCTGGAAACCGCCCGGGGCGCCGAGGAGAGGCGAGCCGGCGAGGAGCTCCAGCAGAGGCAGCAGATGCTGGAGGAGCTGGAGGACTCGCACGCCACACTCTCCGAGCAGCTCGCCGACAAGGAGGAGAGGGAGGGTGCCCTGGATCAGCAGCGTTCCGAGCTGGAGGGCTTGCTGGAGTCGCAGAGGCAGCGTGCGGGCGAGGAGTGGGCGCAGAGCGAGCGGCTGCTGGAGGAGGCGGAGCGGTCGAAGCAGCAGCTGGAGGCCAGCCTGTCCGAGCGGCTTGCCGAGCTGGAGGCCGCCCGGGACGCCGAGGAGAGGCGAGCCGGCAAGGAGCTCAAGCAGAGGCAGCAGATGCTGGAGGAGCTGGAGGACTCGCACGCCACACTCTCCGAGCAGCTCGCCGACAAGGAGGAGAGGGAGGGTGCCCTGGATCAGCAGCGTTCCGAGCTGGAGGGCTTGCTGGAGTCGCAGAGGCAGCGTGCGGGCGAGGAGTGGGCGCAGAGCGAGCGGCTGCTGGAGGAGGCGGAGCGGTCGAAGCAGCAGCTGGAGGCCAGCCTGTCCGATCGGCTTGCCGAGCTGGAGGCCGCCCGGGACGCCGAGGAGAGGCGAGCCGGCGAGGAGCTCAAGCAGAGGCAGCAGATGCTGGAGGAGCTGGAGGACTCGCACGCCACACTCTCCGAGCAGCTCGCCGACAAGAAGGAGAGGGAGGGTGCCCTGGATCAGCAGCGTTCCGAGCTGGAGGGCTTGCTGGAGTCGCAGAGGCAGCGTGCGGGCGAGGAGTGGGCGCAGAGCGAGCGGCTGCTGGAGGAGGCGGAGCGGTCGAAGCAGCAGCTGGAGGCCAGCCTGTCCGAGCGGCTTGCCGAGCTGGAGGCCGCCCGGGACGCCGAGGAGAGGCGAGCCGGCAGGAGCTCAAGCAGAGGCAGCAGATGCTGGAGGAGCTGGAGGACTCGCACGCCACACTCTCCGAGCAGCTCGCCGACAAGGAGGAGAGGGAGGGTGCCCTGGATCAGCAGCGTTCCGAGCTGGAGGGCTTGCTGGAGTCGCAGAGGCAGCGTGCGGGCGAGGAGTGGGCGCAGAGCGAGCGGCTGCTGGAGGAGGCGGAGAGATCGAAGCAGCAGTTGGAGGCCAGCCTGTCCGAGCGGCTTGCCGAGCTGGAGGCCGCCCGGGACGCCGAGGAGAGGCGAGCCGGCGAGGAGCGCCTGCAAGAGGAGCGGCTCGTGGAGGAGGCGGACCACGCGAAGCGGGAGCTGCAGGCCGCGCGCTCGGAGCTGCAGGCGGCGCGCGGCGCCGAGGAGCAGCTGCCGGAGGCGGCGCGGAGGGAGCGGCAGCGGGTGGCGCCCGCCGCGGAGCGGTTTCGGTCGGCCGCGCAGGAGGCCCGGCAGAGGCGCGCCGGGGAGGAGCTGGCGCGGAGTCGGCAGATGCTGGAGGAGGTGGAGGGCTCGCGCGCCACGCTCGCCGAGCAGCTCGCCGGCCAGGAGGCCGCCCGGGACGCCGAGAGGAGGGAGGCCGCCGAGGAGCACGCGCGGAGCGAACGGCTGCTGGAGGAGGCGGAGGCCTCGAAGCGGCAGCTGGCCGAGCGGCTGGCCAGGCTGGAGGCCGCCCGGGGCCTCCACCGGGGCCAGACCATCGCCGAGAAGAAGCGGAACGCCGAGGAGATCGCACAGAGTCGGCGGCTGCTCGAGGAGGTAGAGACCTCGAGGCAGCTGGAGGCCGGCCTTTCCGATCGGCTCGCCGAGCTGGAGGCCGCTCAGGACGCGGAGAGGAGGAAGGCGAGTGAGGCTCGCCCTGCTACCGCCTTCTGCTCCCCCTCGGCTCCTCTCGGGGGCTGCGCGGAAAGGTGGAGGATTGGGACAGGGGAGGTGGCAGGCAGAAGCGTTTGCCTGGCTTGTCGCGTCACCGGTTCTGGTCCACCGCGCTCCTGCGCGACACGCTGGGCACGTCCCAGTTTCCAAGCATCACCGTTCCGAGCTTTCGCCGGCCCCCCGTCGCGAGAAACAGATCAGCACGCTTTCAGCTTTCAAGGCACGGCATGTCGCAGGAGCCACCGCCGCGACACGGTGTGCACAAGATGTTTGACCGCACGACCTCTGCTGCATACATACAGCTGGTTTCGCCTCCGCCGACCAGCACTTTCCGCGACACATTGGCGCCTCTGGCGCCAGGAGGCGCTGGAGAGATCAGCGACGTGAGCTGATTCGCTGGCCCCGCCCACTTTGCTACCCCGCACCTTCGGTCGGACACGATCCTCGCCTCCTCCCCGTCGCCTTCATCCGCTTCTCCTTCTTTGTTTATCCCACCCTTGCTGCTGGTCTCCCACCCTTGGCCTTTCCTTCCCTTCTCGGCTTTCCTCCCCCTCCTCCTCCTCCTCCTCATCCTTTTCCTCCTCCCGCTCTTTCTCTTCGGCTTGGTTTGTGTGCTTCGCTTGCTCCAGCGGCATCCCGTCCTCACAGAAGGTACGTTGCCCGACGCAGAGGGCCCCTGCCCAGCGAGGTCGATAAATCCATGCACAAGTAAGGGCTTGTGCACGTGGAGCGAGCATGTCGCGGATCCCAGGTCGATTCCTCCACCTTTCACGCTGACGAGTGGGACGCCTGCTGTGTGATCGTGCTGTGCGATCTTGGTATTGAAAAACGGAAGATGGTGTCGCACCCTTGGCCACCGCTCCGCATCGGGCCGCACCCCCACCCCCGGCGCGCGTTTTGTTGCCGTTCGTGTCTCTCCAGCTGCTCCAGGCGGCCGCGATGCGACCGCCGCCCGTCGTCGTGCCGCTTGTTCGGCGACCCTTTGCCAAGCCACTGCCCTTCTCCTTCCCATCCCGTCAGCTGGTTCCTCATTCTCACTTGGGCCCCAGGGAGCTGCTCTCATCCCCCGCCCGTCAGCTGCCTCCTCCCTGTCGCCTCCGCCCGTCCGCTGGAGAAGGCAGGGGATTGGCTCGCTCATCTGTGGCATCCCGTCGGGGCAGGCTTGGACCTCTAGTGGGCCACATGCGAACCCTACCCCAACCTTCCACGATTTCTGAGGGGAAGGGTGGGGTTCACTTCGTTCGGGAGCTCCCGAGCGAAGTGAACCCCACCCTCCCCCTCAGAAATCGTGGAGGGTAGGGGTAGGGTTCGCATGTGGCCCCCTATCCTCGGCGCTCGTCTCACTGTCAGGATCTCGGGCTGAGCGCGTCTTTCCGCGGGTCCCGACCCGCCGCGCTGCGGCGCGACTGCGCCGGTCACCCGCTGGTCTCTAGGCGCTGCCGCCGCGAGCCGCTCCGAGCCTCCGGCCCCGCGGGGCGGAGCGGCGCGCGCCATCCGCTCGCATGGCAAAGGGCGTCGCCAGGGCCGCCGCCGCGGCACTGGCCGCCAGGCAACAAGTCTCGACCGTACCTGATCTGGTTTTCACCAGCTATCAGTGATGCCGATGCAGATTTATGGAAGCGTTGTGTGTGCATCCCCTTCTTGATCCGACCGAACATCCATACAACCAGGCATCACACAACAGCAATCAAGGAACCGCAGCATCGTGCGTGAGCATTGGTAGGGATGCACTCCGAGGTCCCAGTGCGCCACCGTTCTGTGTTCAACGATAGCCACACGTCGCGTGCATTTGACGTCCCGGCTGCTGAGAAGTCGCGAGTTTCGGTCTGGGCTGTGCAGGGCTGCGCAGTGCAGCATCGGCCTTCGCCCCTTTCGATCGGGGTTGCGGGTCTGCTTCGCGGTCTCTGTTCGTTTGGCTCTGGATGCCACTGCCACGCGCGCGAGCTACTAGGCCAGCACCGAATCGCACTGATGCGTATACAGTGAGCGGCTTGCATAAGGAACACTTGCTTTTCAAAAGGGGCTCGGTCGTTCCTTAGGCTTGCATGCGTTATTTGCAGTTCCGTATGCGTTATGTGTTACTTATCGTTCCTTGTGCGTTATGCCTTGGGGTAAAAAAGGAGCTTCGTTCCGTATTTATCGTTCCTTAGGTCAGGCCGATGACTGTCACGTGGGAAACAAAACCTCCACACTCTCCAGGATCTCCCTGGGAACACAGTGGTGGCGACGCGCGTGGCCCCGGTCCAGCACCGCTGCCCTCCCATCGGGTGACCAGCGCGTGGACGCCGCTGGGCCCTGGCAGGTGGCGGGCGGAGGTTCCGTTGCTTTGCGCGCGCTCGGGCGCTCCCCTCTCCTCCGCTCCCTGACCCTCCTCCTGCCCCTCTCCCTCCCACTTCCCCTTCGTCTCCTCCCTCCTTCCTCCTTCTTCCTCCTCCTCCTTACTCCTCCTCATCCTCCTCCTCCTTACTCGTCCTCCTCCTCCTCCGCCTCCTCCTCCTCCTGTCCCTGCGTTCCCCTCCCCCCGAGGCGCAATCTCAGAACGAGGCCGCCCCGTTGGTCATGCTCCCGTCGAGGGCGGCGCAGCGGGCCATGCAGCGGGCGCAGCAGGCGGCCAGGTGAACACTCCGCCTCCTCCCGCCTCCTCCCTCCCTGCGCCTCTCTCCTCGCTCCTCCCTCCCCCCTCCGTCCTCCTCTCCTCCGTCCGCGGCTCCAGCACCAGGGCCGTCTCAGGTCTGGCGTCCACCGGGGCCCACCGGGGCCAGGCGTGTCGGCCAGAAGTCTCAAGCCCGCCACGGAAGGTGTGTGTGTGTGTGTGTGCCCCTCCCAGGCTTCCTTCCCATTCCTTTCGCGCGCTGCGGCTTAATCCGCGTTTTGTGTGTCCCACGAATGCCACATCGCCAGAGCAGTCCCTCTGCCCAGCCGCCGACGGAAAGAGTGTATGCGCCCATCCGCTTCGTTTTCTCGGCACCCAGGTGGGACGCTGACCCACCTGGGAAGCGGCCGCAGGGCGCTGCCGCAGAAAATGGCAAGCAGGGCAGGTGGAGGAGGGGTGAGAGAGCAGCACTGGCCCTCAGCCCAACACTATTGCTGTGGCCGCTCCCAGGGTGCTATCTTGGCGAGGCCCCGGCCCGCACGCTGAGCTCAGGCTGCCTGCCCACTGCGCTCCGAAGGGCTTCCCAGGCGTCCCCCCCGCGGGAGCTGTCACCCCAGGAGCCTGGGCCCCCCTGCGAGGGCCAGTAGAGGCACGCTCGCGCAATGCTCCCAGCCGCCTCGAAAGCAATCCTCTCCGTCCCCCCCCGGGGCTCCAACGTCTCGACCAGCGAAGCAGAATTCTTCACTCAGTGATGCCAGCGCGTGGACCCTGCAACACATGGGGTGCCTGACTACAGCCAGTGGGGCGAGCCGTACTGACCCATCACAGAGGACCACAGGGCACCCACTGTTGGGCACCATCCGTAGGGCACTGCCCATAGGGCGCGAACAGCAGCTATCAACCAGAGGGCAACCACAAAGCGCCAACCGCAGGGCACCGACCAGCAACGGCCGACCGCGGCGCGCAGGCCATACAATCGGCATGGCAAATAAGAGATTGGCTTGCCAGCAGGTGCCCCCCGCAGACATGTTTTATTTCCCGACGTTCCTGGGCCCCCGCTGGAGTTTTGGGATCATCCTGCGAGGTCTTAGGTCGACCGAACAATGGGCCTTTAGATCTCGTGTAGCACAGCTTTTGCACGAATGTATATGCTGTAGAGCACGGGCCCGGAACCGTACGGCACCGACCAGGAACGGCCGACCGCGACACGCATGCCGCAGAGCACCGACCGGGCACCATCGTCCACAGGGCGCCGAGCTGGCACGGCCAACCGCGACGCGCGGGCCCAGATCTGGCAGAGGGCGAGGGACACAGTCTGCGGAGTTGTCCGCCCTGTGGGGGCCATCTCCTCCTCATTTTTCTCCTCCTCCTTCTCCTCCTCCTCCTCCTCCTCTCCCCCGTGTTCCTCCTCCCCCCTTGTTCCTCCTCCTCCTCCTCCTCCTCCTCCTCCTCCGCCTCCTCCTCCTCCTCCTCCTCCTCCTCCTCCATGGGTGGTGGGGGGGCCCAAAAAGAAGAAGAGCCTGTCCCCGGTAAGGGGTTGAGCAGAATTCTTGGGCCGCGGATCGGAGCATCAGTGCGTCTGAGGTCCGGGTCCTCCTTCGCCTTCATCCCTGGAGAAGCTGCTGTGTTGCTTCAGGAAGCAATGAAGGCAGCTCCAGTGTCGCTTCTCAGGTCTGCGGGGTAACCGCTGGTCTCGAGGGTTTTTGCTCGTTGTTTGTATGTCACGCCGTGGGCCAGCTCTCTCTCTCTCTCTCTTTCTCTTTCCCCGGTGCAGTACGATCCCTTCAACTGCCGCCACGACCGGTCTTGCGAGATCCTAAAACAGAGCAGTCAGTTCGACATCAGTGCGCCCAAAAGGACAGAGTGCGACAGGGCGAAGAACGGGGAGACACAGTATATTCTAATGAATCGGCAGGAGTGACTGTGGCTTGGCGAGGACACCTACGAGAGGCCCCTTTCCTGCATGTGGAAGAACCACAAGCCATGTAAGGGTATTAGGACGATGTGTCACCCATACAAAAAAAGGGCTGGAAACTCCAAACCACTGCCGTGCACTTCCCGCCCCAAGCCAAAACCAGCCAGGCAACAAGGGAGCACCAGCAGACGGTAAACCGATTTACTTCGTGTATTCGTGGATGCAGATGGTGCTAGAGCAAAGACGAACGAGGGCGCTGGCATTCGTAATGCAGGACGTCAGCGACGGGATCGGCAGCACTCTCAAAACAAAACCATCGAGAGGCAGGCCAAGCCATCGTCAACATTAGAACCGCGAAAAGACTTCCAGGGGGGCTCAAAAGAAGACGAGAAAGGTGGCCGAGACACGAGCGAGCTTGCCATCAGTTCTTACGGGAGGATTCAGGCCCACCTGTTTTGATGAGATGCAGGTTTTGTGTATCGATTCAACCTTGGCGCCGTTTGAGCTGAGTTCGCGTGCGCGCCCAGAGGGACCCTTACTTCGAATGGGCAGTCGTTTCCAACATATCCCATGCTGCTCGCACAGAGATCACGTCCCCATCCACGCGGCGCTCCACATCCGCGCGCGTTGCGGACCACGCGCGCAAGGGGCACACCAGACCCAAGTGGGCCTGGGACTTCCTGGCCCCGGCAGTTGCACACAACAAAGGGCGCCGGGGATTCTTGGAGAACGTGGGACAGACAATGCGCGCAGAAGGTGGGCACAAACGCGATCTCCATAAGTACGCCGGCAAGACCGACGAGACATTACACATAGTAGCGTTACAGCACTTCCAAGAGTTTGTGTGCAGTTCGTCTTGGCGGACCTTGGATCTTCTTTGGTGGGGTCGAACTTTCCTTTGCGGAAGAAAGGGCCTGGTTCCTTATCTCGGGCTCCTTATGGCAGCGTTTTGACTGAATGCGAATTTCATGGGAGGGAAGATGAACATGCTATGGCGAAGAGCAAGATTACGATAATCACTACATGCGCAGGGTCATATCGACGCCGACATACAGAAGGACTCGGAGGGCCAGGGCGGCATAGATGACGAGCGCATCGACACATATCGCCAGGCCAGCGGCCCCGAGGACACGCGGAGGATCACAGAGGGCCACAGCGAGGGGGCGAATGGCCAGGCAGGTCTGAAAACAAAATGAGCATGGGCACGTTCTTATGTAGTTAGTTATACCAAGTTTCTGTGAATTCGCCCAGGAAGCGCAGGGGGGGCCAGAGGAACCGATCGAAGCAACCGAGGGGGGGGGGCGCGAGAGCAGTTCGGATAGAACGGAATCTTCGCGGACGACCGAGTACGCGTTCAGTTCGCAGGAAAATCGCGGGCGGAGAGATGACGGAACATTGAGTGGAAGAAGAACAAGGGGAAGCGCGGGAATGATAGACCTGGCGGCGGCGGGCAAACCACCGCGACAGATCGCGGGGGCGCGGCTGGGACCGAGGGGAAGCCATAGCAGGGCGGCGACGCTGTCGCGACCGACGGCGCAAGAGTGGAGCGTTTTCCGGGCCAAACATCGAAGAGAACAGGGCACGGACGGACGCGAGGTGGGCCCCGTGGGGATCTCCTTTGTCGAACGCGACGCCGAGAAGAGCATGTCAGAGAACTTGCGGGGTAGCAACTCAAGCGGATCTCCCGCAGGATCCTAGACAATAGTGCGCGGTGCGTCTCCGGCGACGTCAGCCCCTAGCGAAGTGTCGACGTCGCCGCCCGCCCAGCCAGCGGAAACAAATCTGCCGCGCGAAGTGGGTTGTGACTCCGAGGGCGCTGGCCCGACGGACTTCAGGAAACCTCATGGTTGGGCAAGCTCTACGCGGGGGATCGAGCGCTTGCAAGATGGCACAGCAGCTCGGCGACGGCGGCAGAGAAGCAAGCCAGACCTAGGCCAGCAGGCAGAAGGGGCATAACGCGTGCTGGGTCTGCTGGGAGAGGCAGTCTTTGCGGCCGGCCTGGCGCGGCAGAACAGCAGAACATGCAGCGAGCGAGCAGGCCGAGGCGATGGAATCCGGCGACTGTTGAGGGGGGAAGGGGCAGCGCTCGCGGCGGCCATCATCGAACGCAGAGAGATCGCTAGAGGTGAAGGCGCGAGATATACTCGAGGGAAAACGCCGCGCATGTCCAACGCGTTCGCGAGCTGCTCGAGGCTTGGAAAAAGCGCGGACAACAGCGAGAGACTCCCCGAGTTCACGTGGAACACGGGCGAGCAGAGGCACTGCGGAGCCAGCTTTCACATCCCACGTAGAGGCGACGTCGACGGAGTCATGATACACCCGAAGTGCGGAGGCCTGGTCGGTGGCCCTGAAATCAACGAAATTTCACTGCGAGCTTCGCGCGGGCGGTCGGCCGACGGCCAGATTGACCCGAACTGCAACCGCCTTCTCTTGGGGGCGGGGGGCGGGGGGGGGGCGCGCGGTTGTCGAGGGGCCGGTATGCGCGGGCGCCGAGAAGCGTGCCGAGGACCGTGGAAAGCTACGTCTCGGGCCGCAGAAGCCCGCCCCGCTGCGCTTGTCTGGGGAGGCGCGCAGAGCGTGGGAGCATCTGGGCGCGCCAAAGCAGAGTGGATTGCAACAGAGCCGAGAAGCAAAAGCACGAACGCAACGCATTGCGTTGCCAGGAGGCGCGGGGGGGTGGGGGGGGGTAGGCCGGCGGGGGAGCCCCCAGGCAAACTCTTACTTCACGCGCGCCACCTCGGGCCCCAAATTGAAGCGAATCAGGGGTGTGCCACCGCGCGTAGCAAGCGCATCGCATCGATGCGCATAGCGCGCAAGGAGCGTGGATTTTCTAGCATCGGAGTGGCACCCCCTGCAATTTGAAGAGGGCCACGCTGATCTGCGCGGTCCTGAACAGCGGCCTCAGCTGCAGGAAATGCTTCCTACCGCCACAGTCAGAGCGCACTCAACTATGCCGGGTGACGGGGGGGCCCACTCCAGCGGACGATGAGAGGAGGAGCTACCATGGTGACGGAGAAGGGTGGGGTGGCCGGTGGCCTTGAGCGCGCGGGGGATTTGCATATTTTGGACCCCGAACGCGACGCGCGAGCATCCAGACTCTAGGCGGCGCGAAACAAATCGCGTCACGTCCCTGGAATAAGGCGCAGTTGATCGTGTCTTTGTCCGGCAGATTGGACCGCGGCGCGAGTGACGTCGCGGGGGTCGACCCCGCGCTCGCGGAGGTCACCTTGCCCAGCGCTGGGAGATTTGCGCGGGGCCCCCACCGCGGAGGTGGAGGGCTTCCACGAGGTCTTCCAGGGCGGTCCCATCGCCCCGGGGCGCCGCTGCTCCGAGGAAATCAGACAGCAGGTGGTTCGGCCTGACGCGAAAGAACATTGGCGGGCGAAGCATGGCAGCGCGACCCCACTCTCCGGATGCGTCGAGAAGAAGGGAGGCGAGGGGCGAGGGGATGGAGAAAGAGGCGCTGGAGGGAGCACGACCGGATGGGCGCGAGCGAGTTTCCCGAGCAAGAAGGAACTCCGCAGCCGCGCCAGTAAACGCCACCAGGCTCCCACCTTGGCGGCCATCCTCACCGCCGACGACCAGCGCGTCGAGTTTCGCCAAACGTTCGCGCGCAGAAACACAGCGCGGCGACGCTGGGAGGACTCGTGGGTCAGGGGGCATTGCCTGTCGGATAAAACATGGCAGCAGCGCGCGCCAAGACCCAGCGCCGCGAAATGCCCGGCCCGCAGCCATGCTGAACCAGGGGTACAGGCTTCGTTGCAGCATTCACGCACGCATCTACCTAGAGGGCTGGCCAGACATGCCCGAGACGGCAGACGTCTTCGCGCGGCGGCCAGGCCAAGGCGCTGAGCAGGCAGCGGAGGATGCGGGACGGCCAGGACGACAGAGACAGACTCTTGGATTCAGTGGCCAAGCTCGTCTTCGTCAGCGCGCGGGGGCACGGCGGAGCTCCAGTCGGCGGCCTGAGAGACGCGGGGGGTGTCCACGGAGCCAGGCCCAGCGCAACAGGGCACTCTCTGTCGCAGTCGTTGCTGGCGTGGGCCCCGCGCCGCGCAAGGACGCAGGCGGGGAGCTTCAAGTGGTCCCCCCGCCGAGCACGGCAATCGAGGATGCATCGCCCACGCGTGACCCATGGGGCCACCATTGCCGGGGCCCTGCGCCCGACCCACATTCGCCCTCCAAGAAACGCCGAAGAACTGAAGGGAACTGCTGGCGCGGGCGACGGCGCGGACGCAGGGGGCTCGGACCGCCGCGCCTCTCGGCGCGGGGCGCAGCGGCGGCCGAACTTTGGGGGGGGGGGGCTGCAGAACGCACGCCAAGGGCAAGGCCAATGATTGCAGTCGGGGCCCATGCCAAGAAACTCCCTGCTTGCCTCCAGGGCGCCCTGGGTTTCTTAGGTTTCGATGCTTTTGCCATGGGAAGCGTGGCGTTCCCACGCCAAATATCGATGGGCGTCCTAGGGTCTCAGGGTTGGGCTTCCTGTGGAAGGTTTCTTTGCGGTCGGGCCCCTACTGCACTGCGAGCAGATGGTACCACCCCGGGACATCGACCACCCAGGATGGCCCATCACAGTGTTCAGGGCGCGGACGAGCAGGGGCGAGGCCAAGGGGCATGCCGAGAAATGCAGGCCCAGTTTCGCCCCCACGGGTTGTTCGCGGGGGTCAGTGACATCACGGTAGCCGCACTGATGACCCAGGGGGGCCCAGGGGAAGCTCGGCGCTGCCTCGAAGGCGGCTCTGGGGAGGGGCATCAGGCGCATTCTGAAATAGTAGGCGCGAAGAGCATCCTCCTCTCGTTTTGCTCTTCATCCTCCTCTTCCTCTTTCCCCCATTGTCCCTCGTCCTCTTGTTTCCCCAGTGGAGGGACACTCGCTGGCACAATATATGCTATCTTGTTGTATTGATGTATGTGCTGCCTGTAGTTTCCACGCGTACTGGTGGACTGTGTAACTCTGTTGTCGCGCTTTTGTTTTCAAGCAAATGGTGGATGAGGGCCGCCCGAAGACCACGGTGCCGCTCATCGCCCCCGTCCCAGTGCCCCGTTGGCCTCGTGCATATCCTTGGCAGTGCCAAGGGGTGTCGCCAGTTATGGGGGGCTCACCGCTTCCTCTCGGAGATCGAGGGCCGAGGGCGAGGGAGGCTCGAGGCTCCTGGGGTCGGGTCCTGGAGGGCCCTGCGGGGTTCACGGGGAGGTCCGTTTCCTGGCGGCGGTGGCGAGTGGTGGCCCCCCCCAGTGGCGACCTCAACGTGGCAGCGCCTGGCTTCTGTCCCGTCCGCGCTCGGGGCCCGCACCCGCGCGCGGCGAGACGTCGCCGCTGGCGTGCGGACGTGCAGGAGGCGCGCGAGCAACTTTCGGGGGTAACGACGCGGGGGACACATTGGAGACCCATGCCAAGAAGACACCCTGCTTGCCTCCAGGTTGCCCTGGGTTCCTCTGGTTTCGGTGGCTTTGCGATGGAGAGCGTGACGTTCCCACACCCCAAAAATCAATGGACGCCCTGGGGTCCCAGGGATGGTTTTTTTGTGTGTGGGAGGTTTCTTGTGGTCGGGCCTCCACTGTATGCACAGGGGGAGGCATCGACCCCCAATCGCCCATGGATCACAGACAGGGGTGTGATAGTCCCACCCCGCCCAGAGGAACGGTCGGATTCCCTAACAGGGGCCTATCGCCGATCCATCGGCGATGTATCGCCGATTCCAGGTCGATGCCCCCCCCCCTATGCCAGTCCCCCCCTACGTTGCCCTTCATATTTGTCCCCGTGGCCACACCCTGTGGGCAATCTGCTCTGAAAGCTGCCGGCCTTTCCGAGCAGATGGCGTGCGAGGTGGCGGTCCAGCCAAATGTCCAGCAGGATCGAAAAAAGTGCGGGAAGAATGGGGACGAATACGCACAACAGCTACTCACCATGTTGAACAAGACTCGCTCTCGGTGTAGCCGCGGACGATGTCCATTTGAGACAAACACGTCGCCTGCCCAAAAGCGACCGCTGTCGGTTTTAGGCAACATGTGCTGTTGGGCATCGTGCCGATTTCGTTCCGTACCACTTCGGTCCTGCCCAACATGTTGTATCACCTGACGGCCCAGCCAAACGTTGTATCACCCCGATGGCGGCAGTTTCTTGACGCTGTGTGCGCTGCTGGACATCGCCCACCCGCCCGCAAAAAGGCTCCTCGGCATCCTGGAAGGAGGATGAGTCGCTCCAGGGCCTCCCAGAGCGCTCTCAGAGTTCCTTTTTGCGCGTTCTGGAACCCGCCGCGGCGCCCGAGGCATCCTCCGGACCCACCTCGACTACACGTCAGAGTGACCATCCGCCAGAGTGGCCTTTGGGTGCGGGCCCACTGGGGCCCCCCGATCGACGAGCTCGATACGACGGCAGCGTCTTGCGCGCTCGTGTCTGGCCCCCCCGCCGCCCCCCAAAAAGCCGCGCACCGAAAGCCACTCTCACCCATCCCTCTGCAGGAGGAATATCCAAACATAGACAAGCAATTGTCTGGGGACGATGTTTTGATAGGATGTTTGGGCATTTTGGGGGTATTGTTTAACTGTCCTCATTTGTCCTTCAGAATCCTCAGGAGAGGAAAAAGCACACACACAATTAATCCTCGATTCCCCAGAAAATATAGGAAAATATGGGAAGTGGGGGGGGAGACAGAAACCCAGAAACTGTTGGAAAATATGGGGAATTCTTTTATTGGTGTGTACTTACTTGTGTGTCCCAGGGCCCCTTCAAATCCAGCTGCAGGGGGACATGCCCGACCCGAGCGCAGCCGAGTCCTCCAGGCCCACCGTCTCTCTCGCGACTCCCGGATCTCATCCGAATCTGCCTCGTCCTGCCTCCGTCTGGCGCCCAGGGCTTCGCCTGCCGGGCCCACTTCTTTTCCACCACCGCTGCCAGAGGGAGGAGGAGGAGGAGGAGGAGGAGGAGGAGGAGGAGGAGGAGGAGGAGGAGGAGGAGGAGGAGGATGAGGAGGAGGAGGAGGAGGAGGAGGAGGAGGAGGAGGAGGAGAGGAGGAGGAGAGGAGGAGGGGGAGGAGGAGGAGGAGGAGGAGGAGGAGGAGGAGGAGGAGGAGGAGGACCTCCTCGTCCTCCCGTCTCCGCCGTCCTACGTATGGCAGCGGTGGTGGAGAACTTGCCCATCATCGCCTGCTGTCTCGCGATCAGGGGGCCCCAGCGTCGGCGCGCCGTCCATCCCCGTGTTGACGTTGCCAGATAATCCGACGCTGTGGAGAAGCTTCAGCGGGCTGCTCCCCAGATGTTTCGTGGGGTTCTGGGTATCTTCCCAGCCGCGTCTCACCCGCGTTTCTCCTCCTCATCCTCTTCCCTTTTCCGTCTCGCTCGCACGCACATCAGACATGCGCGCGCGCAATGAGCACACTTGCATGCATCAGACTGCCACGCAGCACGCGTGGGGTTGTGGTTTTCTTCCCCACCGCGTCGCACCCGCGTCTCCCTCACCTCCCTCCTCACCTTCTCGTCGTACACTCACAAACACGCAGACGCGAACACACACACACACACACACACACACACACACACACACACACACACACACACACACACACACACACACACACACACACACACACACGCACGCACGCACGCACGCACGCACGCACGCACGCACGCACGCACGCACGCACGCACGCACGCACGCACGCACGCACGCACGCACGCACGCACGCACACGCACGCGCACGCACGCACGCACGCACACACACACACACACACACACACACACACACACACCTCACGCACACAACGAACACACAGCACACATCAGACACGCACACACACACACACACACACACACACACATCAGACATACACCAGGCAACACAGCACCACCTACACCATACCACACAGACCATAAACACAGCACGCGTAGACACACCCACACACAAACACATCACACAACGCAACACCACAAATACCACCACACACACACACATCAGGCACACAGCCACACACGCACCAAACACACAAAAGCGCACATCACACTTAGCACACAGTGTGCACACCGGGGGTGCGACGTTCCCCTCAACGCATCCGACGCCACGGACACAGCCGGAGGCCCTGGACCGGAGACGGAGAGGGCGGGGCGGGCGGGCGGAGGGTTTCGCAGCTGCCGCGCCCCGCGTCTGAAGGCTTCGCCCTGCGCCTGTCCTGATGGGCCTGCCTCCCACCACCACCACCACCACCATCAGTTGGAAGGGGAGAAGGAGGAGGAGGAGGAGGAGGAGGAGGAGGAGGAGGAGGAAGAGAGGAGGAGGAGGAGGAGGAGGAGGAGGAGGAGGAGGAGGAGGAGGAGAGGAGAGGAGGAGGGAGGAGGAGAGGAGGAGGAGAGGAGGAGGGGGAGGGGGAGGAGGAGGAGGAGGAGGAGGAGGAGGAGGAGGAGGAGGAGGAGGAGGAGGAGGACCCCCTCACCCTCCCAAGTTATGGTGGTGGTGGTGGAAAACAGGCCCATCATGTCCGCAGCCATTTCTGCTCCGAGCTCCGGTTGCTCAGATGTCGGCCCTCGCTTGATGCGGTCGCTGTGCCCGTGATGTCTCCCGAGATGCTCGTCGGCAGCGCACGCTCGAAAGTGCACGTTTTCTTTGCCCGTCGAGCCGAGCACGGATGCGCGAAGGAAGCTCGGCGCCGCCAGGCTCAACGCCCGTGGGCACTGCCGGAGCGTGCTGCCCGCAGCTGTGCTGGTGCTGCTGCTGCTGGACCGTGCCTGGCTGATGTGGCGCTTGCGGTGCTGTCGTGGCAGAGCAGGCCTCGCGACCGTACAAGGAGGTGTCATCAGCGAGTTCGTCTCCAGCACTCTTTTCATCAGGGTCGGCAGTTAGTGGCGCTGCGTGCTCGGTCCAGGGACGGTGTTGATGAAGACGATCTCGACGATGAGGATGAAGAAGGCCTTGACTTCTCAGTGGCTCCATGGGCCGAGACATGCGAGGCAAAACCTATTTTGGTGGTTTCTGATTTCCAGGGGACTGGAGCTCAGCTTCTGCTGAGGAGTGCGTGGGCACAGTTTGGCTCCTCCGAAGCAGCGAACCTCATTCTGAAGACCAATGTTCGCTCAACCGAGGGCATCGACTCGGTCGTAAACGAAGCGTCCGCATGTGGCGCTATGATTGTCTACACGCTGGCGTCCCGACAGCTAAGTTCCTACATGAGCTACGAGTGCCGGAAGCGTGGTTTGCATTACGTTAACGTCTTGGAGCCGCTGCTCATCAAGATGGAAGCGTGCTTCCACCACGCGCGGCTTGAGAAGTGCTTCGGCATTGATAGCGCTGCCAGACAGGAGCATGATACATCATCTGATCAACCAGCTGTCTTCGCCGTATCTTGTGGGAGTGGCCGTTGCACTTTCCATTTGGTCTGCGCGGCGCTCAGGCTGTTTCCACAGTGCAGCCTGCGCCAGATTACTGTTTGCCCTGAGATGCGCACCTTAGAAGAAATAAGACTGTTGGTGAACAAGGCCGAGGAAGCCAACGCGCTGATTGTATTCACTTTTGCATCGCCTGGCATGAGCCGGTTCATGCGTCGAGAGTGCGAGCTTGCAGGAGTGCGCTATGCTGACATATTTCAACCGTTGCTAGTGGCGATGGAAGTTTACTTGGATCATCCATTCTTTGGGGTCTCCGGCGGCCTTGTTTTGAATGCGCTGCACGAAGCAGAGCTCAGGTGGGATGTCCGTGCAGTAACCACTGATGGAACTGATTTCAGGTGGTAGGAGCAGCGGCATCTGCAAAATGAAGAAGACACTTCTGTGCGCCCGTGCTCCCGTCAGTCTCAGCGAGGGCGACGGGTGGCAGCGTAGGTGAAACGAAGTTGAGCAATTGATTGTCGATCAGTAGTTGTATCGGGTATGTTGATTGGCGAAGGTTGCGCGCAGGTCGCGAGCGTGCTTCAACCAGGCCGCATGTGGGTCGAATGCGGTTCTCTGGAGCAGTTGCCGCCAGCAGGCTGCGGGTGGATGGCAGGCTGGTCGCAGGGCGCTCGCAGGCGGGTCGCTTGCCTTGCAGGCTTTGGTTCGATGTTTGTTTCGGGGACTTTCCTCCTGGGGCCCACCTAACGGATCTGTTCGACTCTGCTTCGAGTCCATCCCGACTCCGTAGCGATTTTGGCCCAAGCGTGCACGTTGGCGCAGTGCGGCGGGGGCGGGCCGGGCCCGCCAGGAGGGCCGCCGGGGGCGGGCCTAGCCGCGGCCATGGTGGGCCAGCGCGTGGCCGTGTCGATGGCCAGCAACTTCCTGCCGCTGCTGCTGCTGACGGTCGTGCCGGTGTGCGCCGTGCTCGCTGGCCACGTGCGGGCCCCGCACCTGATGGTCTCAGACATCATTGCCTCCGGGCCGCTCTACAAGGCGTTCTACGCCTTCGGGTTCACATACTGCGCCTACGGCTCCAACACCATCTGGACCGAGGTCATGCGCCACGTCAAGGCGCGAGCCCCGGCACTGCGGCGGGAGGCGGACCGCTTCCTCATCGTCCTGCACTGGGTGGTCTTGCCGTGCCTGCTGCTGCTGTCGACCTTCTCCTACGACCACGAGGAGCCCGAGCACGGACTCGACGGCTCGGGCAGGCAGCCGCGATCCTGGGCCGAGGGCATCCCCAGGGACGCTGGCGCGCTCGCCAGCTGGCTTGTGCACGTACTTTCCACCAGCCTCTTCTTCTTCGGCGCTGCGGTCTGCGGAGGCATCTACGTGAGGCAGATCATGCCGCACCTGAAGGACAAGGGGCTCGTGCATCCCAGAGACTTGGCCTGGAGTAGGGTGGCGTGCGGCGGTCTCGTTTACGGCGTCTTTATCACGGCCATCGTCCGGGTTCTGCACATGTTCCACGACCAGCACCTGTGGTGTTGGCCGCTCGCGGTCTTCGAGGTGGCTCTGATTCTCCTGTGCATCGTCGTGAATACGATGGGGACGCTCCAACTACTAAGCGAATTGGATAAGGACGAGCCAGCAATAGACTTCAAGGAAGCCTTTCTTCTGTAGAGGCGCGAGGCGCATACTATCATGTGGTTGGACGTGGTAGCACTCCGCGCCGTCGTTCCCGTCATCGCTGACCTCGCATCCCTAGTGTTCCGCCTGCGGCTTTTTGTTTCACGCCAGTTTGGCCCGGCGCAGGCTCAATTCTCTGCGTTTGAATGCTTTCAAGGCGCGATTGGGCCCCGAACGTGGTTGTACATCATCATCCTCCTCCTCGGACCCATGGGCCTCCCTCATTGCCATGTGTATGTATATATATATGTATATATGAAGAAAAAGCGGAAACTGAATCCAGTGGAGGAGGGGGTGAAGTGTTGCTGCCGCGTTGGGCCTTCGCCGAGCTCAGTCGCATACCGGCCGCGTTTTCTTCTACGTCTCTGGTGTAGCATTCGGCCTGCATGTGGCCGCCGACGCTGCACATGTGTATGTGCAGCCGTGGGGCTGGTAGGAGGCAGGTCGGCGTGGAGAAAAACATAAAGTTCAATTTTTCACGCTTCGCGTACTTTGCATCGTTGATCCCCCGTACGGCTTGTGTCGGAGATGAGGCGCACGCACTGGCTCCGGCAGGCAGGTGTTGGTCGCTGCCGACAGCCTTACACCGGGAGACGCTTGATGCCTGGCCTTGCCCTGGGAACGGCCCTGCAGTGAGTGGTTCAGCTTTCTGCTGTTCGCGGTCGTTCTATTTGCAGAGCAATCTGCACAGCTCGTGTCAGTACTTCACATCGTTTTGCACCCGAACTGCGTGTGTCGGATACGATGTGCGTGCGCGCACTGGCTTCGGCTGAAGGTGGTTAACCTCGCTATTGCACACCAGTGGTTCGTCTACTGAAGGCTTCAACGCGGTCCAGCTACCTTGTTGCGTCAGTGGGTTCGATGAGACAGGCCCCTTTTTCCTTCACCATTGTCTACATGGTATCGCTTTTGTGTGTGCTGGTCGCTTGCTCTCGCTTTCGCACTGTCAGCTCGAGTCTGGCGTTGCACCGGCGACTCACTCTGCTGTCTCGCACTTGCAGCCAGTTCCCTTCGGTTTCGCTGCTGCGCCTATGTGCGTTTGCTTGCGCATTGGGTTCATTTTGTTCTGTGCATGTGCAACTGCGAGCGTGTCTTGCAGTTGCGAACGGCTGCTGGCAGTGGCGGCTGTGTTCGCAAATCCGCTCCGTGCCGCATCCCGGACGCTGCGTCCGCTCCCTGACATTTGCCTTGGAGCCGCGAACCAAAAAAGTATCTCCACCAGCGGCTCTCCTTCTGAGTGGCTGCCCGCTCGCTCGCTTCGCTGGACTTTCTTTTCCTGCTGCCTAGTCGCGCCTCGACTAGTGTTCGAACGGTTTTCTCGACCCGCCTCGCGAGCCTGTTGACCAAAAAGTACTTCCACCAGCCCATTCAGAAACTCTGCCTTTCAGAGCTGACGGGAAAACGGGCGAAGAGACATATCTAGGGAAGCAAAGCGAGCAATGGCGTGGCCTTGGAAGGCCTCTTCGGGCCATCCCTGGGTGCCGCGTGGGGACGAGGGGAAGAGGAGGAGGGGGAGGAGGATGAAGACGAGGAGGACGAGGAGGACGAGGACGCGGATGAGGACGAGGACGAGGAGGACGAGGACCAGGATGAAGACGACGCGGACGAGGAATCATGGAACCATCTAGAGGTATACTTTCGGCTGCTGCTGCTGCTGCTGCTGCTGCTGGTGCTCTCTGGGAGTTTGGGGGGCCCTCTTGGAACTATTTTTGGTAACCCTGAAAGGCTTCTTGGGATCATCTTGGAGACCATCGATTACAGGATGGGGCGGTCCCCAATTCGACTCCCCCCTCAGGAGCCGGCAAACCGCTTCTTAGGGTTCTTTCGCAGCGTTCTTGAGCGCTCTTGGAGCGGTCTTGGGGCCGTTTGGAGCATCTTGGGAGCCGTCTTGATCCAGCTTGGGCTATCTGAGCTTTCTTGGAGGCCATCTTGGGTTCTCTGAGACAGCTCGGGGACCTCTTGGGGGACTCTCGGGTGCCTCTTGAGGCCCTCTTGGGACCCTCTTGGAGCCCTCGGGGCTCTCTTGGGAGCCCTGGAGCGCCTCTTGAGGCTATCTTCGAAGCTATCGATCAAAGGAGGGAGGGTTCCCGATCGGCGCCCCCCCTCGGGGGCCACGATCCTCGTGAGAGGTGTCAAAAAACTACCCTCACAGGGGCCGATCGTGGACGCTCCAACGGATCGCGGCCCCTCCCGTCCAGGTCCAGGGGAGGGGTAAACCCCTCCCCGAAGGGGAACAGGATTTTTTGGAAGAGGAAAGAGAGGCAGCGGTAGACCACCTGTCGCCCAAAGGGCTGGTGGGATTCAAATAGACGGACGTTCGACGCAGCATCGACACATGAGCCCAGAACTAGCATACACACATTTATATACACATACACATACACATATACACAGCTAGATGTATTCCGAAATAAGTTAATGCATACACATACACACATACATACATACATACATACATACATACATGCATGCATGCATGCATGCATGCATGCATGCACGCATACATACATACATACATACACACATACATACATACATACATACATAAATACATACATGCATACATACGTACATGCATACATATATACATATATATATATATATACAGAGATAGATATGTACATATATATATATACATATATCGACAGACCCCCCCACACCCCCTCCCTAAACAGGATCCCCCACAGGGACGCCCCGGACGCCCTTTCGGACGTCTCGGCGGCCCCCGGGATGCCCTTGGAAAAGGTCCGATAGCCCTTCCGGGCCTCCCAGGGCGCCTTGCTGGGCCGTGCGAGCGGACGCAAACCGATCAGAGGGGTCATCGGAGAGGCGCAAGAGAGACCCAAGACAGCACAAGAGCGCTCCAAGAGGAACCTCGATGATCCGAAGACGGCCCACGAGGCCCCCAAGACGCCCCAAGAGGCCGTTAAGAGAGCCCCGCAGAAGCAAAAATCGTCCCATTCCCATTGGGAAACGTCTATGTTGATATAATCGTTTTTTCTGTCTTCGCAGCGTCCAAGACGGCCCGATGGGCCCCCGATCTCGCCCCATGACGGCCCAAGAGGCACCCCAAGAGGGCTCGAAGACGGCCTAAAAGGGCCCCAAGACTGCCCCAGAGAACCCCGAGACTGCCCACAAGAAACCCAAGATGCCCCCAGAAGACTCCCACGAGAGACACACGAAGTCCATGGGAGACCCCATGAAGGCCACTGGAGGCCCCCAAGAGGGCCCTAGATGGATTCAGAAGACCTCTGGAGGGCCCCAGCTCCCCAAGACGGCCCAAGAAGGCCCCAGGACGGCCCAAAAGAGCTCCAAAAACGTCCAGACGGCGTTCTCCGTGCGCCCGTTGCGCTCACGCCAGCCCGCCTGTCTTTCCCGTACCTCTATCTCTCGCTCTCTCTCTCTCTCTCTCTTTCTTTTTTTTTGTTGTTTCTCTCTCTCTCTCTCTCTCCCCATTCCCCCCTTCTGCCTTCGTCGTAGACCTCCACGCTCGTGGCATCCGATGGCCATCATCATTCGCCCGCTCCTTCCTCTGGATCTTCTCCCCCTTTCTCCCCCCCTCCTCCCCCCTTCCGCCTCTGCAGCCCACATCATCCCTGTTCCCTTCCCGTGTCCCGTTCATGAACAGGTGCCATCGCAACAGTTTGATGCTTCGCGCCGTTTGCCAGCATTTTCGCGCGCCCACTCCTGCGCACAAGCGTGCAAGCGCATCCGGCGAACGCGGTGTCAGCAGGCACCAGGGACATCATACAAACGTGCCGATCGCCCATCCAGGCCTCGAGGTCCACCCTGCTGAAGCAAGCGATGATGTATTGTTTTGCCGGGGAAGCGTCCGGAACAAGGCGCATCGCGTGAAACGCCAATGCAGTCTTGTATATGTATATATATATATATATATATATATATATAGATTATTATTCGGGCCCCTGTTCCACAACCGAAGACGAGACCGCGCACCGACGGGCGTCGCGAGGGCGCTAGACTCCCCTCTCATTGACGAGTCGGAGAACCGTGGGCCGAAAAGTGTTGGCGCCTCGCGTTGATCTCCTCCGCCTTCCGCCTGCCGATCCCCGCCGCCGCTTCCATTACTTACCAGGCCAACCCAGCCCATCTCGAAACTCCCAGACCCTCCGACTTTCGGGTTGGGCGGTGCGTGGGTTCCGCGATGTTTTTTTCCTTTTCGATTTTGCAGAACGCGAGCATTTTCTTTGGGTGCAGGGCAAAGGGTGGAATCTGAAATGCCGCTTCGGTTGGTTCTCGAGGCTTGAATCTGCAAAGGGTGAATTACAAGACGGATTGACTTCCGAGGTGCAAAAGCCCATATGGATTTCATCATGAGCTCTCTGAAGAAAGTGCTCAGGTTGTGCCAGATTGAGGTGGCTCGGTAGGCAGTCGCGTTAGGCGTCCGCCCGCCTCCGCCGGCCTTCGACGATGCGCGCTACCCTTGATTTGGCCGCGTCCCTCTACAGGAGGAACATCCAAACATAGTTTGAAAAATTGTCGGGCGACGATGTTTCGAACATGTTTGATTATGTTTGGTGTATCCTTGACTATTTGTGAATAGTTCATCCAAAATCTGCCTGTAGGAGGACATGCCCGGCCGAAGACCAACCCCGATGATCATTCGGCGCAGGAGGTCTCGTGTGGGCGTTTACACTGCCGTGCGGACGGCGCTCGTGCAGGCACCCTGCCACATTTGAAGCCCGGCGAACAGCGAACAGAGGCAAGCGCCGCTGGCCTTTCGCCGGCATCCGCCCGGGCCACATGCGCCGCAGGGTGCGCTGTTTCCCCAGACAGGCGACGTCTTGATTTTTTCACGGCGGCGTCCCGAGTTTTTCGCCAGGACCGGTTTTTCGTCCCGAGTCGTTTTCTGACGGCCCCCGGGCCCGGCGCGGGCCCCCCCGTGCCGAAACGAGCGAAACACCGCCGGTTTTTTTTGTTGTTTAACGACGCGATCATGTCCGGGCAGGCGACGCCGTTTCTGGAACGCCCCGATTTAGGGTAGAGGGAAAGAATTCGTGGACACTCCCCCGCTCCCCCAAAATCGAAGCAGGCACGCGCGGGTGAGACTGCGGTCGAAGTGCAGCTCATTCAACCCACCGCCAACATTGATCCCTGGGGGGTGGCACTGACAGACAAACGTGGCACGAGTGTTCGTCAACTTCTTCCGAGGCCTGCACCCACCGATGCTCGGGCCGCCGAGCCGCGGCCCGATCGAGCCGCGGTCTCCGGCCGCGGGCGGGCCGCGGCCGGGCACGCCGCCGGGGCACGGCGCGGCGGGGCGCGCGCCGCGGGGCGGGGCGGCTCGGCGGGCCAGCTCGGCGGGGCCGCGGGCCCGGCCGCGGGCGCGGGTGGTGCGCGCGCGGGTCCGGGGGCCGGGGTTTGTTCGTCGTCGTCGTCGTCGTCGTCGTCGTCGTCAGCGCAGCGGCAGCGGCAGCGGCAGCGTCAGCGTCAGCGTCAGCGGTGTGCCGCGGGCGAGGGCCAGGAGGGCCGCATGCGGGCCGCGGGTGGGGCAGGGGGGCAGCAAGCACAGAGACGCGACGCTGTCACTCAGCCCTCTTCCTGCTCATACGGGGAGCCGTGTCGGTGTCGAGATCCGTCGGCCTCAGCCCCAAGATCCTCGACGCCGCCGCCGCCGCCGCGAAAGGGCCGCGGTACCGACTGCGAGGCCACAGACAGCCCGCGTGCGTGATGCTTCCACGAGTGGCGCTGCGCTGATGCGAGAGCCACATTGGGAGAACGAGCTGCCGCGTCAAGCCCTTGCACGGCGCGAGCGCGCGCGACCGAGGGCTTGAAAACGACTTCCGAAGCTCTTGCGCGCGGAGCCCGCGGCGCGAAAGCAAATCCTGTCGGAAAGCCTTGTCTGTTCGAAGGCGCGCGGGCTCAGGGAAGCACCCTGAAAGAAGTCCTTCCGTGAAAGTGGGGGAGGGAGCGGGGTGCGGGAGGCCCGGAAGCGCCCTGGCCGGGATCAGTGAGGAGGCGGAGGAGGAGAGGAGGAGGAGGAGGAGGAGGAGGAGGAGGAGGAGGAGGAGGAGGAGGAGGAGAGGGAGAGAGGAGGAGGGCAAGGAGGAGGAGGAGGAGGAGGAGGAGGAGGAGGAGGAGAAGGAGGAGGAGGAGGAGGAGGAGGAGGAGGAGGAGCAGAAAACAGGAGTAAAGAGCAGGGAGGTAGCAGCAGGAGCCACGAGTAAGAAGCAGGGCTCGCACGTCGGAGGAGTCAGAATATGCATCTCCTCTCCTCCTCTCCCTACAAGCCGGAGCCTCCTCCTCGCGGAGGTCTGGGTCTGGCCCGCTGCCTCCCACGGCGCGCCCGCGCCGCGCGCGCCAGGGGTCGCTGGCGAGCGCGCCGGAGCTGGTGGTGCAGAATGCCGCCGCGGGCCCGCTGCGGATGGCGCCGGGCTCCCAGGCCGACCGATGACAGCGGGCACCCCGCGGCCCTCGGAGCGGCGCCTATGAGCACCACGCTGTGCTCGGCCGGCCGAGGAACCAATGAGTCTGGCGGAGGAATCGGGTGTACAGTGGAGGGCCCACGCCAAGAAACACCTCGCTTGCCTCCAGGATGTCCTGGGTTTCTTGGGTGTCGATGGCTCTACCATGGGGAGCGTGACGCTCCCACACCAAAGATCGATGAGCGTCTTGGGGTCTCGGGGTTGGGTCTCTTGTGGAAGGTCTCTTGTGGTCGGGCATTCGTTGCAAACGGTCGGGAACGTTGGCTTAGTGTGTCACGCCACTGGTTCTGGCCCATCACGCTTCGGCGTGACGCACTAACCCCCATCCCAGTCCCCGAGCGTCAACCTCCCAAGCCTCTCCCAGCCTCCCGCCCCGCGGAGCGGAGCGACACGCCAACGCCCCGCAAGGCGCGGCCTGCCGCTGGGGTCGCCGCCGCGGCAAAACGCTGGACAAGAGTTCCTGACCGTAGACTGAAGTCGGGCATGTCCCTCCAGTATGTGTTTCATTTGCCGTTCGAACTCCGCACGCAGGAGGGCATGCCCGACCTGACCGTGGACGCTCCAGCGCCCCAGAGGTTTGGAAGCTGGGGCTCTGTGGGCCCCGGAAACGGCAGGGCCATTTTTTCACCGTTTCCAGAAAGATGTCCCTTGAAATGGAAACGGCAAAAAAACGGCGACCAGAAACGGTAAAAAAACGGCTCCAGGATTGGAATCGGAGCAGGAACCGGTCAAAAAACGGCGACGGAACCGGTAAAGAAACGGCGTCGGAACCGGCAAAAAAACGGCAAAGCGGAACCGGTAAAAAAACGGCCCTGTCGTATCCAGGGCCCACGAAGAGCTGGGGTGCCTGTGCACCGAGCTCCTCGGCCGACCGACCGGCTCGGTGTCTGTGTGCTCGGAGCACCTCCCAAGTCCTCGGCGGGGGCCCCGGCGACAGGGACGCTGCTCGGCGGAGGGCCCGCCGAGACCGCGGCGGCCCTGGCGTCTTGGTGGGCTCTTCGTGGGCCCTGGATACGACAGGGCCGCTTTTGTTACCGGTTCCGCTTTGCCGTTTTTTCTGCCGGTTCCGACGCCGTTTTTGTTTTTTTCCGGTTCCGTCGCCGTTGTTTGACCGATTCCGGCTCCGGTTCCAATCCTGGAGCCGTTTTTTTACCGCTTATGGTCGCCGTTTTTTTGCCGTTTCCATTTTCAAGGGGCATGTTTGGGGAAACGGTGAAAAAACGGCCCTGCCGTTTCCGGGGCCCACAAAGGGTGAGCTCCACCCGCTTCTGGGGGGGCATCCTCACGGCCTCTCGCCGCCACGGCGGGATCCGCGTCGACAAGCGGGTCGGGATGGAGCCCAGAGATGTCCCAGGACGGGTCCTGATGGAGTCGGGCACGCCCCTCCTGCAGGAGGGAGAGTCAAGAATAGTGAAGGCTTGGTGCGGTGACGATGTCTCGTGCTTTGCGTATTGTTGGTTTTATGTTTGTTGATGTTTCAAGCATTTGTCCTCCGAAATCCGCCTGAACGAGGACATGCCCGACCTGAGATGATGAGCGGATTTGGGCCGGGTGGGATAGCCGTCGATGTCTCAAGTGGCCTTCCGAACTGGAGGAGACGAGTCGTGGAGAAGACGCTTCGGCCCACGACGCCAAGTTTCTGAGGATGCGTCCGTGTCACGGTTCATGGGGACTTTCCCGTCTTCGATCGGTGGCCGCATGCGAACTCTACCCCACCACACCACGAGTTCCGAGGGGGAAGGTTGGGTTCACTTTGCTCGGGATGTCCTGGACGAAGTGAACCCCACCTCCCCCCTTGGAATTCGTAGGGCGGTGGGATAGGGTTCGCATGTGGCCTCCTATTTGAGGCCCTGGCTCGGAGTGAGAGGAGGTGTTTCGCGCGTGTCTTCCATGTTCAGCGCCGCCTTGAAGAGGTAATCTGCGATGTGCACGCCCTGCCGCTGCAGGGCATGATGGTTGCTCGCCCCTGTTATCACCACTACCCATCGGACGTTGAAAGTATGTATTTCTGGAGTCCCAGATCCCAATCTACTTTACTTAAGCGCCTGCCTACTTCGATGATCGAGTGGCTGCACCGCTGCACCTTCTCCGTCCTTCTTTGGGGGCGGACGGAACCCAATCTACTTTCAACGCCTTCCTATTCCTGTTTCTTCCTACTTCTTCCGAGCGATGGTTAGTCCTCGGCGTCGCATCAGGCAAGCACTTGCTCACCTGGCTGGAACTCGCACTGGCAGGGTAGGAGTTCGATCCAGCGTGCCGTCGGCCATTGAGGCGAAAGAGGGATTCAAGCGTGAGGTGTCGCCGTGATGGTTCCGCGAGAAGGAGGAGGGTCGGCTATGCATAAGAGAGGCCCTTCGCTGGAGTGACCTTTGGGTGCGGGCTCACAGCTGTCCCCCCATCACTGGCTTGAAGCGGCATGCGCGCTTGGATTTCGGCCCCCCGCGGACCTGTAAAGCCGCGCATCCGAGAGCACTCTTGACTAAGATCGCTCTTGCGTGTAGCCAGGAGTCGGGTCGGACGAAAGGGGGGGATTGGGAGATGGAGTTACGACACGCTAGGTGCGTTCGCACCTCATCTGACATCCTATCTCTCCCTCCCATCCCTTCCTATGGCACTGAACTTTCTCTATCCGCGGACGCGTGTCATAGCCGACCTGCGACTCTCACAGAAAGGCCATTTCGTGTCATGCGCAACCTGGAAAATGGGGAGCTGTGTGCAAAGGAGGAGGAGGAGAATGCGGAGGGGGAGGAGGTGGCGGGTGAGCAGGAGGATGAACGGAAGGAATAGGATGAGGACGAACAGCAGCAGCAGCAGCAGCAGCAGCAGGAATTAAAGCGGAAGGATCGGGAAGGGAAGGAGGACCAGGGGAAGGCGGAGGAGGGGAAATGAGGGGGCGACAACGATGAATAAATATTCGGATTTAGAAAAGTGGCCCGTGAGGGTGCGAGACGAACAGCAGCAGCAGGAACTGGAGTGGAAGGAGCGGAAGGAACAGGAGGACCAGGGGAAGGCGAAGAAAGGGAAATGATGGGGGGACCACCGTGAAGCAAGACTCGGATCCAGACCGCTGGGGCGAGAGGGCCAGTCTGAACGACGGGAGCAAAGCGCCGATCCGAAAGTGAGGCCCACGCTGCACCGGGAGCACCGCTCTGAAACACCGGACACCCTTGGATGCTAAACAACAGTAAGACACATCAAGTTTTGAAGTCTTGTGCGTGTAAAAAGAGCACGCGGAGTGGGCGGAAAATCTCCGGGACAAATTCAGGGGAGGAGGGAGAGTATCTAGACGATCGAAATTGGCACAATGCCCAACAGCAGTTCTTGTTCATTTTGACCAGGTCTCGCTGTCAACGCCGCCGCGGACGTTGTTCCCTGAAGACAGAACAGGCCGCCTGCCCAACAGCGGCCGCTGTCGGTTTTGGATAACATTTGCTGTTGGGCATTGTGCATTTTTTTCCGTACCAATTTCGGGCGTCCACAGAGTACTCCAGATTTCGTAATAAAGGGAAGGGGGGTCTCATTTCGGGGGGGGTCTCTTCCAGGCTATCTTGGAGGGCCTCGGGGGGTCGGGGGACGATGTTTTTCAGGGTTCTCCCACGGGGGGGGGTCTAAAACTTCTCGTCTGGGGGGGTTGAGACCCCCTCCCTTTTATTACGAAATCTAGAGTAGTACTCATATAGGTTAATCTTGCAGTGCTGCGTGCAGCTGGCTCCGGCCCCACCGCCGTGCGCCTGCCTCGGAACGTGGGCGCCTTCCAGCGCTGGAGGGCGCCAGGAGGACCAGCTGCGCGAGCTCATTCCCTGTTCCCCTCTTTCATTATCCCCCTCTTCGTCCGACCCCAGGCAGGAGGGAAAACGCGGTGCGGAGATCGATGATCGAGGATCGGAGGTCGAGGATCGAATATCGAAGCTCATCGAGGGCTCGAGGATACAGCTTCGGAGAGCGGGAATCGAGGATGGAGGAGCAGAAATGGAGGGAGGGCCGACGGCCAGGGAGGTCTAAGATGGACGGCGAAATTGCCTTTCGATTTCTTACAGCAAGGCAGCAAGGTTTCGTATCGCATGCGCCTGCTGTCCTTGGGTTGTTTCGCTAATCCCGTGTTTACTTCACTCCCCATTTGGTCCGACCCGAGTATGGCCGAAAAGGGGGGGAACCCCTGCTCTTTCTTTCCCCTTCTCGTTCTCCTCTCTCATCCCTCCTCTTTTTTCCCCTCCTGTTGCTTCCCCCATCATCCCCTCGTCCCATTCCTCCCTCCTTCCTCCCCCCCCTTCTGCCCCCCCACATCGCCACCCTCGACGACGACGTGTTGACGACGACGGCGACGCCCTGCGTGGTCAGGGGTGGCGGCCCATGACGCCACCGCGCGTCCGCTGCGCCAGGCAGGAGGCGACCGGC
>CAUYUJ010016127.1:272500-322500 GCA_963575745.1 Prorocentrum cordatum
ACCTCGGGGATCCTCTTGAGGCCTCGTGTGGGGTCCCTTGGGAGCCCCTTGGAGGCCTCTTGGTGCCGCCTGGGCGCCTCTTGGCGCCCTCTTGGGGCGCTCTTGGGGGCTTCAGGGGGGGTCTTGGGGACATCTTCGAGGACGTCGATCAAAAAAGAGGGGAGCTCCAATGAGCCTCCCCCCTCGGGAGTTCCGAACATCGGCTCCTGGACCCCTCTTGGAGCGCTTTGGGGGCGCTCTTGGGCGCTCTTGGGGCCGTCTTGGGGCTCTCCTGGGCCTCTCCTGGGGCGCTGTCGGGCCATTTTGGAGCCATCTTGAGGTCTGGGAAGCGAAAAGGCGAGAAAGCAACAATCATTTTTGTCCCAATGGTTTTCGAAGGATTTTGGCTCCTTGGAGGTCTCGGAGGCCTCTTGGAGCCGTCTTAGATCGTTCTTGGGGCCTCTTAGAGCATCTTGGGAGCCATCTTGAGGCATCGTGCGCTATCTTGAGCCATCTTGGAGCTCATCTTGGACTCTCAGGGGCGCTCTTGGAGCCGTCTTGGGCCATCTTGGACGCTCCAACTGCCCACGACCACTCCCGTCCAGGGGGAGGGGGGAGGGGGGAAGGGGGGAGGGAGGAGGGGTAGACCCCTCCCAGAAGGGGAAGAAGGGGGTTGGAAGAGGAGCCTCCCTAGACCACCTACGCCCAGAGGGCTGGTGGGATTACGTTAGCGATGCAGGTCGCATCATGTCGCCCTTGCCGTCCGTCCTGCCTATTTCTCCGGTCGACCCGCTTGCCGTCGCCGTGAGACTCGTGCGCAGGTCTTTCTGGCTACGACCAGCTGGCTGTTGCATCGGGCTGGCCCGCCCTGGTTCGCCAGGCCTGGACTTCGCTCACAGGTGGACCGGCAAAGGCCAGGCCTCACCGAGCCAGGCCACCGCAGCAGGCTTGGGCCGTGGACCTGCGCAGCCTGCGCACAGTGCGTGACGAGTGGCTTCCACGCCGGCCGGCGCCGCGCCTCGCCGGCGTGGAGCGCCGTCCCATCGGAGGGATTACACTGCAGGGTCGCCGCGGCGCTTCCACGGGACCGCCGCACAGGTGCATCACCGTGCCGGTGTGCCGTGCGTGTGTTTGCACGCGTGGGGCGCTCCAGAGAAAGGGCCTATCCCTTCGAGGGCCGAAGGGGTGGCCAGCTCTTCCGCAGCCGGAGGGTCGGCGGAGGGTGGGCGGCGGAAGCCGGCGGAAGCTCGGCGGGACTGGCGTCCGCCGGTCGTCCGCCCTGCGTGCCTCTGCGGGGTCTTACATCGTTCGTAGTGAGTGATGGCGCCGAGACATCGGTAGGCACCACCAGCTGACCCCACACGAAGCCTCCAGAGCCATTGGCCAAGGGGGGCCGTGATGGCAAAGAGAAAGCTCGGCGGGAGGCGGCGGAAGTGCAAGATGCGCCCCCAAGAGATGAACACGTTTTTGGGTTCAGGGTTTGCGAAATCGCCCACACGAATGTCCTCATTCGCAGGGCGTGGACGCAGAACACGCACACGCACACCGCTTGAGACACTGACGCATAGCGACCGTGCACATCCCAGGAGTAATGCACCAGAGTGGTACGTCGACAGCCCCATCACGTCTCGTATCCCGTGTCCCCTCTACATGGCGTCGCCATCCTGGACCGTCTTTGTTTCTTTCTCTTTCTCTCTTTTGTATGAGTTTCTCAATCTATGTTTGAATTTCGCTCTCTCTTCTTCTCTCTCTCTCTCTCTTTCTGCCTCTCCGCACTTGCGCGCCATTCTCCCGCATGGCATCTTTATTGTTTTTCTCCCACCCCACGTTTCGCTATCCATGTTTGCATGCCCTCTCTCATCACTCCTCTTTCCTATCCCCACTGCTTGTGTCTCTAGCCAAGCCCTCTCTGTGCGTCTCTCTCTCCCTCTCTCCCTCTCTCTCTCTGTCTTTGACTGGTCCAGCCCTGAGGTCGTTCCTCTGCACGCGCGCGCCCGTGTCGCTTCGTGGACGTGCCGCTCGACCTATCGCTTCCCGTGGCCCTCTCGCCCTCTGCTGCCCGTCTCCCGCAAAAGGGGGACTCCCCGAAGAACGTGGTCAGGCGCCCGACGCTCAACAGGGAGCGGCGCGCGCCGCCGCGCCGCCGCGCCGTTCGGTCCTGGCTGCGCGCTCCCTCTCTGCCGCCGCTCGGCGCCTCGCTGCCGGGCTTGCCGCTGCCGCTGCCCTCGTGCTCCCGGGGCGCTCCCTTCTCTGCCCTCTGCCCTCTTCCCCTGCACTCTGCTCCGTCTTCTCTTCTTCTTCTTCCTCCCCTGCTCCTCCCCGGCTTCCCCTTCTGGGGGGGCAGCCCTTCCCTGCGAAGGAGGAGGGGGAGGAGGAGGAGGAGGAGGAGGAGGAGGAGGAGGAAGAGTAAGAGCTGTCGGCGTGCTTTCCTCGGCGCGTCCCGCGTCCCGCGTCCCTTCCTCTTTCCCTTCTCCCTCCTCCTTCCTTCCTCCTCTCCTCCACTTTCCTCCTCCTCCTGTTCCTCCTCCGCCTCCCTTTTCCTGCCCCCATCACCCTCCTAATCCTCCTCATCTTTCACACCCTGCACCCTAGGGCAGTAACAGGACCATGTGGACGCAAGGATCGATGAAGGGAACGCGGGAAGGAGGAGGAGGAGGAGGAGGAGGAGGAGGAGGAGGAGGAGGAGGAGGAGGAGGGGGAGGGGGAGGAGGAGGAGGAGGAGGAGGAGGAGGAGGGGAGGAGGAGGAGGAGGAGGAGGAGGAGGAGGAGGAGAGGAGGAGGAGGAGGAGGGGGAGGGGGAGGGGGAGGAGGAGGAGGGAGGAGGAGGAGGAGGAGGAGGAGGAGGAGGAGGAGGAGGAGGAGGAGGAGGAGGAGGAGGAGGGGGAGGGGGAGGGGGGGGGAGGGGAGGGGGAGGGGGAGGGGGAGGGGGAGGGGAGGGGAGGAGGAGGAGGAGGAGGAGGAGGAGGAGGAGGAGGAGGAAGAGGAGGAGGGGAACATGTCAAAACATTGCTCCCATGATTTCAACGCCACAGGTCAACCTGACTGTTACGTCTTGACGATCCCGAATCGTGCCAGGACGCCTTTCCTGGAACTTGAACGCCGCGAATCAACATAACCTGTGCACCCGATTCTGGCACGGTGACCATGGGAACCCGCGAGGCTCTTGCAATTTGTATAACACGAATGCGCGCGGCGCTAAGGCGAGAGCCACATTTTTGTGAAAGGAACCACCCTCAATCCGCGAAGGTCTTCCAATTTGTTTATCGAATGTGCGCGGCGCTAGAGCGAGAGCCACAGTTTGAATACCACTCGCCGTCAATCCGTGATATTCCTGCCAAGTTTTAAAACGATTGTGCTCGGCGCTTAGGCGAGAGCCACATTTTGAAAACCACTCGCCCCCAATCCGTGCAACTTTTGCAGATTTGTCAAAGCGAATGTGCGCGGCGCTGAGGCGAGAACCACATGTTGAAAAGGAACCGCCCTCAACCCGTGAAGCTCTTGCAATGTGTTAAGACAAATTTGCGCGGCGCTAAAGCGAGAACCACATTTAAAAAACAACTCTCCCTCAAGCCGTGAAGCTGTTGCAAATATTTAATACGAATGTGCACGGCGCTAATGCGATAACCACATATTGAAAACGGCGCGCCCTCAACCCGTGAAACTCTTACGTTTTCCAGATGAATGCGCGCGGCGCTAAGGCGAGAACCACATTTTGAAAACGACCCGCCCTCCATTTGCGAAACTGACAGCTTCAGAGTCAGAAGTGGTGAGGACGTCCCAGGCGCAACGAAACTCCCGGCCCGCCCTAAAAGCTGGCCTCGGGGGGCGACAGGGAGATACATTATTTATAAGGAGAAGGATCGGAGGAGGATGAGGAGGAGCAGAAAAAGGGGGGAGAAAAGCCATGCGGGACGAGGGGGGACCTTTCCATCCTCCATCCTTTCTCTGATATTCCTCCCCCTGGTCTTCCTATCCCTTATGGTTCCTCCTTCTTCGCACGTCTCCATTCCTCATGGGGGGGAGGAAGAGGAAGGGAGGGAAGTGAACGACGGGACAGAAGGCGTATCCCAAACCCTCGGTACCCGCCCTCTTCGTCTTCGGTGGTACCTGGGAAATGCCAGAGCGAGAGCGTGATTCCTGAGCGTCGAGGACGCAGCGTTTGAATTGATTGCGAGGAAGTCCCCACGCGAGAGCGCGATTCCTGCATAACTTGTAAGAGAGCGCGGTTTTGAAATAATATGTGAGGAAATTTCAGTCGGGAACCGTTGCTGTTGTAGTTTGGGGTCCACCAACTTAGTTTGGTGTCACCCAGCTTTCCCTTGTAAAGAACAGGGTGCGAGCCCCGGAAGGAGCAATTCAATGGAACAAACACAATGGTTACCGGGGAGGGGGGATCAACCACAGTCATTCTTTAGAAGTGAAAATGCAACACCAACAACAACACCAAAAACAACAGCAGCAGCAACAACAATAATACCAACAAGTTTAAGACTGTGCGTTCTCATCTGCTCGCGTGCAATCCAACACGTGTATCCCGAACCCTCGATACCCGCCCTCTGCTTTCTAGATCGTACCACCTTTAGGGGTCTATCTTTCTTACCTGCAACATGTATTTCGCGTAGCCCCTGAGGCAAGGGAAGAGAGGACAGATGGAAGGAAAGGACAAGTGGGAGGGAGGAGGATGGAGCATGGGAGAGAGTAGCAGGAGAGGGGGCTAGGAGCAGAAAACACGTGGCAGAACCAGATGGGCAGATCGGGCGGGCAGACCTTATCGAGCGAGGGAAGGCGGGTCCAGGCGGCCAGGTCGAGCAGGCGGGTTGCTGAAGCGAGCGTCCTGCTTGAATCGCGAGGAAGTCTCGAGCGACAGCGCGATTCCCAAGTAAATCGTGACGAAATCCGCAGCGAGAGCGTCATTCTTGAGTGTCGGGGGCGCGGCGTCTGAATACATTGGGAGGTCGCCCTTCGTGAGAGCGCGATTCCTGCATAAAGTCTGAGGAGGTCCCGCCAGAGATCGCGATTTTGGGAAAACTTTCAGACGGGGGGAACTGTTGTTGAAAACGGGGGGCCGACAACCGATGTTGGTGTCACCCAGGATCCCTTTGCGAAACAGGGTGCGCGCCCAGGGAAGGGCGCTTCAATTGAAAAATGCGATGGTTACCGGAGGGGGGGGGAACACAATCATCTTTCATACATGAGAGCTCAACCTCAACAACAGAAATCCGCCCCGCGTAAGCGCACTTCAGCCACGCACCCAGGGACAGTGAATGACCGTTCGGCCCCCCCACCCTGATCAGGGGCGCAACAAGTGTAAGTAGTGCAATATTTATGGTGCACTTTAGGCGAGACAATATATGTTGCGCACTCGGCGTGGTCCAATCCAAGTGGGTTCAAGTTACGTTATGCAACCTATGGTTTGCCACTTGCAAGTCGCAATTTATGAGGTGCAAATCATCTGGTGCAACCTTTGTGGTGCGACCGATGTTGTGCAATATGTGTGTTGTCATCTGTGCGGTGCAACCTTTGTTGTGCCATCTACCTACGTGTTTCAACGTGAGTGGTGCAAACTACGTGGTGCAAAACATGTGGTGCAATGTAGGTGGTAAATGCAATATATGTGGAACAGTCGATGTGGTACGATCAATGTGGTGCAAGCTGTGCGGTGCAATATATGTGGCGCAACGTGTGTGGTGAAGTGTATGTTGTGCAATCTGTGTGGCGCGATCTCTGTTGCACAAAAAACATAATGCAATGCGAGTGGTGCAATCCATGCGGTGCAGTCTGCGCGTCGAGTGTTATGCGAATTGGCGACGGGGCGGCGACGGCGGCAATATAGCCGCCAAACGGACGCGCAGTCCCAGACGTTGGGCGGCGACGAGGTGGCGTCGGGACGGCGGCGGCGGCAACATAGCCGACAGACCAACGCACAGGCCGAGCTCCTCAGAACGGAAGTAAGAACCGCTAAGTGCAAACGCTGCTCGGGGAATGGATCCCATCGCCCCCCTCCGACCCCTCGTCCAGGAGAGGAACAAGAAGACAAACGGGATTACCACAGTAATCCTGCGGTGCACCAGCGAGGTTGCAGCACGCCCTCCTGTCCAGGTCCCCCGCCCCAGATCCCCAACACACGCATTCCGTTGTCGTCAGTTCGGGGGGGCGTCCCCTTCGTAGGGCGAGCGCCCCTCTGACTTGCCATGCTGGCGAGGGCGGACCTCCAAACAGAGAGCCGCCCGCCATCGTTCTAGCTAGACTTTGGCGCCAACCTTCAGAGCGTGAACTACCTACCCCGCTTTCGCTTCCAGGCAGGACCAAGTCATACCACGCGCCTCCTCGTCAAGCGGCCTGACCAGTGCAGGCCGTAGTTTGGCATCGTTTGGTATCTCTTGGAAGCGAGGGTGGTCAAAAGCGAGGTAGGCTTGTTTGCCCCCTGAACGTACACGATCATCCACTCCTACGGGAGGTGTCCAGCGATAGGCCCCGGGGTGAGACTGAGCAGGCCCACACCTGCAATGGAGGATGACGATTCATAACTGACCGAAGGGTCGTGTTCACGCGGCGGCGCCCGGGATGACGATTAGAAAGAGCCGGCCGCGGGTTGGAGAACTATTCATCTTCATCGTTCGCCTCCAGGCAGAAAGTTATGCAGAAATCACAGAAAACTATGTTTTTAATCGTTCTCTCCCATTTCTTTATAAATCGTCATCCCGCATTATAGTTGTTCCGCACGTGTGCGTTGCTGGTGTTGAAGTTGGGGCCGCGGCCCCAATCTAGCTTCATGCGAAAAAAAAGCCTTGCCCGCGCAGCTCCTCGACGTCTGACCCGAGGCCCTCCTTTTGAGAACCCGTCGCCCACGAGCCTGTTGGACAGCTTCACGGCGAACGGGTCCGGGCCAGGACAGGCTCTATTTCCAGCGCGCAGGCGCCAACCGGCTCGTGTCCTGGAGGCCGACTCCAGGCCAGCAGGACTCGGCGCGACCAAGGGCGCCGTATGACTCCTGGATCTCTGGAGGGGTACAGTCGGACTGGGGCATGAGATCGAGTTCGGTTCGGGGAGGGTGCCGTAATGTGCTTCGTGTTTGTTGGGTGCTTTTGTGCATCCTGGGAAACATGGCACCCTTGGTGGTCTTCTTATTTGGGGTGTGTTGGCCATCGGAGGGTCTCATGTTCTTGAAGGATGTTATTCTGGCCGAGGCTTGACTGTAGTTGCACAGGGCACCTGAACAGTGGTGGCCAGTTACCTTTCGTCCTCCCCCCTCACTCTTTCCTTTCTGGAGTCAAGGGGATAGGGGGAGGAGGAGCAGGAGGAGAAGGAGGAGGAGCAGCAGCAGCAGCAGAAAAAGAAGGACTGTCGTAAGGAGACGAACTGAGCAAGGAGGAGGAGGCGGATGATGATGATGCTGATGATGTTGATGACGACGATGATGATGATGGTGATGTTGATGACGTTGATGACGATGATGATGATATTGATGATGTTGATGTTGATGACCATGAGGATGTTGATGATGATAATGATGATGATGATGATGATGATGATGATGATGATGATGATGATGATGATGATGATGATGATTATGATGATCCTGATGACCATGATGACCATGATGATGATGATGATGATGATGATGATGATGAAGATGATGATGCTGATGATGCTGTTAAGGAGGAGAAGGGGAAGGAGAAGGGGCAGGAGGACGAGGAGGATGAGGAGGGGGAGGGTGATGGCTTGGGACCTTCTGTTCCAGAGCGCTCCAGAATCTTCGGAGTCGTCCAGAGACCTGTCGGGAAGGGGGTGGGGGTAAGGAGGAGAAGACTTGGGGGGAAGTGGAAGGGTTTGAAGGTTTCTTCGTCTCTTCGTCCTGTTCCTCCTATGCGCAGCCAATCAACGCATAGTCATGCCAATGTGGTTACCCAGCGAGCCCCCCCTACTTCTCTCTGTTCGGCGCAACCTTGCCCAATTCGCTTGCCTGCGCCGAGAGGGGCCATTGCGGCGGATGGTATATCCGCGTTGTGTCATGGTCCCTTGGTATGCGTTGTGCGCAAGGGATGCGCGGGCGTATAGGGCACCCTCGCACCTTCGCTTTGTATTTCTTGGTGCGCCCGACACCAATTCGGCAAGGATGGCGCTCTGCAAGGATAGTCTTGCGTTCTTGAGTGTTCGGCCTAGCGCCGTCGAGCAGCTTATAACTATGACGCTGGATGGTCATACACTCATGCTAAACCCTCGCATGACGGATGTGTATTATAACTGTACGGTTTGCCCAGGCTTAGTCCTGAAGATCACTGCTCAATCCGAGCAAGCCTAACTAAGGGGGGAATTAAAACAGAGGGCGCAGCCATCTTGTCTGGTCATGAGTATCTTGCTGTGTTGCCGAGCGAGCCCGCTACCGCGCTTGGGCACGTGCCTGTGGAAGGGGCGGGGCTTGAGGATGGGGGCGGGGCGGGCAGGTGTGGTGGTGGTGGTGGTGGTGGTGTAAGAAAGGCAACCAGCTCTTGGCTCGACGCATTGGGGCCATTGGAATTTGCTCCGCAAGAGGCGGGCTCGGCACACAATAAGCAAATGCCTTGCACGCTAACCGTTGCAAGCGCGGTGACGGACCACGATGTGTAACAGATGCTGCCCCTTTCTCCTCGTCCTCGTTTTTTCTCGTCATCTGATCTCTCCGTCTGTTCCCCTCTCGGAGACTCGTGCTTCCCTGCTTTATGATAGCCTCGGGCGTAGGTGCGCATCACGACATGATGGAAGCGCAACGTACACACTATTGACCATCCTGCCCACCTTGCGTCATCCCCAGGAAGCTGACCGCGTGCGCGCTGGTCGCCAAGAACCTTTGGTGGCCTCAGAGGGAAGCGGTGTAACAGCAAAAGGGGGGATGACAGCATGAGGTGTGTTTTGAGGAGTGTCGGCATTTCGTCGTAGCAACAGCAGCATGTGGCAGCATAAGTTCCCACTGGGGGGGTTGTCCGCCAGTGGGACAACGCCAAGCGAGTGGGAAGCAAAAGTTCCCATGACGCAGCGAGCGCCCTGTCACAGTAAGGGCCCATGCCAAGAAGCACCCTGCTTGCCTCCAGGGTGCCCTGGGTTTCCTTGGGTTTCGATGGTTTCGCGATGCAGACCGTGACGTCCCCACACAGCAGATCGATGGACATCCTGGGGTCTCAGGGTTGGGATTATTGTGTCTTGTGGTCGGGCCGCTACTGAAAGCGCAACTACATCGCCCGGGAACTTGGAAAGAGAGCTCAACTTCCTGACAGTGGTCCAGAAGTCGAAGAAAAACAACAAACAAATACAAGTGTGTTTTCAGCGCTCCGCGCGGATTCCTTGGATCTGCGCTGGGCCCCCCTGGCGGCGCCTCCAGCGCCGCCCCTGGCGCGCTCCGCGCGACAGGCAAGGAGGCCTGGCGCAGATCCAAGAAATCCGCGCGGAGCGTCGACAGTTTATGTTTATGTGTGTGTGTGTGGGTGTGTGTGTGTGTGTGTGTGCGTGTGTGCGTGTGTGCGTGTGTGCGTGTGTGCGTGTGTGTGTGTGTGTGCGTGTGTGTGTGTGTGTGTGTCTTCCTCCTCTAAGAAGGGGCCCTGCGTCGAACAATCCCCACCACTTTGGCCAACCCTAGAGGACGCTAGCTGAGGCCTCCAGAGACGCAACGCTCTCCTCGGACCCCAGGGCCTGCCTGCAGACCTATGTAATCGCATTCGAATCGTCCACAAGCGAAGAAGGGCCTGATCCAGGCGGTCTCCTAATGGATTTGTTTTCCACCACCACCACCATCAAGTTGGAGGGGAGGGGGTCCTCCTCCTCCCCTCCTCCTCCTCCTCCTCCTCCTCCTCCTCCTCCTCCTCCTCGTCATCCACCTCCTTCTCCCCTCCAACTCATGGTGGTGGTGGTGGTGGAAAACAGGCCCATCAGTCTCCCATTCCTCGGCCGTGCGACGCCGAGCACGCCCCCAAAGTCGGCGCGCTGAAACGAAGGGGCCAGTCGGCCTGAAGCTTCCAGGGGCCTTAGCCAGCATGGCCCAAACACGCAGCACGCAGCTCGGCCGGGAAAGCTGGCAACGCCCCCCAAAGTTGGCGCGTCCTGCCCAAGGCAAGCACGGCTCCATCGCTGAGGTGGGAAACGCGGCAAATGTGGATGCCGTCCACCGACGCGGCCGTAGTGCGGCAATAGCTGCTGCTGCTGCTGCTGCTGCTGCTGCTGCTGCTGCTGCTGGGCTCCCTCAACGCAGGCGGGTCCAGTCAAGGGAGGGCCTCGAGCACCTCCTGCCTGGCAACTCTGTCGGGAGGCCTGGACTCCAGGTGCGTGGTGCCCCTCAGCTTTGATGACGTAATGGCTTTAGACTTCCGAGGGATGAGTGGATCCGAGAGCAGGACTCATTCTGAGCTGAGGCGGGTCTTTGGAAAACCAGTGAGCCTTTTTGCTCCACCCTGCCAGTGCCATCCAAGGCCAACTGCCTCCAGGAAGCCCTAGACCCCCTACGGGCAAGCGCAGTAGCCTCTCCCAGAGACACTTCGACATCCTCGAGCAGCCGGACCAACGAGGCCCTCCAATCTTCCAGAGAGAGACTGTCTTCGCAGGATATGTAGAGTTTGCCTGCTCATGAACGTGCCCCCAAGAGCCCAACTGATCCGGTATGCTCAGGGACTGGACAGCGCGATGCGCCGCAGAGCCTCGTGTGAGAAGGCGGTCGACCAGCGCCTTCAGCTGGACCGCGGAGAGACATAGCAGCATGCTGAGCCGACGGCGGTGCCAGCTTGGAGTCGATCGCGAGGGGGGCGTGCCACTCGCACCTGGGCCTGGGGCCCCTCGAGCCGACCACGTGCAAGGACGGCAGGGTGACGCTACAAAGCTCAATCTCACTCGGATTTTCGTCCAAGCCACAGAGCGCACCCTCATTATGCCAACCAACTCCAAAGTGTGCCTTCAAGGCAGCGTCCCGACAAGGAGGCTCCACCGACGGCCCCCACGGCAGGTTCTACCGGCAGCTGGGGCGGCTTACGAACACGAAGCGCGAGGGAAGAAAGAGGAGGAGTCGGAGGTGGACAGACACCCTACCCTGACACGTCGATTGAGGAATTGGCCGTTTTCGGTTCGCGAGAGGGCGTCGCGGCCGTCACTTTCGCGGGTCCAGGTCCGTCGCTTTCGGTCCCAGGCCGTTTTCACTAAGGGGAGGTTTACGAAAGGGAGGTTTGGCCACCGCCGAAGGAGGGGGGGGGGGGAGATGAGGAGGGAGGTTTACCAGATTCACCGCCACCGCGAGAGCGACAGCAACCCCACGGGAGAAGCCCAATCCTTCGGACACCCACCGTTGCAGAGGTTCTGTTGCATCTTCGGGGGACCTCGCCTCTCCCAAACATTGGTGTCTTTTTGGGGGCCCGACGCGCGCTCGACGCGGACTCGCCGCGGATGTGGCGCGGATTCGACGCGGATTCGACACGGATCCGACGCGCCTGACATGGCTTCGACACGGATTCGACGCGGACAGGGCCGCGACGGGACAGGCAAGGTCCCCCGAGGATGCAACACACCAGAGGCAGGAGGGCAGCAGAGGAGCCCCGGAGAGACGCCCTCCGCCCTCGGCCCCCTCGGGGGGGGGGGCGCCCGAGGCGGCGCACGCGTCCCTGCCGGCCGAGCCCTCGACGCCGGGGCGCGGCGGCGGCGCAGGCGGCCGCGCGGATCGGCCCCCACCGGCTGCGCATGAGATCCATCAGGAGGGAAAAAACACACAGACACAATTAATCGTCGATTCCAAAGAAAATATGGGAAGATGTGGGAATTGGGGGGGAGGACAAAAACCCAGAAAATATGGGGAAATATGGGGAACCTTTTTATGTGTGTATTTAATTGTGCGTCTCAGGGCCCCTTCAATCCAGGCCGTCCAGGTGGGGTCGGTTCAGCCACGCGCAGAGGGGGGTGGGGGGAGGCGGGAGGGCTTCTCAGAAGCACCCCCGCTTCTCGGAAGGCGCGGGGCGTCTCTATAAGTACATGTGAGGCCGGCGCCTTCCAAGAAGCGGCCTTCTTCTAATTAAGAAGCCCCCGCCCCCCTCCCTCCACCCCCCGTGTGCGCGCCGCCGATTCCACGCCCTCGCGGTCTGGATCCCGGGGCACGATGCCGTGGACGCGCGAGCGGGGCATCCGCGAAGGAGCGCCCCGCATCCACGGGGGCGCGGCCCAGAGGCCCTTGCCGCGAGGCCACGGATTCGGATACACACACTGTTCGTTTCTAATTCTTCGAAAGGTCCTCGATTTTTTTTTTTGGGGGGGGGCGAGATGCTTTCATGTCTGATGTTTCTATCCTGGGCCTCTTCCTGGCCACTAGGGGGCCAGGAACAAATAGAAACGAGCACAGTTAGAAATGAGCACGATGAGAAATGAGTGACGTGTACGTTCCGCCCACGAGTTGAGATGGGAGGGGTCGGCGGATCGCGCCGCATCGGCCAACGCATCGGCGACGCGGCTCGGCGTGGAGCCTGATTTTTTCTTCGCTAACGTTACGGGGAGGGCATGTCCCTCTACAGGAGGAGTATTCAAAAACGGTTAAAAAATAGTCCGGGGACTACGCTCTTCTTCGCGTTTTTCCACTATTTTCGAATATGTGCTGATTCTGCTTATCATTTGTCGTCCAAAATCCGCCTGTAGGAGGGCATGCCCGATTGAACGCTAGCGTCGCCGATGCATCGGCGATGCGGCGCGATCCGCCGACCCCGGCCCCACGCTGGCGGCCTTCATACACATGGCCCTTCGCCGGAGTGACCTCCGGGCGTGGGCCCAGAGTCCGGGGGCAACTATAGAGGGGGGGATAGGCATAAGGGGGGATGCATCGACCCCCAATCGCCCATCGATCGCCGATAGGGGCCCGATAACCCCAACCCGCCCCGGGAGGTGCGGATTCGCTATCGGGGGCCTACCGGCGATTTGTCGGCGATGTATCGCCGATTCCAGGTCGATGCGTCCCCCCTTATGCCTATCCCCCCCCTATCATTGCCCTCAAAGAGGGGTCCCCCGAGCACTGGCTGGCGCGTTTGGATTTCTCCCCCCCCCCCCCCCCCACTCTCTTACCCCCCCTCGCCCCCACGTCCCCCTGAAGCCACGCACCCAAGGTCACTTTTACCCAGGGGCGCTCTTGCGCGCAGGCGATCCCATAGAGGGCTCCTTTCGGAGGATCCGCGAATCTGCGCGGGATGTGGAGTCAGAGGAGGCGGGGGAGGAGGAAACGGAGGACGAGACTGAATGTCCAAGTGCGAACTTGCGGGTCCCTGGTTGGGGCTTTTCGGGGCCTATCCTGGGCCTCCTGGGGTGCTGTCGTCGCCACGGCTGGGTTCTCTCCGACGCTCTTGTGCACGGGCACCCCCAGGGCCGGTCCGGGGCCCGACACGCTTGACTCACAGCCAGGGCTTGTTTCCCGAGAGCGTCGCGCCGCCTGCCCTTGCCCTCCACGCTCTGGCGCGACACGCGAAGCCTGTCCCAGCCCCGAGGCATCAGCATTGAGTGCAGTGGGGGTGAATGCCGAGAAGCACCCTGCTTGCCTCCAGGGTGCCCTGGGTTTCGTGGGTCTCGATGGTTGTGCGACGGAAAGCGCGACGTTCCCACACCAAAAATCGATGGACGTCCTGGGATCTCAGGGTTGGGTTTCTTGTGGAAGGTTTCTTGTGGTCGGGCCCCCACTGTACGTCCCGAGTCTCCCACGCAACGATGCAGAGCGACGCGCCATCAGCAAGGCACAGCATGTCGCAGGGGCAGCCGCAGGCGGCACAAGCACAAGCTGCAGGCCGTAAGGGGAGGGCGTTGTTCTTAAATCTCGCTGCGAGGACTCCCGTCGCCGCAGCACGGCTGCTTTTTTTCTCGAGCAGGCCAAGGCTGTGCTCCAGCGGGACCGCCGTGCTGGCTGGGTACGTTCGACGAGGAGCGGGATGATGATGATGGTGATGGTGATGATGATGATGATGGTGATGATGATGAAGATGATGGTATAGATGATAATGAAGAAGATGATGTGGATGATAGTGATGACGATGAGGATGATGAGGATGATGGACATGCGGATGATGATGAGGATGCTGCTGAGGCTGAGGCTGAAGATGAGGATGATAATGAGGAGGATGATGAGGATGAGGATGATGATAGTGATGCTGCTGATGTTGATGATGGTGATGATGCTGATGACGTGGATGAGGACGAGCGGTGGAGGAAAAGGATAAGGATGATGAGGGTGATGTTGTTGATGCAAATTACGACAATCCTGACGATGGGGTTGATGATGATGTTGGTGGTGATGATGTTGATGGTGATGGTGATGGCGATGATGGTAATGATGCTGATGATGTTGATGATGATGATGATGATCTAGATGATGTTATTGACGATGATGACGGTTATGATGGTACTGATGATGCTAATAATGATTCCGATGATGATGGTGGTGATGATGATAATGGTGATGAGTATGATGATGATGATGATGATGACGGTGGAAATGATAATGATGATGAGGATGATGATGCCGATGCTGCTGATGATGATGAGGAGGATGCTGATGCTGCTGCTGCTGCTGCTGCTGATGATGATGATGATGATGATGATGATGATGATGATGATGGCGGTGAGGATGATGGTGGTGGTACTTGTGATAGAGATTGTGGTTTTGATGATGATGCTGATGATGGTGATGATGATGGGGAGGAGGAGGAGGAGGAGGAGGAGGAGGAGGAGGAGTAGGAGGAGGAGGAGGACGAGGAGGAGGAGGAGGGGGAGGAGGCGGACCTTCAGATCTAGGTGTTGCAGCCACAGTCGTGCGGGCTGGTCTTTCATCGCTTCTTAGGCCTCGGCGGGGCCTGGCTCTTGGGCCTAGGACTGTCAACATCTTGAGGACGAAAAGCTGGCCCCGGAGATAGGCGTTGTGAGACATTCGCGAGTTCGAAGCTCCGGGAAGGAGGTGGGGAGGAATCTCACCAGCGTGATGCATGCTTGGTCGATCCACGCGTCAAACAGGAATCATTGCTCAATGTGGGGGCGTTGCAGCTCAGGGCCCTCGCCCACACAAGTGCTCTTCTAGGCTGATTTTCTGCGCAATACCACCAGGCGGGCACAAGCCAACGCAGGCGAGGCCCCTGCTTTGACGGGCGCGGACGAGGAGGGAAAGCGGAGCAGGGCAAGGAGGAGGAGGAGGAGGAGGAGGAGGAGGAGGATTTCCGGATTTCCGCAATCACAAGAGTGACTTAAAGGTTGAGCTCAGGCTTTGGGAAACTCACCGCGAGGACAGGCAGGGAGAGGAGGACAATGAGGAGGAGGAGGAGGAGGAGGAGGAGGAGGAGGAGGAGGAGGAGGAGGAGGTGGAGGAGGCAAGGGAGGAGGAAGAACGTGAAGGGAGAAGGAGGAGGGCGGGCAGCAGGAGGAGGGAGCAGGCCGAGGAGGAGGGAGGAGGGCCACGAGGACGAGGAGGAGCACGGAGAAGGGCCCGCTGCACCGGGATGCCCGCTGGCCCTCGCGGAGAGCGTCGGCGCCGCGGGCCCTCCGGCCCCCCCCTTGGAGGAGGGGAGGGCCGGGCCCTGCGCGCCCGACGCGCAACGGCGACGCGCCGTGGACCGCGCGGAGCGACCTTCGAGGATCGACCCTCGAGGATCGAACCTCGAGGATCGACAATCGAGGCGGGACGGCCTCGAGGATCGACCCCTCGGGGATCGAGCCTCCGGGGCCCGAGGCTGTCGCGGAAGCCCTTCGCGCCCTGGCCGCTGCAGGGGGGGGCGCCTCGTCGCCTCGGCTGGGCCCGCCTCCTCGACACTCGGCGGGCCCAAGCGCACCCCGAGGATGGCTCCGGGGGGGGGGGGGGCCTCTTGCCCCGACCTTCCAGGTGGGCGAAAACATATAGCACCAGGATCTCGGCATCTATATTCCTGCTGGGATGTTAGCAGGCAGCCCAGGTCGGTCTACAGATCAGGGTCTGCATGAGGGGGAGGGCCCGTACCTGTTGGGCTCGCGCCAGAAGTCACGACGGACCATATTTCGCCACTCTCGGCCTCGCGGGGCCCTTGCCAGGGGCCCCTCATCCCAGGCAGGTTGGCTCAAGTCCTGCCCCGCCGTGGCGTCGAGCGCCTCCCCGAGACGCCCCTCACCCTGAGATCCGACGCCGCGGCGATGCAGCATCGACAGACGTCACGACCGAAGCCCCGGACCCCATTTTTCTGCGGCGTTCCTCGAGCCATCCACGGAAGCGCACGGAGGCCCAGGCCTGGCCCGCGTCCGGGCGAACGCGCCCCCGGGGCGCAAGAGCTGCGACGCCACGGCTTCGGGGCAGGAAGACGCCCCCGAGACGAGTGCGCCGACCCCTCGGGGGCCGCAGCTTACCAGCCTCGAACGTATCCCTATCCCTAAGATTGACACGCCAAAAGGCGATGGCAATCTTAGGGATTTGCCCTCAAAATATAAGGGAATCCCTAAGATTGGCATCGTGATGAGGAGGTGCCCAGCACAGGGATAGGGATATGTTCCAGGCTGGTAAGCAGCGCTCTCCGAGGCCTCGCCACCCGTGCCCTCGGCCCCGCCCCCAAGGGAAGGCCCCGCCCGGCGGCGCCTCCAGAGGCTTCCGCCATGAGAGCCTGCACGGAGCCGGCGAGGGGCCTCCTGGGGGCGCCGCTGGCCTCGCGAGGGCCACTGAGAGCCTGCCGAGAGCCGCCCGGGGCATCCGAGAGGCCTCGAGGGCCTCTCGGCTCTTTCCCCCCCCCCCCCCCCGCCCTGCCGGCCCGCTCGCGCGCGCGCAGGCACGCCGCCCTGCTCGCCGCTGGTCGCCAGGAGCCCTCTGCTGGGCAGCGGCGTGAGCGTGAGCGTGCCGCCGCTGCTCGCCGGGAGCCCTCTGCCGAGCGGCAGCGGCGTGAGCGTGAGCGTGCAGGCGGCCGGGCGCAGCCGCGCGGGGCGGTCGAGGGGGGGAGTTCGATGCTGGCCGGCGGGGGTCCGCGAAGCACGACGAGCCGACGCTCGTCGCGAGGAGGAGGAGGAGGAGGAGGAGGAATGGAGGAATGGAGGAATGGAGGAACGGAGGAATGGAGGAACGGAGGAATGGAGGAATGGAGGAGGAGGAATGGAGGAATGGAGGAGCAGCAGGAGGAGGAGGAGGAGGAAGAATAAGAAAACGATACATACTACTACTACTACTACGACGACGACGACGACGACGACGACGACGACGACGACGACGACGACGACGACGACGACTACTACTACTACTGCTACTACTAATAATAATAGTGATGGTAATACGGATAATATGTTTTTTTATCTTTTAAAATAATCATCATCATCGTCATCATCATCATCATCATCATCATCATCGTCAGCAGCAGCAGCAGCATCATCATCACCAGAAAATAAAACGAATAATAAGAAGAAGAGGACGAGGAGGAGGACGAGGAGGAGGAGGGGAAGGAGGAAGAGGGGGAGGAGGGGGAGTTGGACGGGGAGGAGGAGGAGGGGGAGCAGGACGGGGAGGGAGCAGGAAGAGGAGGAGGAGGAGGACGACGACGAAGACTGGCAGCAGCGCATGTCCATTTTGGACAGGGCTCGCTGTCGACATCGCTGCGGACGTTGCCCACTTGAGGCAGCAAGTTGCCCGCCCAGCAGCGCCCGCTGCTGGTTTTGGGCAGCATGTGCTGTTGGGCATCGCAAGCACACGCAGTCTCCGCATCCGTATATCGGGCGTGCCAGTACGCGCCATCGTGGGAGGGAAATGATTGGGGATATATGTGTGTGTGAATAATTATTGAGCTATCACGAGTGAAGACGATCATGGCCGATCCCCCCAGCCAGTGCAAGTTTTGTTTTTCGGTCGAAATGCCCCCCCCCCCGAGGTTTTTTTTTGGGGGGGCGAGCAGGGAAGGTCTTCAGCTTCAGACTGCGCCAAACGGCGCCCCCCGCCCCCGGACTTCAGCAACAGCGGCTCCCGCCCAAGACCTCCCGACCACGAACTCGGCACCGCGCTCCTGCTCGAGGCTCCCTGCGCTCCCGCTCGGGGCTTCCCTGCAGCGTACCCTGGCGCGGCGCCCTCGACGTGGAGGAGGAGGAGGAGGAGGAGGAGGAGGCGGAGGAGGATCGCGCAAGACTTCCCTCGCGCGCTGACCAGGAGATGACGCTCTCGCCCGAGGCCTCAACACAAGTTCCGAATTTCGTGTCAGTGCCGGGCCCGGCAGGGGCGCCCGTTCGGGCCCGATCCGCCTGTTCAGTTCCGCCCGCTTGCCTGCTCGAAGTCCCGCCCGTCCGCTTCAGCACCCCGCCCGACCCGCCCGTTAGGGTCCGCTCGCCCGACCCGCTCGCCCGTTCGGTTCCGCCCGTCCGCTCCGTTGGAAGAACGCCCGCTCGTTTTCAATCCCAGGCCGCCCGACCCGCCCGCAGGGTCCGCCCGCTCGGCTTTGCCTGTGGGGCTCGCGCGCCTGACCCGCCCGTCCGGGTCCGCCAACCAATCCTCCTGCTTCTCTTTCCCCCCCTCCTTGATTTTTTGTTCGTCCTCAATGCTCCTATCTCCTTCTCCCCTCTCGTTTCTTCCTCCCTTGGCAGGTAATCCAGAGAGACCCTCGCAACAGGGGAGACGACCGAAGACGAAGAGAGGGAGGGGTCTCGAGGGTTTGGGGACATGCATGTGGACTGGCACGAGAGCAGTGGAGAGAAAGCAGTCTTGCAATTCTGGTCCCGCTGTGAATTTCTCGGCCTCGGAATTACAGTCGGGGCCCTGAAGAAGGAACCCTTTTGGTTGGGGAGGGGCTCCGCGTTCCTCAAGTGTTTCGCAGCTCGCCTCAGGTTTGCCTTATGTTTTTGATCGGAAATCGAAGTCTAACTTATGGAAAAAAAGGGCCTCATTCCTTCTTTTTGGGTTCCTTAGGTCAAGGCCCCGACTGTATTCTTCTTGGGCCCCCACCGGTCCGCCTCCGCGCTCTCGCTCCGGTGCCAGCTGCACCTCCTTCGAGACCGAGCCTCGCGCCCGAGGCTTCCGGGGCTGCGCCCCCAAATCGGCCCCCCCACCCCAACCAACAACAGCGATCCGACAGTTTGGCATCGCTCGGACGTGTGCATTTCTTCCTTCGGCGAGGACCATCGAGGAGCATCCTCGATCCTCTGGCAAAAAAAAAACACGCACGGAACCGACAAAAAAACACAGGGAATGGACGTCCGAGCGGTGGCCAGACAGCGGTCTCGCGCGAGATTTCTCATGTGTAGGCCGGCGCTCGTGCTCGCCGCCGGAAGCTGGCCCCGCAGCAAGAGAGCAGCGCTCCCGCGGAAGACCTCCGTGCTGTGTACTCGGGACGCTGGCGCTCGCGCCGCGGCCCCGCCAACACACTGCCCACTCGCTGCGTCCTTCTCGGTCTGCTCCTCGCGGCTGGCGCGCTCGCTCGTCGCGGAGAGCCGGCCCTCCTTCAACATGAGCGCTCCCGTTCGAGTTTTTTGATTCGGCTGCTCATTCAGGAGAGGCGCTCCCCTGCTCGTCACCAGGAGCGAGCAGGGGGGGGAAGAGGAGGAAAAGGAGGAAGAGGGGGAGAAGGGGGAGGAGGAGTAGGAGAAGGAAGAGGAGGAGGAGGATGGAGGGGGAGGGGGAGCGCTCCCGATCGAGACCGCCTCGCGCGTTGTGAATCGGGATTGGTGCGCGCACGCCTGCGCGCCGCAAGCCAGCCACCCAACAACAACAAGGACAACAACAATCATTGTACCCTCATGCGCAATGTTTCCACACGAAGCATGCGACCATCATGATAACCATCCACATCATGGGGGACTTTGGTTCTATAGCGGGGTCCGTTATTCCCAGTCCCAGATCTCCCGCCCAATGAGATCTTGCAAACATCTCCTCCGAGGAAGTTCAAAATATCCCGCCTCGAAAACACATGCCCGCGCCTTACTGCGCCGATGCGAGACCGCCAGTGGAACCCCAGCAAAGGGTAAAGCACAAGGAAGTATCGAACGACAGGATTGCTTTGGCGGGGAAAAGGGCTGTCGGCGGTGAGGCAAGGACCTGTCCCTGAATAGAAAGGGAGGAAGTCTCGAGCAGGGCTGCTCGGGCGCTAGTCCAGCGTAAAACAAAACGAAGTCTCGAGCGGGAACGGTGGTTTTGTTGGGACGGCGGCTTTCGGCGGCGAGGAGGAACACCGCCTTGAGTAAGAAGGGGGGGGAGCATCGAGCGGGAGCCGTGATTTTGTCGGGACGGGGGCTGTCGGCGGCGAGGAGCAGCACCGTCCCGAGGGAAAAATGAGGAAATCTCGAACGTGTGCGTTGTTCCTGCTGGGAGCGGCGCCAATTCAAAAGAGAGTACGGCGCCAGTCCAGCGTAAAAGGGAAGGACGTCTCGGGCGGGAGCGCTGGTCTTGTCGGGGCGGCGGTTTTCGGCGGCGAGGAGGAACACCGCCTGGGGTAAGAAGGGAGGAAGCCTCGAGCGGGAGCCGTGGTTTTGTCGGGACGGGGGTTGTCGCCGGCGAGGAACAGCACAGTTTTTTTTTGGAAAAGGGGGGAACCATCGAGCGGGAGCGTTGTTCTTGCTGGGACGGCGCCAACTCAACAGAGAGTACGGCGCCAGTCCAGCGCAAACGGAAAGAAGTCTCGGGCGGGAGCTCTGGTCTTGTCGGGGCGGCGGCTTTCGGCAGCGAGGAGGAGCACCGCCTTGAGTAAAAAAGGAGACTCGAGCGAGAGCGTTGGTTTTTGCTGGGGGCGGCGCCGATGAGAGAAAGACAAGCACGCCAGTCCAAGGTAAACGGGAGAAAGTCTGGAGCGGGAGCGCTGGTTTTATTAGGACGGCGGCTTTCGGCGGCGAGCAAGAACACCAACCCTGAGTAAAAAGGAGGACATCTCGAGCGGGAGCGTTGTTGTTGTTGTTGGGGGGCCGGTCTTGGCGGTCCCCCAAACCGCTCGAGCATGAGCCTCATTTTCAATGAAAATGTAGCTGGCGCATCGGCGAGAGCGCCAGGGCGCTTATAAGGAGTCCAACAATAATATTTGTCAGTAGTTTACATTCAACAACAGCAGCAACAGCAACAACAGCAACAGCAACAACTATTACTACAACAACAATGCCAATAACAACAACATCAACAACAGCAACAGCAACATCACCAACAACAACAACAACAATCATGTTAAGACTGTTCGCCCTTATCTGCTCGAATGGCCAATAACGCGTATTTCCCAAAACCTCGATACCCGCCCTTGTCGTTTTCGATCGAACCCCTTCTGGGTGGTATACATTTGTTCCCTGCAGGCCGGGCCCCAGCAAGCGGCGGAGCGGCCGCGGACCGTCGGCCTGGCCAGCGGCAGCGCTGATCGGCGGGGCGGCCGCGGACCGTCGACCCGACCCCAAGAGGGACGAAGGGACCGACCACGACGACGACGACGTCGACGACGACGGCGACGACGACGACGACGACGGCGACGACAAGCGAAAGCGAGAGCGAGAGAGAACGACAGCAGGTCCACGAAGGACACGAAGTAGTCCACGAAGGGCGACATCGGGGACATGAAGGGAATGCGTATGGGGCCACGAAGAGCGCGAACGAGGCGGGGGCCACGAAGGGCAGATAATGCGGGGCCACAGCAGGCAACGATGGGGCCACTGAGGGTAGCAACTGGGCCACGTAGGACAGCGACGGGGCCACAAACGGCGACAGCGGGGCCACAAAGGGCATGCACATGGGGCCACAACGGGCGCGACCCCTGGGTGCCTGGGTGTCGGGAGCGCGGCCCTTGAGCAAATTACAATAAATTCCAACGCAAGGGCGCTAGTCTTCAGTAAATAGCAAGGTCTCCAGCGAGAGCCCGACTCTTGAGCGCTGGGAGAGCGATTCCTGAATAAATTGTAAGGAAGTCCCAAGCGAGAGCGCGATTCCTGAATCAAATGCGAGGAAGTCTCGGGCGGGAGCGGGGGTCCTGGCTAAATTGTGAGGAAGTCTCAGGCGGGAGCCGTTGTTGTTGTAACCTGGGGACCAGGGGCCCAGTTTGAGCATCAAGATTTCCTTTGTCAAAAAACGGGGTGCGAGCGTCGAGGGGCACATATTGATTGAGAAAAACAGTATGCACCGGTGGGGGGGATCAACAACAGCTATTTTTCGGAATTGTGAGTTCAACAACATCAACAACAATAACAACAACAGCAGCAGCAACAACAACAACAACAGCGTTCCCGCTCGATACGTCCTGGCTTTGTACTTGGAAGGAGCTTCCTTGTCTCGGCGTCGTCGCTGGATGGCTTCGAAGTGGCGGCACCGCAGGAGGGTGCCGAAGAGGCCTGGCGAGGGCGCCACAGACAAGCGCCGGGGGGCAGGTCCCTGCCGCCAGTTGGGCGCTGCGTGCAGGGCTGCGGCGCGGTGCAGCCTGGGTGCCGCGCAACAGCGGCTCTCTCCACCCGCCCGCCACCCTTGGTGGCTCCAGCAGGCGCCCTGTTCGGCCACGCGCAAAAAGAGGGTAGGGGAAAAGGGGGAAGGCTGCTTAGAAACGCCACTGTTTCTCGGAAGGCGCGGGCCTCGTCTGTAGATGCAGGGCCGCCGCCCTCTAAGGAACAGCCTCCCTCTAGGAAGCCTCCCCCTTTTTTCCCACCCCCTTTGCGCGCCGCCAGGGTGCCGCGCAGCGGCGGTCCTGTCCACCCGCGCCGCCATGCCCTGTGGCTGAAGCAGGCGCCTGGTCCTCTGGCCAGGAGTCTCGGGGCGTGGCCCAGAAGGCTCCAGCTCGGCCAGGGAAGCGCTGTTCATGCGTTGCCACCAGCTGCCGGCTGAAACCCTACACGCCGCCCCGCTGGTCCCGGGCAGGCTGCGCTGCCAGGCGGAAAGGAACGAGGAGGGGAGAAGCAAGCAGACGACGAACGCGCAGGCGGGAGGCCAGGGCCGGCGGGGCGGGCGGGCAGGCGGAGACAGCAGGGCCGGCGGGGCTGGCGCAAAGGCGCCCGTCACTCCAGTGTGGTCCCGGCTGCCGCAGTGATTTTCGGTGCGCCCCCCCCCCGACCCCTCGACATTCTCCTGCGGATCGTTTGTCGTGCAAGGTCTTCGACCTTGGTCGCCCGAGGATGCGCGAAGACAACCGCCGATCGCGCGGCGCGGCTGGGGCCGCCGAGCCTGCCTTCCCAAGGGGGCGGCGGCACGACGGCGCGAAGAGAACCGCGCGTCGCGCATCGCGGGGCGCGGGGCGCGCAGCCGGTTGGCCTGGGATCGTGCTGCGATGGCCCCGCGGGGCCCGTCGGGCTCCGCGAGGGGCCCAAAACGGCCCCCGCCTCGATTCTCCCGGAGCCTTGCTCGGGACATCCTGGCAGGACGAGGGCGCACGACGGAGACGACGACGACGACGACGACGACGACGACGACGACGACGACGACGACGACGACGACGACGCGGATTCGCACGCGCTCTGTCCTCCATCCAGCGACGCCTCCTGACAGAGAGGCCGGGGGGGCGGGGGGGAGGGAGCGGGGAACGGAGGGGCCAGGCGCGCGGCACGCCGCCCGGCGCATGCGACCAATCAGTCCGGCTCCCCGGGGCGGGCCTCCCAGCGAGCCTGGACGGCGCCCGCGCGTGCGGCCTCCCCGCCGCCCGCGCGCGCCGCAGGGGGCAGGGAGCAGCTCGCGCACGCACGTTTGAGCGCACCCGTCGTGCGCACCCAGACCTCGGAGGTCTTGCGTCAAAAGGCCCACGCCACGCCACCCCGCCGACCCCCAAAGCAGCGGCGCCGCGCCTGGCCTGTGGGTCCGGAGCCTCGGGGGTGCTCAGGAGGGTCTCCTGCAGTGCGCCTCTCAGGGGCCTCTCGGAAGGCTTCTGGGGGCCTCTCTGGTGCCCCAGTGGAGGCCTCTTGGGGGCCTCTCTTGGAAGCCTCTGGGGGCCTCTTTGGGGGGCGCCTCGGGGTCCTGAGGAGCTCCAAGGGCCGTCACGGCATGGCGTCTTGGGGTCATCTCCGGGGCTCCTCGGACCGTAGTGGATTATGTTAAGGCGGAAGCGGCTTGAGGAATGAGGCGCGTATATTGAAGAAATCTATGTTTGCCTTTTGCCTTTGGGGGCCCTCTCTGCGGCTTTCTGGGAGCGCTCTTGGGCCTCCTTGGGGGCGTCGTAGGCCGACTTGAAGACATCTTGGACCCTCGCGGGGTTACCCTGGGCCGTCTCGGCGCCTTCTCGGTTTGGCTCGGCGCTCATTGGGCCGTCTTGGGGCTCTGGGGCCGAGGGTGCGTTGACAAGCCTAGCCTTCCCCCCCCCCTCCCTTGGCCCCCCCGCCCTCTCGGATGCGATTTTCCGCCCCAGGGGAGGGGAGAAGTGGGGGAGGGGAGCAGCCAATCATCTCATATCCGGGCCGGCGCTTCGGCGGAAGCAACATGTTGACAAAAAGACCCAAGCGAAAACCCAACTCCCGGAAATCCTGTGTGCAAAAGCAGTGCGCGGAGGGGGGCCGGATATCTTCGGACGTCCTCATGGGAGAGGGGAGAGTAGTATTCATATTGCGTAAATGTGGAGGGGAACCACCAACCATCTCGCACGCCTTCGCACGCCCGGCAAGTGGGTGGGGGGCGGCGGACTGGCTCCATACAAGTGGGCCCCCCCTGCAGCTGCACGGCAGTCCCCCCCCCCCCCTCCCCTCTCTCGGCCCTTTCTTTGTCCTGGCCCCGGGGCCTGGCGAAGGCACCGGAGGCCCGAAGTGATCAACAGCGTCCACAATGTCCCGTCGTCGTCGTCATCGTCGCCGCCGCCGCCGCCGCCGCCGTCGCCGCCGTCGCGACAGGCGGCCAGCCCGCCGCAGCAGCACGTCGCGGCGAGCCCGGGGCAGCCGCGGCGCCTCTACGCACCGGGCGACGCCGCCGCCCTTTCGCCGCCTCCCTCTGGTCCGCGCCGCCGCCCCCGTGCGGAGGCGGCGTGCGAGCTCGGGCACGCGGAGGCAGCGGTGCAGTGGAGACCCATGCCAACCTCCTCCTCCTCCTCCTCCTCCTCCTCCTCCTCCTCCTCCTCCTCCTCCTCCTCCTCCTGGGTACGCTGGGCTCCTCCTCCTCCTCCTCCTCCTCCTCCTCCTCCCCCTCCTCCCCTACAGTGGATACCCATGCCAACACCCTGCTTGCCTCCAAGGTGCCCTGGGTTTCTTGGGTTCCGATGGTTTTGCGATGGAAAGCGTGACGCTCCCACACCAACAATCAATGAACGTTCTGGAGTCTCAGGGTCGGGTTTGTTGTGGAAGGTTTCTTGTGGACGGGCCGCTACGGTACGGTGGGGGCGTTCGTGGAGGATTGTGCCCAGGAGGCATCAGACCGTGGAAGGCTCCGTATCGCGAAGAGGGGAAACGCCATGAACATAAACTTGTTTGGCGCTCCGCGCGGATTTCTCGGACCTGCGCTGGACCCCCCTGGCGGCGCCCCCGGCGCCGCCCCTGGCGCGCTCCACGCGCCAGGGAGGGGGGTCCAGCGCAGATCCACGCAATCCGCGCGGACCTCTAACAGTGATGCATATATTTATATTATCCCAGTGCGACCCTACCTAGGAGTTGGAGCCCCTAGGAAAGCAGCATTAGTAGTAACAGTAAAGCTAAGCTAAAGCTGAGCTAAAGCTAAGCTAAAGCTTAGCTAAAGCTAAGCTGGAGCTAAGCTAAAGCTAAGCTAAAGCTAAACTAAGGCTAAGCTATCACTAAGCTAAAGCTAAACTAAAGCTAAGCTGAAGCTAAGCTGAAGCTAAGTTAAAGCTAAGCTAAAGCTAAGCTGAAGCTAAGCTAAAGCTAAAGCTAAAGCTAAAGCTAAGCTAAAGCTAAACTGAAGCTAAGCGAACGCTAAGCTAAAGCTAAGCTAAGGCTAAGCTGAAGCTAAGCTGAAGCTAAGCTGAAGCTGAGCTAAAGCTAAGCTAACGCTAAGCTAAAGCTAAGCTAAATCTAAGCTAAAGCTAAGCTATCACTAAGCTAAAGTTAAGCTAACACTAAGCTGAAGCTAAGCTAAAGCTATGCTAAAGCTAAGCTAACACTAAGCTGAAGCTAAGCTAAAGCTAAGCTAAAGCTGAGCTAAGGCTAAGCTAACACTAAGCTAAAGCTACGCTAAAGCTAAGCTGAAGCTAAGCTAAAGCTAAGCTAAAGCTAAGCTAAAGCTAATCTAAAGCTAAGCTACAGCTAAAGCTAACGTACGCTAAATCTAAGCTAAAGCTAAGATAAAGCTAAGATAAAGCTAAGATAAAGCTAAACTGAAGCTAAGCTAAAGCTAATCTAAGTCAAAGCTAAGGCTAAGCTAAAGCTAAGCTGAAGCTAAGCTGAAGCTAAGCTGAGTCTAAGCTGAAGCTAAGCTAAAGCTAAGCTAAAGCTAAGCTAATTCTAAGCTAACACTAAGCTGAAGCTAAGGTAAAGCTAAGCTAAAGCTAAGCTAAATCTAAGCTAACACTAAGCTGAAGCTAAGCTAAAGCTAAGCTAAAGCTAAGCTAAAGCTAAGCTAACACTAAGCTGAAGCTAAGCTAAAGCTAAGCTACAGCTAAGCTAAAGCTAAGCTAAAGCTAAGCTAACACTATGCTAAAGCTAAGCTAAAGCTAAGCTAAAGCTAAAGCTAAAGCTAAGGCTAAAGCTCCCAGGGGACTGGGGGAACCGCGGGGCGGGGACTGGGGGAACCGCCCGGGCGCTGTGCACTGCCGGGCCCCTTTAAGCTAAGAGAGTAAGGACCCTCTAGGCAGAGCCTAGGTAGGGAATATATACATATATATATATATGAAATATGAAAGAGCGTGTTCTACCGCTGCTGGCGGAAAACCAGGGGGGGTCACTACCGGTTCGAACCCCCCCCCCCCCCTCTGGAAAACCGGGGGGGGTCACTACCTGTTCGAACCCCTCCCCCCCCCCCAGTTCATCATGAAAAGGGGGGGGGGGTCACTACCGGTTCGAACCCCCCCCCCCCCTCGAACTCGAAAACCGGGGGGGGTCACTACCGGTTCGAACCCCCCCCCCCTCGAAAACCGAGGGGTGGTGCGGACAGTGGTGGGGACGGTGGTGGTGGGGACAGTGGTGGGGGACAGTGGTGGGGACAGTGGGACAGTGGTGGGGACGGTAGTGGTGGGGACAATGGGGAGGACAATGGTGGGAACAGTGGGGACAGTGGGACAGTGGTGGGGACGGTGGTGGTGGGGACAGTGGTGTGGGGACAGTGGGAATGTGGTGGAAACAGTGGGACAGTGGAGGGTACAGTGGTGGTGGGGACAGTGGTGAAGGCGGTGGCGAGGACGGCGGTGGGAAAATGGGACAGAGGTACAGTGGGGACAGTGGTGGGGACAGTGGGGACAGTGGTGGGAACAGTGGGACAGCTCAGTGGGACAGCGGAGGAGTCAGTGGGACAGTGGGGACAGTGGGGATAGTCGTGGAGAAAGTTGGGAGAGTGGAACCGTGGTGGGAACAGTGGTGGGGACAGTGGGGGACAGTGCGACAGTGGTGGTGGCACTGGTGGGGACAGTAGGGGCGGTGGTGGAACCAGTGGGGACAGTGGTGGTGAGGACAGTGGCGCTGGGAACAACAGTGGGGGATGTGGTGAGGACGGTGGTAGGGACCGGGAGTCGTTTGCTGGAGGTGAGAGGGGAGGTGGGGAGGGGTTCGAACCGGTACCCCCCCCCTCCGGTTTTCGAGGGGGGGGGGTTCGAACCGGTAGTGACCCCCCCGGTTTTCGAGTTCGAGGGGGGGGGGGTTAGGGGAGGGGGGGGGTTTTGCCGGGGGAAGGGGGGGGGGGAGGGGTTCCAGCAGGGGGGGGGGATTTTCGGGAGGGGGGGGGGGGGGGGACCCTGGGTTCCGGAGGAAAAGGGCGGCAATTTTCCACAATAAAGCGGCGGTGGATCACGCTCTCTCTCTCTCTCTCTCTCTCTCTCTCTCCCTCTCTCTCATATATATATATATATATCCCTGCATACATACATAAATACATACATGCATACATACATGCATGTATGCATGCATACATAAATACATACATGCATGCAGACATGCATACAAACATACACACACCTACATACATACCTACCGACCTACCTACCTACCGACCTACCTACCTACCTACATACACACATCCATACATACATACATACGTACGTACATACATACATACATACATACAAACATACATACAAACATCCATACATACTTATATACATGCATACATACATACATACATACATACATACATACATACACACATACACACATACATACCTACCTACCTACATACATACCTACCTACATACATACATACTCACATACATACATACATACATACATACATACGTACATCCATACATACAAGCATACAGCTATACATGCATACACACATATATACATGCATACATATTTAAATACATACATACACGCATGCATACATACATACATACATACATACATACATACATACCTACATACCTATATACAGACAGACAGACAGACAGACAGACAGACAGACAGACAGACAGACAGACATACATACATACATCTATACACGCATAGATATGTATGTAAAATTTCAGACATAAATGTATATATGTATGTATGCCGTTGTTATTCCTTTCTTCAGACCGTGGAAGATTCCTTATCTGATGAGGGCGGTGGTGCCATCCATGGCTTGGTGTTCCCCCGGCTCTGAAACCGGGGAGTCCCTACCCATGGGGGGTCCTCACCGCAGCTGTGGCCTTCGGGGAGCCCCATCGTCGCCTCTCTGCTGCATGGACGCAGCTCGGACAAGATGGTGCGTTGGAGCCCCAGGAGAGCTCAAGCCCATGGGCCCGTTGAGCTTGTTCTTGTTGACTCCGGTAAGTTTACTTGCAAGGCCATTTTGAGCTGCCGCCGCCTCAACTCGCCCTGCTCCGGCCGTCGGTTCCTTGTCTCAGAGCTGCTCGCGTCATGAGAAGCAAGTCACGGCGGGAGGCTCTTGGCCGCTGGCGGTCTCCAGGGGCCCTGGCCGTGCCCCGGGACCGTCAACAGAACCGACTCGGGAGGAGACGCCGATTTCCCGTGACCCCGTCTTGGAAAGAAGCAAGGCATCGCATATTTGAGCTGGTTTTTGGACGAGTTGTTTGACGCTCTCGTCCGCGCCTGAAGATTATCCCGTCCTGCTTCGGGAGGCGTTCCAGCCGCTGTGCTACGGCGAGAGCGTTCTGGGGGCGCCCGGTGGAGGAAGGAGGGGAGAGGGAGAAGGGAGGGGAGAGGGAGAGTTGAAGGGAAGGAGGGAGGAGGAGGAGGAGGAGGAGGAGGAGGAGGAGGAGGAGGAGGAGGAGATCGTCCCGAACGGCCACGGGAGGCCAGAGCTACGGCCCCAAGAGCCAGCCTGACCGCTCCAGGGCCCATTCCGATCCGATCGGTGCGATCATTTCGGATGCAAGCGTTGGGAGATTGAACTCCGCGTGTCGACGCTGACGTGTCCGTGGTGAAGAACTCACCCAATTTGGCACACTTCCGCATAATATATCCGATCTGGTGCAATCTGGATGCGTCCTGTGCTCAATCCGGCTTAATCCAGCGAAGTGGTTTCTGGGTGCGAGGGTCTTCACTGAGTTGCGCCCTCATACTCGACGCGTGTCGACGTGCGCCGACGCAAATCTTTCACTTCGAGCCCCCGTTCCGAGTCGATGCCGACCTGTGAGACTGCATCCGCCCAGGCCTCCGACGTCTTTCAGGAGGGGAAAAATCACACAGACACAATTAATCGTCGATCCCCAAGAAAACATGGGAGAATATGGGAAATGGGCGGGACGGCAAAAGCCCAGAAAATATAGGAAAAGATGGGGAATTATTCTACTTGTCTGTATTTATCTGTGTGTGTCCTTGGGCCCCTTGCGTCTCGGTGCACAGGAGTCGAGGCGGAGGCTCGCTTCGCCGAGCCTCCGGCGCCCGGGGCCCCGGGGGCCCGCAGCAGGCACGGCCCGGCAGGAGGAGGGGCCCGTCCCTGGGGAGCTGCTGATGACGAGCGGACAACACGCACCCACACCCATAAAGGGGGTCGTTGGGAGGAGGACTGGCTACTCCAGATTTCGTAATCAAAGGGAGGGGGTCTGGACCCTCCAAGACAAGCCATTTCAGACCCCCCCCCGTGGGAGAACCCTCCAAAACATCGTCCCCAGACCCCCCAAGCCCTCCAAGATAGCCTGGAAGAGACCCCGAAATGCGACCCCCCTCCCTTTATTACGAAATCTGGAGTATGGGTATGGGTGCGGGTTGTCGGACCCTGGGGAACGCTCCCGCTCGAGCGGGGGCCCCCATCCGACAGCACGCACCCAGAGCCCTCTCCGATCCCCCCTGTGGGTGTGGGTGTGTGTTGTTGGTTCGTCAGTTGAGAGGTCGGGGGCCCGCGTGCTGCAAGATCGTTTTCGGAGCACTGTGAGATATTTTTGATGATTCGTTTCGAACATCGGGATTTTTTCCCACCCGCTTCGTTCTATGATCCTTCTTCCTGGTCCATCGTCATCCAGAGTGGAGCAATATTAGTATCAAGAACACGTGGAGGAACCATTTTGTGACTTTTCGATGTGCGTCGGAGGTCTGGGTCTTGGTCTGCCTCGCGGAAGGCCGGCGGTCCGCTGCTGCGCTGCATTCCTGGGCGCTCCGCGCCCACCTCGGCCGCCCGAGGGGCGAGGCCTCTCTGCGGAGCCGTGGGCAATGAAGCTCTAAGCAGTCTGCGACGAGGAGCTGCCCACGGGCCTAGTCCATCGTCATCCAGAAAACGTGGAGGAACCATTTTGTGAATTTTCGATTTGCGTCGGAGGTTCGGGTCTTGGTCCGCCCCGCGGGAGTCCGGCGGTCCGATGCTGCAGTCTGCGACGAGGAGGTCGAGACCCTCTTCCCCGTGTGACATGGTCGGGCCCTCAGACATTGGATGCACGTGTGGGTCTTCGTGAGCAGGTGATCGTATATACGTCCAGCCTCCGCAACCGTCGCAGAAGGTGTGTGGTGTACGCCTCGAGCATCCTGCGATGCGCCCGAGCCACCGTAGTCCAGAGACCGTCACGATCGCCTTCGCCCACGCCATCGGCGCCCTCGGTGCAAACCCATGGCTGCTTCTTGTGCCACGAAGCATGAGCAACCATGTCAGAACAGAGGTACAGTCAGAAGGTGAGACAGACACTTCTCGCAGGAGGCCCAAATCATCTGGGCCAATGGGTACTTGAGCCAGTCTCCAGAGGCGGAGGAGATATCGGAGGAGGGAGGAGAAGGAGGAGGAGGAAGGGGAGGGAGGAAGAGGAGGAGGGAGGAGGAGAGGAGGAGGGGAGAGAGGAGCCCCCCCCCGGCCGCCAGCCACCCGAGTGGTGCCGCCGCCGGAGGCCTCCCTTGCGCGGGGTGGGGGGGGGCGGGGGGCCTCCTCCTCCTCCTCCTCCTTCGCCTCCACCTCCTGGGGGTCGGGGGCAACGCCAGGGGGGGGCATGGGCTCAGGGGGAGCGCAGCGACCCCCAGTCGCCCACGCAACGCACTGCCGATGCGAAGGGGGGAGGGGGGGGGCGGGGGGGAGGGGGTCGGGGGCAGCCGCAGGGGGGGGGGGGGGCATGGGATCAGGGGGGGCGCAGCGACCCCGAGTCACCGCCGATGGGGGCCTGCATCGCCCACCCCCGATCTCGGAGGTGGACGGACCTCCTGCCCTGACACGCCGATTGGCGAACTGGCCGTGTTCGGTTCGCGAGGCGGCGCCGCGGCCGTCGTTTCTGCGGTTCTCTGGGTCCGTCGCTTTCGGTCCCAGGCCGTTCTCACTGAAGAGTGGTTTACTGAAGGGAGGTTTGTCCACCGCCGACCATCGCCCACTCATTGCCCACCCCCAATCGCCCACTCATCGCTCAGGGGAGGGGCGCATCGGCCCCCCGCCGCCCACGCATGGCCGCTGGGGCCCCGGCAGCCCCCCCACGCTGCACAGGATCGTGCGGAGTCGCCCGTCCATCCATCGACGATGTGTGTGGCCGATTCCGGCTCGATGTCTTTCCCCCCCCCCTCCCCGAGCCAGTCCTCCTCCAGAACGCTGCCCCTCCCAGGTTGTGTGGGGGAGCGGGGCGGGGCGGAGCCGCGGCGAGGGGAGCGGGGCGCGGCAGGTTCACTCCGCGCGCAGGGCGCATCGGCCAGCAGTCGCCCATGGTCGTCGCCGAGGGGGGCCCGGCGGCCCCCACGCTGTGCACGGGATCGTGCGGAGTCGCCGACCCATCGGCGACGCGTGTGGCCGATGATTTCAGCTCGACGGCTCCCCCCGCCCTGAGCCAGCCCTCCCCTCGCAGAAAGAGTCGGGCGTGTCTCCCCGCGGAGGGATGTTCACAGAAGCAGTCCAGAACCAGTCTGGGGACGATTGGTCTACCACCTCGGGGAATTTTTGTTGCGGATCTCTTGGCCGTTCTTCTTGTTTCTTCCCCAGCCCGCCTGCAGGAGGGAAGGCCCGACCTGACCCTGGCGTTGCCCCTCGTGGGGCGGGGCGGGGCGGGGCGGAGCCGCGAGGGGAGCGGGGCGCGGCGGGGTCACGCCGCGCGTGGACGCGGCGGCGACGCCGGGCGCGGGCGTCCCAGCTCCCCGAGTGGGCGCGACGGTTTGCCTCAGGAGGGGAAAAAACACACAGACACAATGAATCGTCGATACCCCCAAAATATGGGAACATATGGGAAGTGGGGGGAAGACAAAAACACAGGAAATTTCGGGAAACATGGGGAATTCTTTTACTTGTGTGTATTTACTTGTGTGTCCCAGGACCCCTTCATTGCCTCAATCCCTCTTGTGTTTCTCTCGTCTTCGGCCTCTGTGGCCAGTGACGAGGTCTCTGGACTTAAGTCGGGCCTGTCCCCCTACAGGGGAGTTTTCGATGAAAAATTTAGAAAATACCCCCAAAATAGCCAAAACACAGTCCAAATACAGTCGGGGGACTATGTTTTGAGTTTTTGTTTGACCTTGTTGGGGGCATTTTTGATGTATTTTTTATTTTTCGTCGAAAGTCCCCCTGTAGGGGGGCACGCCCGACATAACTCTGGACCAGCAACAGCTGGGCCAGGAGACGGAGATCTGGCTGGTCCCCCTGGAGGGGGTCGGGACCTCTCTAGCCGCGCGCTGGGCAAAGGTGTCGTCGGATGTCAGGGGCTGGAGGTGGAACTTCACCAGTTGCCAGATCTCCGGCAGCGGGAAAACTGTCGCCAGTATCGGAGGGCGGGCATCGCTCAAGTCAGGAGGGGAAAAAACACACAGACACAACGAATCGTCGACTCCCAGAAAATATGGGAAAAGATGGGAAGTGAGGGAGAAGACAAAAATCCAGAAAATACGAGACAGAATGGGGAATCATATTTTTATGTGTGTGTATTTATTTGTGTGCCCCAGGGCCCCTTTCATCAAGCTGGGCCGATTGGCGCAGCGTCGGAGACCAGCACGGGCGTCACCGCGGGGCGCGAGCCTGCCGTGTGCAGAAGACCTCGGGCGAAGCAAGCCTAAGGCGGCAATGCCCGCCAGAGGCAGAATGGAGCCTTGGCATTGCTCGGACGTGTGCATGTTTCCTTCGGCGAGGACCATCGAGGAGCATCCTTGATCATTCGGCGGAAAAACCACGCACGAAACCGAAAAAAACACAGGGAATGGACGCCCGAGCGATGGCCCGAAGCCCAGCCAGCAGGTTGTGGGCAGTCTGCACGTGGAAGCTATCAGGCGCAAACAACCCGAGCAATATTTATGGTGCAAGCTGTGTGGTACAGGATATGTGGCGCAGGCTCTGTGGTGGAAGCTTCTTTTGGTGCAAGCCATGTGGTTGGCGCTCTGTGGTGCAAGCTTTGTGGTGGAGTTACTGTGCGCTCACCCAGGAGCGGTCAACTCCACTGCTCGCGCACTCATCCCACCCCCCCCATCCGCAGCCTGTCCTGCACAGCCCATGCGGCCGCGACTGCGGTGACGGCTTGGCCCCTTGCTGGCGCCTCTCTGCGACCGCGCTGGCGCTCGCAAGGTCGCGCGCGGAGCGGCCAGCTGGTTTGACAGAGTTGATGCGGCCGCGAGCGCCCCTGCCGCTGGAAGTTTCCCGGCGAGTCTTGGAGGTCGCGCGGGCGCGCGGGCGCTTCCGCGCGGATCGGCGGCTCGTGCGGGCGTGGTGTCGTGATGGCGTCGGCCACGGCATCAACGATGATGGTAGTAGCGATGGCGGTGGCGGTGATGGCGGTGGCGACGGCAAGACCAGTGACCGCGCCGATGTTGGTGCCGACGATGTCGATGCTGTTGATGCTGATGCTGATGCTGATGCTGATGATGATGCTGATGCTGATGATGATGATAATGATGATGATGATGATGATGATGATGATGATGATGATGACGATGATGATGATGATGAGAATGAGGATGAGGATGAGGATGAGGATGAGGATAAGGATGAGGATGAGGATGAAGATGAGGATGATGATGATGATTATGATGATGATGATGACGACGATGATGATGATGATGCTGATGATGATGATGACGATGATGATGATGATGATGATGATGATGATGATGATGATGATGATGATGATGATGATGATGATGATGATGATGATGACCACGCGTCGGTGATGTTGGTGATTGGTTGATGGTGGCGCTAATGGCGGCGATGAGCGATAACGATATCGATAGCGGCGGTGATGCGATGGCGCCGATGAGGGCGATGATGAGGAATTGCGCGCGCAGAACTGTTACAATTCTGACACATGTTTCTGTTAGGCAGCAGGTGTCTTTCACATGTGCTTGAACAGCTTTATGATGGTTTTCGGCCCATCCAGCCACCGTGCCTGGGTTGTGGATATAAAGCATATTGGATGTTCGTTGGGATCTTGTGGGGGGCCTGTCGGGGGCCTCTAGGAGGCAGTTTTGATGCCGCTTGGGGGCCGTTTTGCAGCCTTTTAGGGGCTCTTTTGGGAATCTGGGGACCTCTTTTGGCCCTCTTGGGGGCCTCTTGGGGCCTTTGGGCGCCTTTTGGGCGCCTCTTGGGGCCTCTGGGGGGTCTCCTGGGGGCTTCGTGTCCCTCTCTTGGGCCCCTTTTGGGCAGTCTTGGGGCACTCTTTTGGCCTTCTTGTGCGCTTTGGCCATCTTGGGGCGCTCTTAGGCAGTCTTGGGGCCCTCTTCGAGGCCTATTGGGCAGTCTTGGGGTGGTTTGGGAGGCCTTTTGGGGTCTTTTGGAGCGTCGGAAATCAGACACCTCGGGAACATGATTTTTGTTTTGCATCTTGGGGCATTCTTGAGAGGCCTCTTGGAGGCCTGTTTTTGGCGTCTTGGAGGCTTCTACATCGGGCCATCTTGAGGCCATCTTGGGCGTCTTGGAGCGATCTTGGGGCGATTTGGGACGCTATTTGACAATTATGGGGGCCTCTTGGAGCCATCTGGGCTCGTTTTGGGGCCCCTCCTTGGCGGGGTTGGCCGACGCGGGCGGTTTTCGGCAGACCACCGGCTGGCCCGGGCCGGCCATGGACACGTCTGGTTCCGGCCCGCAAATATTTACCAGTCTGGCTGCAGCAGCAGCAGTAGCGAAGCCCTCTCAGAACTGCGTGAGCCTTGGGGCGTCCCACTGCGAGCAGAGGCACGGCGGCGCATATCTTGACGCGCTTCGCACACCATTGGTTTTCGAAGGATTTTGTCACGTGCGCGTGGCGGCACGCGCCTGTGGCCCGCATTGTATTATTCGGTATGGTTTCGTGCACAGGGCGCATGGCAGATCACCACGCACGCAGCGCGTGCTGCGATCAAGATCACCACCCACCAAACCACCCCAACCCAACCCGAAGGCCTCAATTTGCACTCCATTTCCAGTGGGGGGGGTCGGGCAACATCGAGAAAACACATTTGGAACCCGTACCCCCCCAACCCGAGATTCGGGTCTTCGGGTTGGATTGGGGTGGTCTGGTAGGTAGTCAGAAGAACGCAGGTTTTGAATGATGCTGCCGAGGTCTCGCGTGTCTTCCAGGCGACGTCAGCCAGCGCGCGCGGGCAGAGAGTCTGCACGACCCGTGATGGAATGCCTGGCGGTTGGCGGTCCGGACGTGCTTTCACCAAGGCAGCGCTGGCATTTTTACAGGGCCCTTGCTTCAGGAGGGAAAAAACACAGAGACACAATTAATCGTCGATTCCCAAGAAAATATTGTAAAATATGGGAAGTGGGGGGGAAGACGAAAACCCAGAAAATATGGGAAATTCTGTGGAATCCTGTTATTTGTGTGCATTTATTTGTGTGTCTCAGGGCCCCTTTACTTGCTTCTGGTCTAAGGATCTGAGCCTGGGTGTGGACTCGCTCTCGCCCCATCGCCGCCCCGTCGCCGCCTCGTCGCCGCCTCGTCGCCGCCTCGCCGCCTGGGCCTGGGTGTCGGTCTGGCCGCCTCGTCCTCGCCTGGTCGCCGCCTCGTCGCCGCCGGCCGCCTGGGTCTGGGCGCCGGTCTGGCCGCCTCGTCCTCGCCTGGTCGCCGCCTGGTCGCCGCCCGCGTTGCAACGCGCAGATTGCTCCACATCGATCCCTGAACCCAGACTGCGTCACATAAGCCAGCACCACAACTACTGATTCACCTAGCTTGCACCGCATCGCGTACACCATACAGATTGCTGGTCATAGACTGCACATAGCTTACACCGCACCACACAGACTTCCGCTGCATATATTCTCCTTTCTAAAAAGAGAATAGACTCTACCCCCCCCGGACTTAACGCTTCCCCCTGGGATAGTATAATTTCATATATATGTATATATATATATATATATATATATATATTCTGCACACCTGTCCACCCTAAATATGAAATCATATCATCCCAGGCAGGCCGGTATCCCCCCCCTGAGGGCACCTTGCTCTAACATAGCACTTTGTCGCGAATCCCTTGCAAAAAATGAGACGAAGTGCACACGCGCGCGTCGTCGCGCGCGCATGCCGAAATCCTTCAACAACCTTCGGTGCCGGAAGGATTTCGCAATCGAGCTTCAGAAAAACATACAAAAACACATGGTTTCGCAACACTGATTTGCTAACAAAAAGCTTCCGCGCGAGCTCTTGCGAAATCTCAAGAAAACCATAGGTTTTTCAAGATTTTCACAAAATGCTACCAAACGGGCTTCGCGCGCGCGCATGTCGATATCTGTCGAACGCCCTTGCGCGTGTGCCGTCGCGAGAATCCATGGCAAAAAACGAGACGAAGTGCAGACGCGCGCGTGGTCGCGCGCGTACACCGAAATCCTTCAACATCCATCGGTTTCGGAAGGATTTCGAAATCGCGCGTCCAAAAAACATGCAAAAACCAAAGGTTTCGCAACACGGATTTTCAACAAAAGCGTGCGCGCGCGCTCTTGCGTCGTCGTCGTCGTCGTCGTCGTCGTCGCCGTCCTCCCTCCTCCCGCGTCGTTGTCGTCGTCGTCGTCGCCTACGTCGTCCTCTGTCGTTCCTCGTGTTCGTCGTCGTCGTCCTCTTTGGCGTCGTGGTCGTTTCCGTTGTCGTTGTCGCCGTGGTCGTCCTTCCTCCTCCTCCCTCGTCGTCGTCGTCGTCGTCCGTCGTCGGCGTCTCGTCGTCGTCCCTCCTATTTCGTCGCCGTCGTCGTCGTCGTCGTCGTCGTCGTCGTCGTCGTCGTCGTCGTCGTCCCTCCTCCCTCGTCGTTGCCGTCGTCGGCGTCGCCGTCCTTCCTCCTTCTTCGTCGTTCGCGTCGTCGCCGTCCTCCCTCCTCCCTCGTCGTTGTCGTCGTTGTCGCCGTTGTCGCCGTCGTCGTCCTCCCTCCTCCCTCGTCGTTGTCTTCGTTGGCGACGTCGTCGTCGTCTTCGTCGTCGTCGTCTTCGTCGTCGTCGTCGGCGTCGGCGTCGTCGTCGTCTTCGTCGTCGTTGTCGGCGTCGTCGTCGTCGCCGCCGTCGTCGTCGTCGTCGTCGTCGTCGGCGTCGTTGACGTCGTCGTCGTCGTCGTCGTCGGCGTCGTCGTTGTCGTCGTCGTCGGCGTCGTCAACGTCGTCGTCGTTGTCATCGTCGTCGTCGTTTTCGGCGTCGGCGTCGTCGTAGTCGTCGGTGTCGTCGTCGTCGTCGTCGTCGTTGTCGGCGTCGTCGAAGTCGTTGGAGACGTCGTCGGTGTCGTCGTAGTCGTTGTCGGCGGCGTCGTCGTCGTCGTTGCCGCTGTCGTCGTCGGCGTCGCTGTCGTTGGCAAGTGCCATTTGGTACCCACCGTCACGGTCTTAAGAGATTTTGCGAACCAAGTTGCGGGTGGGTGGGTGGGATGTTTGTGCGAGCAGTGGAGTGGTCAAGCGCGGTGCAGGGTAGTCAATTGCACCACATATATCGTACCACATAGCTCGCACCACATCTCTTACACCACATATGTTGCTGAACATAGGTTCCAGCGCCGATCCGAGAAATCCGCGCGGACCTCCGTGTTTTTATGTTTATGTCACTTTTTGGTCCCCTACGAAAGCCCTTCAACAAACCTTTCGAAGCGGCCGAAACCCTCCCGAAACCCTCCAGAAACCCTCGGGGAGGGGTTCCCGGAGGCCCTTCGGAAGGTTCCGGCAGGGTTTGCGAAGGGGCTGTCGTCGCTCTGGAGGGGAGCGGGTCCCTAGCGAACCCGGGGCTTTCGAACCGTAGGTGCCGTCTCCGTCGGGGAGCCGCAGCGCCCAGCCCCACCTCGCGGGGGCGGGGCGGTGACTCCGAGGAGCCCCCGGCCCACTGGGGCTGGGGACAGGTCTGGCGACACAGGTCCTTGGCAGCTCCTCCTCCTCCCCTCCTCCTCCTCCCCCTTCTCCTCCTCCTTTTCCTCCTCCTCCTCCTCCTCCTTCGCCTCCCGTCCTCCTGCTGCTCCCTCTCCTCCTCCTCCTCCTCCTCCTCCTCCTCCTCCTCCTCCTCCTCCTCCTCCCATCCGCCTCCTCAGCAGATCGCCAGAGCCTACCCGAGTGGATATCTGCGGTCGAGACAGCCACGGTTGAGCACCACGGCATCCCGCAGGACACTCAGGCGCATCATTGTGGAAGAGGACGTGGCTATGCGATAGCTTGGAATCGTTCGAGCGCTACCCCTGCACGGGCTCATATGCGTCATCAGCTCCTGGAATGGTGGCACTTTGCTTCGACCCTGCTCGCTCGTTACCAGTCCATCCGCCGACGTGGAGCAGCCGCCGAATCAGTCGCACTCAGCAAAAAGATTAATGAGCTGCTGCAGGTTGCCCTTGACAATGAGCTCCAGAAGCCCTTCTCGCAAGACACTGATGGGGTTTTCACATCTTGGACAGCTGCGATGTCCACTCTTGATCAGCAAGGAGAACACGAGATCTCCGAGCTCATCGAGATATCCGAACGCTTTCTCAACAGGGCAGTGGCTAAGGCACTGGCGGATGGGCGTCGTGCTTTCGGCAAGTGGGCGCTCAAGATGTGGCGAGATTCCCCTGGTGCGCTCCATCGTCACGTCAAGCCCCCAGCTCCAGCTCGCGACGAGCACGTCGACGCTGAGGGGCACACATACGCCACCCCGTGCCAGATCATGGACCGTCGCGCTGACTTTTGGGAGAAAGTTTGGACTCATACGGAAGCCACTCAGACCTCCATCCTGGACGGGCTCAAGGTTGTCATGTCCCAGGCCAAGCAGGAGGACGTGGACCCCATCACCTTAGAGCAACTCGACGCCGGTGTCGGCCGCCTCAACGCCAAGAAGGCCAAAGGCATCGACGCCATGGGGCCGATTGAGGTCCAGCGGCTGCCTGCTCCAGCCAGACAGGAGCTGGTCGAGCTCTACGGCCGCGTCGAGTACGAGGGCATGTGGCCGTCCCAGCTGTCCGCGGCGTTAGGTGCAGTCGCGCCGAAGCCCAAGGGGGGCGACCGCATCCTCGGCCAGCTCCCCTTCTTCATGAAGCTTTGGTCCAAGATAAGATATCCACTTTCGGAGCAGTGGAGTGAAGGCTTATCGGAGTTTTGGGACACGGCAGAGCGAGGTTCCTCTTCCCTCCAGGCGGCGCTAGTGAGGTGCTGCATGGACGAGTGCTGCAATATTCTGTCGATTGCCAGTGGTACCATACTGCTGGATCCCATTGCCGTGCAAGGCCGGCCTTCCGACAAGGTTTTCCAGCAATCATCTTGGCCCTAGAGTTCCAGATGTTCTTAGCGCCGAGGTACCTTCGTGAGAGGCGATGGGTGTCCAGAGAAATACATCCCACCAAGTCACTCGTGGCTGGATCGCCTCACGGAGGCAAGCTTGCGAAGGCCATGTTGGGGCCTCTGCTTCATTTTGCTCATCTTCGCTCTCAGCACAGCATCGTGATGAGGACTTTCATTGATGATACGATCATCCGAGCTGAAGGCACTGTCAGAGCCGTGACCGACCGTCGTCGTCGCCTCCAGCACCGCCATGTCCAAGGAAATCGCCAGAGGTCTCCAGCGGCAAGGCATTCCTGCCCGTGCCGTCACGTCTGCAGTAGACTTGGGCTGCGACGCGGGTGCTGGACGTGCGCGTGTTCGGCTCAAGGCTCGGGACAAAATGAAGAAGGCAGCCAAGCGGACCAAGGCCATTGCCAAGGTTCGCCGCATCGCGAGGCTCCGACGGGTCTCGCAGGGCTTGTGGCGCACTGGCTGTCTGCCGCAGGCCATCTACGGCCGCCAGCAGATGGGACTGTCTGAGTACGAGATCACCAACCTTCGCCGCCGAGCTGGGCGATCAGTGGCAGGAAACGGCCCAGGCCGTTGTTTGACGACTATCCTCGCTACTTCGCTCGGCGACGGCGACCCTGCGCATTCGATACGCAGGCAGCAGCTGTCTACCCGGCTCCAGTTGCGGCTACAGCACCCCGAGCTGCACCCGCGCACCCAGAAGGCGCGGGAGCATGTCGTGCCTCGACTTCGGCGAGCTGGGCAGCGCAAGTGGCGCATTGTCAAGGGGCCCGTCAGCGTCACGATCGCCGCGCTGATGGACTTGAGCTGGGAACCTGTGGCGGCAACGCAGTGGGAAACCGACGCAGGGCACTCGTGGCTCATCCCGTCGGCCACCGACGACAATTTCGTCGAGATGACTAGTGACTTCTCGGCGATCCTCGACGATGTCAGCAGCTCGATCGACAAGAAGCTCTGGGCCAAGGCGTCCCAGCATGAGGCTGCTGAGGACCTCATGCACGGAGCCGACTTGATGCATGTGTCTAGCGAGATCGAGAGGTTCGCCAAGGCTGACGAGCACGGCCAAGTCGGGCTCGCTATTGCGGTCACCACTGGCGGGCAGTGGCCCCGCGCCCGCCTACGAGCTGCTGGCTATGAGGTGGCGCCCACGTGCGCCAGGTGCGGCCTCGAAGAAGAAACGTTAAACCACCGTTTCTGGAGCTGTCCAATGAACTGCGGTCACAAGGACTACGACGACAGCTCGTACTTGGTGGAGGAGGCGCGGATCAACCATGAGGCGAGCCCGTCCTCGTGGCTTCGCGGCGTTCCGAGCCGCGCCGACACCTGCCCAGTCTTTGACGAAGAAAAGCAGCCCATGCAGATTTCATTTGGCTGCTTCGCCTCCGCGCCCCGCGATGCCGAGGGTTTCGCCTGCGCGTTCGGTGATGGCTCGGGGGGTGAGTACTCTGACGACCCTCGGCGTCGCAGGGTTGGAGCCGCGATTGGTGTTCTCGAAGGCAGCGCTTTCGCTTGGGGGCCGTGCGCGGGTTTCGGGATTACGGTTCCAGGTAAAGCCCATACCGTCCCCCGCGCTGAGCTTACAGCGTTTGCGGAGGCCTTTGGGGGAACGGTTGGAAAATTAAGATATTACCGACCACCTCCCCATCCTGAAGGTCTGGTCCCAAGAGAAGTGCTGGGGCCACGAGCGTAACCGTGACCTTTGGGCCAGAATCTCTAGGGCTGCCGAGGGGAGGGGCGCGGAGATAATAGTCGAATGGGCCCCGTCTCACGTTTCGGCGGGCGATGTGAACATGTCCTGCGGGTGTGAAGTTGTCCGCGTCTTCGGCAATGAGTGTCCTGATGCGCTCGCAGGTAAGGCTGCCCGTCTGAATTGGAACATGTTCAAGATTGGGTTTGTTCCTGAGACCGACCATAGAGATGCTGAGTCGGCGCTGATCCGTAGGCGACCGCGGAGAGCGTTAGAGCAGTCCGTCCATGTTGATCCTTGGAACGCGTCTCGCCTTGAGCGCCCTGAGGTGCCCCCCGCCCCCCTGCTGGCCCGAGCGCTCAGAGTCTCCGCCCACGAGTGGCGGAAGGTCGGGCCCAAGTTTGTTTGTCTCAGCTGCTCTCTCTTCGAAACGAAAGCCTCGATCAAAGCTGCAGCTCTGACTTCCTGCCAGGCCAAGCCTCTGGGGGATGGCATTGTCCCGCTGCGGGGGCTCCAGGAGATAGGGGGATCGAGACTCCACCTCTCCCACCGCCTCCAGTTCTGGGGGCGTTTCGGGCTCACCTTTTGCAGCGCCTGCGGTAAGACTGCCACTTGTGACCCCAGATGGCTTGTCGGCAGATGCATTCCCAGTCCCAAGGGAGATCATAATCTCAAGAGAATTCGAGAGGGACGGTACCGTCACCCTGGCGGCCCGCCCCGCCACGTCCGAGATGCCGAGCTCGCCCGCCTCTCGCGGCCCCCGCCCGTCGTGGAGCCGACGCAGGACAGCCGCGGGGAGGGGGGGGCATCGAGCTCGGTTTCGTAACTCGTTTGTCTTCAAGACTTCAGGCTGTCTTTCATGATCGCACTCCTCGCATCCCATCCGCCTCCTCCTTCTCCTCCTCCTCCTCTTCCTGCTCTTTCTCCTGCTCCTCGTCCTCCTCCTCCTCTTCCGCCAGGTGTTTTGAAGTGGGAGGGTGGGGTGGGCTTTTGCAGCCGGACGGCGGGAAGGTCGATGAAGGTGGTGACCTCTTGCAGCTGGCTCGGGCCTGCGATGCCAATGGGGCCGGCAGCAGGGACTTGCGGCCCGTGTCCAGGCGCGGGAGAAGGCGATCTCTCTCATCAGATCTTGTTCTTCTATGTTTACGCCGACCCTCCTAGGCAATTTCCCCCAGAACGTCGGATTGATCGGCATCATGGTTCAATGGCAGCGTTCTCATCATCTTCTTTCCGAGCTTGCCGCGCGTGATGTGCTGGGTCATCCTGTGCTGACGTTTCGCAGGTTCTGACTTGCGATCGGTTGTTCTTCGCTCCTGCTGGACACTTCGGCGACGTTAGCTGACTCGGTCGGGCTTCGGACCTCGAGACTCGTTCTCTTACTGGTACTTCCACCGCTACTCCCACCACCACCACCACCACCACCACTCCTGCCATCCCGCTCCTCGATACTCAGGACACCATTAATCTCCCTCAGCGCCGTTGCTATAGCAACACAGAGCAGGTGGCCACCGTTCTCAGCTGCTGGCCGTTACCGTTACAGGAGCACCTGGAAATTCGATTCCGTTTTCACAACTTATGGGGAGCCATCCGCCCAAATTGCCGCGAGTGTGTGCGCAAGCTCTCGCCAATAAAAACCTAATGCCGCAAATGAGGATGTTGGCGATGCTGATGATGATGATGATGATGATGAAGATGCTGATGATGATGATGATGATGGTGATGATGATGATGATAATGATGGTGATGATGATGATGATGATGGTGATGGTGGTGGTGATGATGATAATGGTCATGGTGAGGGTGACGGCGATGGTGATTATGATAGTGATAATGATGAGGAGGACGATGAGGAGGAGGATGCGGATGAGGATGAGGATGAGGATGAGGATGATGACGACGATTATGATGACGAGTGTGATGATCATTATGATAACGATGCTGATGGTGATGATGAGGATGAGGACGAGGAGGATGAGGATGCTGATGATGATTGTCACGATGATGACGATGACAATGTGCTGATGACGATGATGATGGCATTGCTGGTGATGGTGATGATGATGAGGCTGATGGTGATGATGCTGATGAGGATGATGATGCTGCTGTTGCTAATGGTGATGATGATCGATGACCGACGAGCGATGATCGATGATCATGCTGATGGTGCTGATGGCGAGTCTGATGATGATAATGATGATGGTGATGGTGATAATGGTGATGGTGGTCATGCTGATGATGATGATGATGGTGATGCTGCTACTGATGATAAGGATGGTGATGATGATAATGACGATGATGATGATGATGATGATGATGATGATGATGACAACGACTACGACGCTGATGATGATGATGATGATGATGATGATGATGATGATGATGATGATGATGATGATGATGATGATGCTGATGCTGATGCTGATGCTGATGCTGATGCTGATGCTGATGCTGATGCTGATGAGGAGGAGGAGGAGGAGAAGAATGATGAGGAGCAAGAGGAGGAAGAGGAGGAAGGGGAGGAGGATGAGGAGGAGGAGGAGAAGGAGGAGGAGCAGGATGGGGAGTGGCAGGTCGAGCAGGAGGCTAAAGTGCTCGGTGATGCCCTACAGCCTTGGCCAGACCAGAGCGCAGCAGCGGCGGGAGGCAGGCGCACCAGCACGGGCAGCAGCCGTGGCGGCCGACGACGGCGGACCTCGCCCGCCTCCCAGGGCACAGCGCGGCACGGCAGCCCGCTGTCCTGGCCCGCGGGGAGCCGGCCGGGCACGCCGCCGGCGCCGGCAGGCGCCACCGAGGGCCGCCGACGTTGCTGTCGATGTCTGGCGACGGCGTCTCCTCCTCCTCCTCCTCCTCCTCCTCCTCCTCCTAACTGAGCGTGCCTTGTCAGTCATAGAAACGTATGCCGATGTAGCGGTTTTGCATGGAATAAGATGCAGCCGCTTATTGGCCCAAGAGCTTGCCTGACGTTACTGTCAACATAGCCAACTACTTGCCGTGGCCCAGGCTGCTTCCTTGAAGATCAGGAGGCAAGTCTACTCGCATAGCGTCCCCCCCCTTCTCCCCTGTGCCGCCATGTCAGCAGCGCTGGGCCAGAAAGGGGCGGGTGCAAGCGTGTACACCAACCTGCGTGGGGCCCGGATGTTTCCTTTCTGGCCCTCGGGGCCATCCCACGCCGTTCAAGTGGACTTGCCAGGACCAGCGAGAAATTGTCTCGAACGTAACGTATCCAAGCAAAAATGCAAACATGGTTGTCCCGGCTTTGGGTTGGGTCGGGCACGGGCTTGCGGAGCTGACAGAGTCGAGCGCGAAGGGGGGTGGTGGGGAACTTGACCCTCGGCGTGGCCATTTTGGGTCAAGCGCGCGACGCGTGCCCCCCACGGGGGGTGTCCTACCCAGGGAGATGGCTCCGGGGTCGCGCCTCGTGGGGGGTTCCCCCCTCCACCCTCTCGCGGTCGTGCTCTTTCGGAAGATCAGGACGACGGTCTTTCGTCGGCCCTCGCTGGGCCCGGAGCCGTGAGGAGACAGCGGTCCTCGACACGAGACACTGGGGCCGCAGGAAGTGGCCTGCAGAGCTCTGCGGGCCCCGTGTGGCAGAGATCGAGACACCGGAGGTACCGGGTGCTCGTCGGCGTAAACCCAGTCTTCCTCGCGTCGTGGAGGGAGTCACGGCGGGCGGTTCGGTCCAGTCTCGGCTCCCGCGGTGCCCTCGCCGGACTCCGGGCTGCTGGGCGCAGCACGGCTCGGGTTGGACCGTCGGGTCCCAGGGGGCAGCTTGTCTGGACCTCCGTGGGTCCAGGTTGTAAAAAAACAAAACAAAACAAAACAAAAACCAAAAAAACAACAACAACAACAACAACAACAACAACAACAACAACAACAACAACAACAACAACAACAACAAAAGAACTGCATGGCGTCGGAGGCCGGCGTCGTCGGCGTCGGGGGTCCGGGCATCTCTTGGCATTCTCGTCGCCGTGGCTGGGCGCGCGGATCGGAGAGCTGGCCTGGAGAGGGGGCCCAGAAGGGTCGGGGAGTCCGTTTGGAGCGGGTCGCGGTTGGGGCCTCAGTGGAGCCCCGCTCGCGCCGAAAGCATATCGATGTGAGCGCTTCTCCATGTCGCCGTGGAGGTGCAAGAGAAGCCAGAATCTCTCCCAGGGGGGCTCGCGGCAACTTCCCTAGGACGCGGCCGTCCAGCTGTCGAGGCCATTCTCAATGTTCTCCAGGTCTCCGTGGCGTCTGGGAGCAATCGTGGGGCCATCTCGCAAGTTATAGGGCATCTTCGGCCCCCTGGTGGCCACAGAGTGTGGATTTGGAGGATGCGAGAGCCCATGAGGGGCGCTATGCTAGGGAGCTCTGCATCCGCGGGGGGTGGTGGGTGGGAGGGGGTTCCAAACAGGATTTTGGACTCAGGTGGACTGCCAAAGGTCACGCGCGCCGTTTCAGCCCCGGCGGATTACGCCTGTCTACCGCGCCCCCGCCCAGTCACCGTCATCCTCAACCATCCTCCATCATCCTCCGCCTTTGGCCGCCCTTTGGCGCGAGTGTAGGGAACAATGCCTTGCAACGTCTAGCTCCGACTTCTCTTTGGCCAGCACGCCGCTACGTGTATAGTTGTCTCGCACCGTCTCTCACCTGACAGGAACCGTGAGGAGGAATCAGCGCTTCTTCATCCCAAAGTCCACCATGTCGTTCTCTCATGACGGTTTGCTGGGCTCAGTTCTCCATCTTCGGCCTATGGGGGCTGGCTCCCGATCAGCTAGCGGCCCAGGGGGAAGAGCCAGCCCCGCGGAGGGGGTCGAGATTCCGTGGCCAGCGTCATGCATCTGCGACGTCGGAGGGGCGGGTCGCCCTCTCGTCGTGGCCATCTTCGCCCCAGGGTCGAGGCTCGAAGTTCGAGAGGATCGAGGTCTGGTGTGCTCTGCGCCTTTTTCCTGCGCCCCCTGCGGGCCCTCCACAGGCCTCCAGGGGGGCCTGCGAGGGGGTGGAGAAGGAGGGGAGGAGGCTTAAGGGGGGAGGGGGGGTGCTCTCGAAATCTTCCTCTCCTGTCCAATTAGGCCTGCGCACCGCGGGGGCCCGGATTTCCTTCAGATTGCCCAGGTTGCCCAGAGGGGGAGGGCAAGGGGAGGGTTATGGCGGGCGTGTCCCCCTACAGGGAGATTTTCGACGAGAAATACAAAAAACAAAATAGTAAACAAAAAAGAATACTCCAAAAATAGTCCGGGGACTATTTTTTGAGCATTTTTTTGCCAGTTTGGAATATTTGTTGCGCATTTTTTATTTATCGTCGAAAATCCCCCTGTAGGGGGACACGCCCGACTTACGGGGAGGAGGGGAATAAATGTGGGGGCAAGGGGGGATAGGGAGAAGGGGGAGGCGAGGGGGGAGGGTGATGGGGCGGGGGGGCCAAGGGGCAGGGCCACGGGAAGAGGCCTGGGGGAGGATGCCATGGGGGAGCAGGCGAGAGCGCGGGGGAAGCGAGTGAGCTCGCGGAGTCCGGCAGAGAGTCAGGCAGCGGGTGGACGTGGGAGAAAACCTTTGTACTCCACATTTCGTAATAAAAGGGAGGGGGTCTGGACCCTCCAAGACAAGCCATTTCAGACCTCCGGGGGGACCTGCGAGGGGGCGGAGACAGAGGGGAGGGCTAAAGGGGGGGAGGGGGGGGGTGCGCCCTAAATCTTCCTCTCCTGTCCAGGACTGCGCACCGCGGGGGCACGGGTTTCCTCAGATTGCCCAGGTTACCCAGAGGGGAGGGCAAGGGGAGGGTTAGGTCGGGCGTGTCCCCCTACAGGGGGATTTTCGACGAGAAATTCAAAATACCCCAACAATAATCAAACAATACGTCCGGGGACTATTTTTGGAGCATTTTTTGGCCATATTGGAATATTTGTTGCGTATTTTTTATTTTTCGTCGAAACTCCCCCTGTAGGGGGACACGCCCGACTGAAAGGGAGGAGGGGATGTGGGGGCAAGGGGGGAAGGGGGGAGCGAGGGAGGAGGGTGATGGGGCGGGGGGGCCAAGGGGCAAGGCCACGGGAAGAGGCCCGGGGGAGGATGCCGGGGGGAGCAGGAGAGAGCGCGGGGGAAGCGAGTGAGCTCGCGGAGTCCGGCAGAGAGTCAGGCAGCGGGTGGACGTGGGAGAGCCTCGTATAGGGGGCCACATGCGAACCCTACCCCTACCCCCCACGATTTCTGAGTGGGAGCGAAGTGAACCCCACCCCCCCCTCAGAAATCGTGGGAGGTAGGGGTAGGGTTCGCATGTGGCCCCCTAATCATGAACAGTAGGATTCTGAGTCGGTTCAGCTCGGAAGCCGGGCAAGGGCTGCGAGATCCGTGGCTGCTAAAATCGACCTCCGGGAAGTTGTCTTCGTCCTTCCGGGAAGAAGCCCGTTGACTGTTTCGCGTGCCGCGCCTCATTCCGGGAAGTGATTTGTTCCTTCCGGGAGGGCCGTTTTAGCAGCTACGGTTTTAGCAGCCCTCGCCCAGCTTTCGATCAGCCCTGAACCCTCGAGAAATTCTCCCGCGTTGCACTGGCACCCCTGGCACTTGGTGCTTGCTTGTGTGGCTTGGGCCCTCAGTCTCGGCGGGAAGCCTTGCTCTGAAGCGCCAGCTCGCGAGGTGTCTCGTTCCTGCGGACATTCGTCTGGTTGACTCTTCCCCCCCTCTCTTTTGTCCTCGCCTTCCTCACTCCTTCTCCTCGCTCCCTGGGTCGCCCACTTCGCTTCTTGGCTGCCGCTGTGTGGATTTATAGATGGCCGCGTTGGCCATGTGTTTCCCGCACCCTCTCGTTTCCTGATGAGCCCATTCTCCACCACCACTACCATAGGTAGGAGAAGGAGGAGGGGGAGGAGGAGGAGGAGGAGGTCTCCCTTGTCCCACATCTGCTAGTGGTGGTGGAAAATTTGCCCATAGTTTCCCTGTCCGAACCGTCATCTGCTCTGATTATTCCTCCTGTTTGACAGTTATCCTCGTCGGCACGCTTCGAGAGGCAACCGCAGGGGCAGCAGGCTTGCTGCGTGTTGTCGCTCAAGGGGGGGGGAAGCTGGAACCGTCGAGAAAACTAGCGTTCAGTCGGGCATGTCCCTCTACAGGAGGAGTCTTCAAAAATAGTCAAAAAAGTCTGCGGACGATGTTTATATTATTTTTGACCACTTTCGAGCATCTCTGTTGGACTATGATGGATTGTTCGTCCAACATCCGTCTGTAGGAGGACATGCCCGACCTAAAACTAGCGCAGGCAGGCGGAGAGGGATGAGGAGGGGGGAGGGGAGAATCCAGCGGAGGTGGGGGGGGAAAACTGGAACCCTCGAGAAAACTGAGGGCGCGGAGGGGGGGGGGGGGGCAGGAGGAGGAGCAGGAGGAGGAGGAGCACGATGAGGAGCAGGGGGAGGAGCAGGAGGAGGAGCAGGAGGGGGAGGGGAGAATCCAGCGGAGGTGGGGGTGGCGGAGCCGCGCGCCAGGCAGCTTCGCCTCGTGGACCATGCCGCTGCCCCGCGACGCCGCTCCGGGGACCCCGCCAGTGCCGATGGCGCGCTCGCCCCCTCCGCCGCTTCCGATCCCTCTTCGCCTCGCCGTTCTCCCGCCCGTGTTTGCGAGTGCACGGCCTCCCCCGGGGTCGTAGGCGACCCGAGGAGGAGGAGGAGGAGGAGGAGGAGGAGGAGGAGGAGGAGGAGGAGGAGGAGGAGGGGGGGGAGGAGGAGGAGGAGATGGAGGGGGAGGGGAAGGAGGAGATGGAGGAGGAGGAAGAGAAGGAGGAGGAGGAGGAGGAGGAGGAGGAGGAGGAGGAGGAGGAGGAGGGAGGAGGAGGAGGAGGAGGAGGAGGAAGAGTTGGAGGACGGGTAGCCTAAGCCATTCGGAGAAACCCTCCATTTGTGATCCCTAGTGCGTTCTTTAGCCCAGCGTTTGTTTACCCTCTTAGCCTGTGATGGTCCTCATTGCGCTGCTTGAGTCGCATGCCGGACAAGCACACGGCAGCGCTATCACGCGTTTGGGGGATCATCGGCATTGCCCCACCCGTCCAGAACCCCCGTACACCGTACAAGCTAAAGCGAAGACGTTGCGATTCCATTGATTTTCGGTATGCCCCGTCTCGATGGACGGACCGAGTGGGTGGTCACAAGAGAAAGGCCTCTTCTCAAATGATCGCATTGTCGCCAGGCCGCTAGTCTGGCCATATTCTCTTTCAGCGTGAGTTGTTTGTAGGCTAAGGCTTGCTATTCCAGTGGCTGGGATCTCTTGCAGCAGGATTCACCTCGCAAGACATCGTTTGCAAAAGTCACTACTGCTGTTTGCCAGTGAGCCCTGGCAAATACATCTGCTCAGTTCTGTCGTGTTTGGGATGCTGGGGCCGGCGCTTTGGGTGCCG
>CAUYUJ010016127.1:327500-335000 GCA_963575745.1 Prorocentrum cordatum
GAGGTGAAGTTGGAGGAGAAGAAGATGGAGGACGAGGAGGAGGAGGAGGCGGAGGAGGAGGAGGAGGAGGAGGAGCAGGAGAGGAGGAGGAGGGGCAGGAGGAGCAGGAGGAGGAGGAGGAGGAGGAGGAAGAGGATGAGGAAGAGTAGGTTTAGAAAGTTCAGGAGTTTGAGGAAGTTGAGGGAGGAGGAGGAGGAGGAGGATGAGGAGGAGGAGGAGGAGGAGGAGGAGGAAAGGGAGGAGGAGGAGGAGGAGGAGGAGCAAGAGGAGGAGGAGGAAGAGGAGGAGGAGGAGGAGGAGGAGAAGGAGGAGGAGGAGGAGGAGGAGGCGACGGAGGAGGAGGAGGAGCAGGAGGAGGAGGAGGAGGAGGAGGAGGGAGGGGCATGGCCAGGGGCCGTGGGTGTGCACAGATCCCGCCTCCCGGGAGCGGAGCGCGCGGGCGCTGGGAGGGGGCCACCGCACGCCGACGCTCTCGCCGGGGCCGCGGCCCCTGGCCTACGTGCGCCGCGCGCCTCCCCCGCCCCGGCCACCTGAGGCGGGTGGGGGAGGGAGGGAGGGAGGGAGAGGAGGGATAGGAGGGAGAGGAGGAGTGCAGGGGAGGGGGGAGGGAGGGGGGAGGGAGGGAGGGAGCGAGGGCGAGGGAGGGGTGGAGGGAGGGAGGAGGGAGGTGGTGCGCAAGCTCTACGCGTGCAGGCGTGTGCAAGACGTGGCGCGGGAGGGCGGTGCGAGAGCGTGGTGCGAGAGTGGGGTGCGTGTGTGGCGAGTGGCGCGCGGGCATGTCAGAAGTATCTGGGGCCCCCGGGTCTCCCCGGCCTGCCGGAGCTCTGAGGGAAGCGTGACGAGCACAACACAACAAGCAGTAAGAGGAGGGCGAGGGGGAATGAGGAGCAGTGCGGGGAGGGGCAGGGGGAGGAGGGATGTCGGAAGGGAGGGCGGAGGATGGAGGGCATTGGACGGAACGGGAGAGGACGGAAGGGAATGTGAGAGGACGGTGAGCCGGAGAGGGTTGGGTGCCAAGCGCCGCCCCGCTGCCCAGCTGCGATCCCCCCCTTGCCGTCGTGAGAAGCTCTGTATAGCGAAGGCGTTGCTTGCCTCGGTTGCGTCGACATGTCAGAGGAGCCGTGCACTTTCTTCCAGCTAGGGCAAGAGACGAACGGGTGAAGCAGGCGGGGAGTTCGAAGAGAGGGGGATGAGGCGGGGTGCGGTGGGGAGAGAGAGAGAGAGAAGGGAGCCCACCCACGACCTGCTGGAAACAGTCAGTGAAGAGGCGGCGGCGGAGGAGGGCGAGGAGGGAGAGGATAAAAAGGAGGAGGCAGGGAGGGCGAGGAGGGAGAGGAGAAAAAGGAGGAGGCGGCGGAGGTGGAGGATAACCTCCTCAGGCGGTCAGCAAGACCCCCCTCGTAGTAGGGGGGACGAGGCGGCAGCTCTTGCTGCGCGTGTGAGTGCGTCAACCTGTGGGCGAGGCTAGCGCGAATACAACCGATTCATGCAGTCAGGAAGTCGGCCTTGGTTTCTGACACCGCATGCACCTTTGACATTGATCGACCTCCGCTTCAGGACGTCGCCACTGATAGCCTGGCCTCTGGCCCATCCCGCCACCGTGCCTGGGTTGTAGGTCAGAGGCCTCTTGGATGCACGTGGTGATCTCTTGAGAGGCCACTCCGAAGACTCTTAGAAGCGGCGCGTGGGGCATCTTGGGGCCCCCCAGGGGCTTAATTTTGGGCCTGATGTGGGCACCTTGGGGGCCTCCTGGGCTGACGGTCTGAGCCCTGTCTCCTCCTGCGTTCCCGGGTCCATGGAGGCCTCGACCTGTGACCTTGGGCCCGCGGTGATGCTGCCTGCCGCCTCTGTCGCTTCAGCCCCTGAGCAGCCCCTGGTTTTCCCCAGGGTGCGGCTTCGAACGGAGGGGGAGCAGCGCGATCTCGACCTGACGGACGCGTGCTTGCCCCCTCGAGTCTCCGAGGCTGGCTGGTCCTGGGACCTCACCGCCTCGCTCCCCTCGTTCGTCGCCCCTTGCTTCCCTGTCGGCCTCATGCGTCGGCGAGGTCAGGCAAAGAGACGAGGATGGAGTTCGCTTCAAAATACTATGTGGTATTTCTTGCTATTTCTCTATGTCTCTCTCTCTCTCTCTCCCTAGCTCTCTCTCTCTCTCTCTCTGTCTAACGCTTTCTCTCTCTCTCTTTCTCTCTCTCTCTCTCTTCCTGCGTGTCCCTCTGTCCAAGGCGGGCCCCTGGACCTGGACCCGGGCGCGGCTTGGGCAGACTCCCGAGGCGGACCCTGCCGCTCGTGACGCGGGCGCCCCATAGGCGCCCCGACCTTGGATCCCCTGGAGCCTCGCTCTCTCTCTGAGTCGGGCTGCTGCGTGCCCCGCCCCAGGGCGCAGGTGAGGGAGGGGGGGGAGGAGGAGGAGGAGGAGGAGGAGGAGGAGGAGGAGGAGGAGGAGGAGGAGGAGGAGGAGGAGGAGGAGGAGGAGGAGGAGGAGGAGGAGGAGAGGAGGAGGAGGAGGAGTTGGAGGACGAGGAGTTGGAGGAGGAGGAGGAGGAGGAGGAGGAGGCGGAGGAGGAGGGAGGAGGAGGAGGAGGGAGGAGGGAGGGCGGAGGAGGAGGAGGAGGAGGAGGAGGAGGAGGAGGAGGAGGAGGAGGAGGAGGAGAGGAGGAGGAGCAGGAGCAGGAGGAGGAGGAGGAGGAGGAGGAGGAGCTCCGTAGCCATTTTGGCTCAAGCCGTTGCCTGGGGCCTTCGCCTTCCCTGGGGTTGGGGCTCAAGGTGGTCGAGTGACCCGCACGACCCTCGATCAGCAGCCCTGCCCAGGGTGAGGGCCCAACACTCACGATTACGGGACTCAGGCGTGTTTCCATTCAGCCAGACACAAGATCAGCCAGCCCTCGTCAGTTCGTGCAATGGCGTGGGGTCAGTCTTGGCAGTATGGCGGAGGCAAAGGTCGCGCAGCAGAAGAAGCTGGGGATCGTGAGCGTGAATCAGACAAACCACGAGGCAAAGGCGTCCACACGTGGCGCTGCCAGCACTGTGGGTGCAAGAAGACACCCTGGGCGCAGTGGTATTGCAAGCATTGCAGCAAGCCGTGGAATGGAGGAGTGGCAGATGAGGGAGCCCTTCTCGACGTGGCGGACAACGACGGCCCGCCAGGGCTGGCACCGCGGGCCAAGGGCTTGCAGCCCCCGCCCGGTATCAAGAGCAAGGAGTTGGAGTTGTCCAGCGAGGAGATCGACAATCTGGTCGCGCTGGGCAACAAGATTGGAGACCGTGCCATGGAGATCAAGTGCACGACCCTCCGTGAGTACAAGAAGCGGCTCAACATGCAGCCCAAGGCGGTGCCGTTGCAGCTGCAGGCGCAGCAGGCACACCAGAGGGTTCTGCAGTTGGAGGCCAAGCTCAAGCAGGAGGTCAGCAAGTTCGAGCTCATGCAGGTGGCGCTCGAGGAGCAGACCCAGCTTGTGCAGGCCCTCAGCACCGAGCTGGACGATGCGGATAGCAAGTACAAGGAGCTGCTGGGCAACTTGCACACAGACGTGGTCGGTGCGCCGAGCGAGCAGCCACCTAGAGTGCCGCTGTCCAAGCTACTCGAAGGAGACCTCACGTGCTTCGACCTCGGGGAGTGCCAGACGCTCTTCGGGCTGGTCGATTCAAAGCTGTACGAGGTTACGGAAGATGACCAGAAGCAGGCAGCAGAAAGGCGTGAGAAGATGCAGAAGGGGATTGCCGAGTTGGCGCAGACCCTATTCGGCTCGGCGAAGCAGTTCGCGGAGAACCTCAACAAGGAGCACGCAGAGCACGTCAAGCGGCTGTCCACCAAGAAGCGCAAGACGGCCGAGGAGCCCGACGGGGCGCAGCCAGGCGGCCAAGGAGCGGGAGCCCAGGCTGCAGGCGGCGCCGAGGGCGGTGAGGCGGCAGCCACCGCCAGGCGCCGAGGCTGGCGCTGGTCTTGCTGCTGCTGGTGGCGCTTCTGACGGCCACAAAGACGGAATGGTCGATTGCGACCGCTCAGGAGCCTTTTTGCCCGAGCCGAGCGACGTGCGCCGGGCTGCACGAGCAGCGCTGGGACAGAGCGGCAAGGGGGCAGCAGCAGGAGGCAAGGGCTTTGCAGGCAGCGCTGGAGGCGCTGCCGCAAGCCAGACGGCTGCAGGGGAGGGACGGTTGGGCGGGTAGCTGGGTGGGGGCTGCGGGCGGGAGGGGCGCGTCTCTGACAGGTAGCGTTGAGGCCTCGGCCGCGCGGCAGGTGCGGGAAGGTTCTCGTTTTGGCACGCCGCCTGGGCTCTTCTTTCTCCCTCCGCCGCTGCCCATGCCGCCACCGCCTCTCGGTCGCCCCCCCTTCTATTTCCCCCGGCAGGAACCAGCTTGTCCTGCGTGGGAGCCATCATTGCCTCAGCGTTTCTATTTAAGCAAGTCGCAGTCTCGGAAGCTTGAGCGCCAGCAGGCCAGTTCGGTTTCCAGGGTTCACCCGGGAAAGAGTTTTTTCTCGGTAGAATCATGCAACACGACCTGTTGGAAGTCGGCGAAGCAGTATCTCGAGGGTGAGTGTCAGTCTAGCGTAGCAGTACTGCAAGAGATCACTGTGGAACCGAGCGAGCTGCAGGAGCGTGAACAGACACTGCGAGGTCTGGGGTGGCATGCCAGTCTGTCACCGTCCATAGTTACAGAAGCAGGAGGGCTCTCGTCTGGGGTGGCGGTGGCCTGCAGGAAGCACATAGGTCTGGGGATGCCTCCGACAGCAGTTCGAGACCTTCCTGCACCGCATCGGCAATCGCTACGATGGATCAATACGTTCGTTCCAGGCGGATTTATACTAGGTTCTGTTTATCTTCCCGACGCAGACCCGCTAGGACCCGAAGGGAGTCGAATTCTCAGTCGGCTGGGAGAACGCCTTCGTAGTTGGGGGCTGCCGTTCATCCTAGGGGGGGACTGGAATGTTTCACCAGAGGTGTTCAAGGAGATGGGGTGGGCTGGAAAACTCGGGGGCCAGGTCATCCATCCCACCACCTACGCGTGTAAGTCGACAGCCAAGGTTTGGAGGACAATCGACTATTTTGTGATGTCGGCAGGTCTTGCGGCGAATGTTCACTCGTGCCACCTCAATAGGAAGGCGTCCACCAAGCCGCATTGGCCCGTCATTGTGCAGTTTAAGGGCAAGCCGATGGAGCATCTCGTTCGGGTGCTCAAGAAGCCTGCCGCGTCCCCCAATGAGGTAGTCATTGGCCCGATGAAGGAGCCCCGCGACTACCACCAGCTGCTGGCACAGGCGAGGCAGCGTGGTGGCCGAGAGGCTCTGGGCAGCTGTTTTACTGATTTTATGGGGTTTCTTGAGGCGGAGCTGGGAGAGTACCGCGGGGTCTCGGATCAGAAGAAGTACTTTGGAAGGTCCAGGGAGCCCGAGTTCAGGATGGTACCCGCCTTGAAGACCTCAGGAGGCAAGTATCCAGTAGGCTGTCCACGAAGCAGAGGATGGAGGAGAGTTGAGATTTGGTTCCAGGAGCTCGCGTACCTCAGGACTAGCGCTTCGGAGTGGGGGAAGGCTAGCACCATGGGGATCCTGGGGCGAATGCGACGGGGCCCACACCAGCTTCGTGAGCTGCAGGATTGGGAAGGCTGGAGGCCGTCTCGAGAGCAGTTGATGTACGCAGATGTTGAGCAGCTCCGACGCTGGCAAGGTTTCACTTTCGCTGGAGAGATCGTTCGCCTCTGAACGGTCCAAGCAGTGGCGCGAGTGGGTCAAGCAAGCAGTGGCCAACGGAGGGGGCCAAGCCCACAAGTACAGCCAGGTCCCTGTAGGATGGATCCCTGAGGTCCCAGCTGGAGCTAAGAAGTCGGATGCCCCGAGAGTGCCCATGGGCCCGCAGGAGCAGGTGGACGACTTGTACGGTTACTGGCTTGGACATTGGGCCCCTCCAGAGGCTGCTAGGAGTCTTCCTGACCCCATCGAGTACCCCACGAGCGAGATAGATAAGCAGGCGCAGGAGCAGGGCTGCAGGCTGGAAGATCTAGTGGGCCCCCCAAAGACCCCCAGTGAGATCAGAGCTGCAGCGAGGAGGTTCAGGCGTTTCACGGCGTGCGGGATCGACATGCTCAGGCCCAGGGACCTTGACAAGGCCACTGATGGGATCCTCGAGGTGCTTGGTGAGCTCTGGGTCTGGATGGAGTGTCTTGGGACGTACTCCACCCTGATGCTGACCACGGTCCTCGCGATGCTAGGTAAGCCCGAAGGAGGTATTCGGCCGATAGGCTTGCTCCCAACCCCCGTCGGAGTCTTCTCGAAGTTAGATCGACCTGAGACCCGTGCGTGGGAGGCGTCGGTCAAGAGGCCTTACAGGTACGGGATTTCGGGTAGAAGTTGCGAGAGAGCGGTGTGGGAGCAAAGCCTAGTGGTCGAGCAGCACATCAGTGCAGGAGGCTGCTCGGCATGTGGGCTCGTGGACTTGACAAAGGCATGCGAGAAGGTGAACCGCTACCTTCTCGCTCGGGCAGCAGTCAAGCATAGATATAATATGATTCGTCTTCGTTTGAAGCTGTCTTTGTATCGCGGCAAGCGGATCATCAGCATTCTAGGAGTGTGCGCGTTAGTGGCAGAAGTTGACCAGGGTATTCTTGCAGGTTGCGGCGAAGCGACCAGTTTGCTCAGCTGCCTTTTGCTGGACCCCTTGGATTCGACTTGCGAGCACTTTGGCAGCATAGGCATATACAACGTCGTCGATGATATCACATTGCAGTCGTCAGGTCACGCGTCGCAAGTGGAAGCCAGGTTGCCGAGGGCGATCTTTTACTTGTGCACGCTGCTCGAGCGGCTACTGCGAGTGACTTCACAGTCCAAGGGCCTCGTGCTGAGCACCCACGCGAGCACGCGGCAGGTCATAGTCAGAAAGCTTCGGAAGTGGAACTTCGAGGGGGCGCTTTCGGGAAGGAATCTGGGATGTGACCAAACGATGGCTGCCAAAGGGACCCGTGGGTCCAAGGTGTTACAAGCCAGGCTGAGGCGCCTCAAGGGGCGCAGTGGAAGGTTCCGCGGGCTCAGGAGCTCTAGGAAGGGAATGATGCGGGTGGCCCGTTCTGGGGGTCTTGCTGCTACCACTTACGGAGCGAGAGTGAACGGGGTGGCCACCACGAAGCTTCAGCAGATGAGGAGTGCGGTTGGTGCGGCTGTGTTTGGGACTCCCAAGGGCAGGAGCAGGACTCTGGAGTTTCTTCTCAGCGAGGAGCCCAAGGGGGACCCAGCGTTCGACGCCAACCTTTCGCCGCTCCTCATGTGGGGCCAGGCGGTCAGGAACAAGTGTGTGGAGCCCAAGGCGATGCAGCAGAGTTTCCAGTTTTTCAGGAACAAGCAGGATTTCAACTGGAGCCAGGTGCGAGGTCCAGCAGGTGCGGTCGTCTTGACCCTTAGGCGGATAGGCTTGGAACCGAGGGCCTGGAACCTGTTCGTCACCAACTCGGGGTTAGAGATCGACTTGGAGTATCTTGGAGGACGTTCTCTGAAGATGGTTCTGGAGAGGTTTG
>CAUYUJ010016127.1:342500-370000 GCA_963575745.1 Prorocentrum cordatum
CTAACACTAACACTGATACTACTAGTACTACGACCACTTCCACGACTACTACTACTACTACTACTTCTACTTCTACTTCTACTAGTACTACTACTACCCCTGCTACTACGGCGGCGACGACGACGACTACTACTACTACCACGACTACTACTACTACTACAACTACTACGACTACTACTGCCACTTACTACCACTACTACTGCCACTATTCCTACTACTACTCCTACCATCACTACTACTATCATTACTACTACTACTACTACTAATACGGCTACAACAACAACTACTACTACTACTACAACTGCTACTAGTAATGGTGCGACTACTACTACTACCACTACTACGACTACCAGTACTACTTCTACTTCTATTTCCATTACTACTTCCACTACGGTTCTTCATGTTCTACTACTACAACAACGATACTACTATTACTTTTACAACGACTGGTTCTATTACTACGTCTACTTGTGCCACTACTCCTGCTACAGTTGTTTTCCTCTAGTACTTCTGCGAGGTCTTTTGCTGCCACTGATACATCCAGCGCTTTTGGTAGTGCAACTACGACCAGCAGCACGAACTTGAGAACCATGTATCGTACTTGTACCACCACTACATCTACTTTCAATATTTCCTTACCTAGGCTCTGTCTAGAAGGGTTCTTACTGTCTTTGCTGAAAGGGGCCGGGCAGTGGAACCCGCCCCGGGCGGTTCCCCCGGTCCCCTGGGAGCCAAGCAACAGAAACATCAAAGGTAAAAGCAAACGCGCTGTTCCCCCAGTTGCGCCCCCTGGGTGCCAAGCAAAAGCAAAAGCAAAGGCAACAGTGAAGGCAAAAGCAAAGGCAAAGCAAAAGCATAGCATAGCAGAGCATAGCATAGCATAGCGCAGCATAGCATAGCGCAGCATAGCATAGCCTAGCCTAGCCTAGCCCAGCATAGCATTGCGCAGCATAGCATCGCATAGCATTGCATAGCAGAGCAGAGCAGAGCATAGCATAGCATAGCATAGCGCAGCACAGGATCCACTATTGCTGCTGCTATACCCGGTGAGCGAATGCAGAAACATGCGTGTGTGTGTCTGTGCGCAAGCAAAGCAAAATCAACACCAAGCAAAAGCAACAACAAAAGCAAAGTAAAAGTAACAGCAAAAGCAAAGGCAAAGGCACAAGGAAAGGCAAGAGCAAAAGCAAAGGCAATGCAAAGCAAAAGCAAAACCAATGCGAAAGTGTAGATGTAGATGTAGGTGTAGGTGTAGATGTGGATGTAGGTGTAGATGCAGATGTAGATGTAGATGTAGATGTAGGTGTATATGTAGATGTAGATGTGAGTCTCGCTGTTGATGTAGATGTGGATGTAGATGCAGGTGTAGATGTAGATGTAGCAATAGGTGCAGATGTAGATGTAGGTCTAGATGTAGATGTAGGTGTCGATGTAGATGTAGGTGTAGATATAGATGTAGATGTAAAGAACTCCCCATTGCCCCGCCCTCATCTCCGTGCCTGCTTGCTTTTGCTGCTGTCTGGGCGAATTGCTCCTGCTTCTGCTGCTGCTTCACTTACGGCGTGGCGTCGGCGGTTCTGGCGCTACTACTACTACTACTACTACTACTACCACTACTACTACTACTACTACTACTAGTACTACTACTACTACTACTACTACTACTACTACTACTACTACTACTACTACTACTACTACTACTACTACTCCTACTCTACTACTATTATTGCTACTACTACTACTCCTACTACTACTACTACTACTACTACTACTACTACTACTACTACTACTGCTAGTACTATTACTACTTTCTTCTTTCACTACTACTTTCATTTTTACTTTTACTTTTACTTTTACTTTTACTTTTACCTTTACTTTTACTTTTACTTTTACTTTTGCTTTTACTTTTACTTTTACTGTTACTGTTACTACTACTACCACTACTACTACTACTACTACTACTACTACTACTACTACTACTACTACCGCTACTGCTACAACAACGACGATGAGAAGAAGGAGGAGGACGGCGTTTACCGCTCCTACTAATGTTGCTTTCCTAGAGGCTCCAACTCCTAGGTAGGGTCGCACTGGGATAATTTTGTTTAACTTGCATTTATATCTTCACTGCTACTATTCGACGTCGCTGCCGGTCGTCGTCGTCGCCAGTCGTCCTCGTCGCCGCCGGTCGTCGTTGTCGTTGCCGCTGGTCGTCGTCGATGTTGTCGCCGTCCTGGCCGGTCCTCGTCGTCGTTGCCGTTGCCGCGAGTGATCGTAGGCGTCCTCGTCGTCGTCGTCGTGGGCCTTACCGGGAATGTCACTACTGCTAGTACAGTTACTTCCATCACTGTTGCCAGTACCCTACGGCGGCTGGGCCCCCCGCCCCTCTGCAACGGGCGTTCCAGGGTGGGTACAGTCTAAACCCATGCCAAGAAGCACCCTGCTTGCCTCTAGGGTGCCCTGGGCTTCTTGGGTTTCGATGGCTTTGCTACAGAAAGCGTAACGTTCCCACACTCACAAACAATGGACGTCCTGCTGGGGCCTCAGGGTGGGGTTTCCTGTGGACATGTTTCTTAGGGTCGAGCTCCTACTGTGGAAAAACACGCTCTCCCGGGGAGGGGGGGGCAGCCCCTGGGTCCCAGGTGGGGTCCAGGGCTCCGGTCGTGATGTTCGACGAGGTTTTGTTTCCCCCCGCGACCGCGGATCCCAGAGTCTGGCTTGCACAGATGCGCATCGAAGTGCGAAGGTCGGTGCCTCGAGTTCGGGGGCGTGCCCGTGCCGAGGTTTTTCTCGGGGGCATCTTGTTCATCGCTAACCTCCATGGGTCCTTCGGAGCTTCTGGGTTGCACTGCATCCCGTCAGCCCTGACACATTCCGCCGAATTTGCGCGCCCCGCGCCTCGTCTGGATGTGCGGAGGATGATTTATGATTTGACGGCCCGTGAATTTGGGCCGTGTGTTTCTTTTGCGGGGCTGTGTTTTCTTGGCTCGGTTCGTAACCTGGCTGCAGGAGTTTGCTTAACTGTAGCAGATTGGTCTGGCGGTTGGTGGAACACACCCTACAGGGCCCCAGGGGCTCGCCCAGTGTCTTCTCTGATTGATCCTTGATCGCAGCCCCCACTGTGATGCCTCTGCTTGCTGCTGCTCCTCACCTTCGTCCGTCTCCACTCGTTTCTGTGGGTATCCAGCCAGGGCCAGCAGGAATTGAAACGTTCATGATGAGGACTGAAAGGGCGATCTCGGATCTCTGATCTCATCTTCACTCCTGCCATCGCGCCGCTCACTACCCGACGACGACGACGACGACGACGACGACGACGACGACGAGGACGAGGAGACGGACAGCGGCGACGGCGGTGACCCGCCCGGACTAGAGGTCAGAGTCATCGACCCAAGCGGCAAGGCCCGCCGCGCTGCCGCAGAGAGGGAGGGCCGACGAAGGGAGCAGGAGGCAGCGGAGTCGCGCAGCGATGGTCAGCGCCAACGGGGGTGATCCGATCCCCTCCGATCAGCAATGTAATGGCAGCGTCAACGGCAGGATGAGTCAATCCTCTCGCCAGCTCTTCCGCTTCCCTCCTCTCCTCCCAGCTCATGATGTCTTATACTTGCCGGTGCCGCGGCACAATGTGGGGCCATGTCGCGGAACGAACAGGCGCAGCGTCCAGCGTCCAGTGTCTGATCCCCTCTGGCTGACCCGGGGTTGGATGTCGTGAAATGCCCAGCTTTCGTGGGAGGAGGAGGAGGAGGAGGAGGAGGAGGAGGAGGAGGAGGAGGAGGAGGAGGAGTCACGTCAGGTGTTCAAAGGACCTCGCAGAGGGATCGAGAGGTTGGCACCTCTTGCTCGGCGGAAGGCCGGCGGAAGCCAGCGAGCACCGCGGGCGAAAGCCGGCGGAAGGCTGACGCAGGCCGGCGGAAGCGACAGAAATAGCCTCCAAGAGATGCCTCAGAGAAGGAAAGGGTTCCCCTAGCTCTACCCCCTCGCTCGTTTTCCCAGTTTTGGGCCTCCTTGAAGGCCCTCGTCGCCACCGCTGGACTCGCCTCGAAAAGTCCTGGTCAGAACTCATCCTGGGAGAGGCCCGGGGGGTAGCAGCTGTATCGGTACCCTGTGGTCCCCCCAAGGACAGGGCAGAGCGCTCCGGAACGCTCTCGGAGCGTTTCTGGAGCGCTCCGGAACGGCCGCGGCACCCGATGCATCCTTTAGAACCGCCAGAGCTCAGGAGCCGGGGGGGTAGCGGTATCGGTACCTGCTGGCTTCCCCCACGCCATCTTTCTTGGATCCACAGCCGACCCCCCCTGGCTTTGGGAGCCGCTCCGTGCCCGGGGGTCGCGCGACATGGCAGCTGGCGGACCGCGGGCCATGGCAGAGCGCGGACCTAGTAACTAAGCGCGCCCCCGGCAGTGCTGTCTTTTCACAGTGTGGACCCCGGGAGGTCCAGACCGCCTCCCCTGGACGGGCATTCCATCCCGAGTCGGGCCCGCGACAGAGGACCCGGACCTCCGCATCTGCGCTGTCTTTTCATCCACAGGGTCGACCCAGCACGAGCACGTCTCATAGACGAACTTCACTACAACGGACCTGTACTTCCCAGCCGACGGTTGGGTCGAGCACTCATCAGCGACAGGCTCTCGGCCTACGCGGATTTCGTGGCTGATCCGCTCTTGGACTACCTCCGGCGATTGCCCGGGCAGAACGATCCAGGGAGGTCCAGAGCGCTTCCCCAGGACCGGCATGTCATCCCGAGCCCTTCTGTGCTGGCCGTGGGGTGCGCCGAGGGCCCTGGAGACCGAGAGCAAGCCAAGATTTGCCGTCGCGACGCTGCACGACGGCGAGGATGCGTCGCAAGAGGAGCGAGGCGGCCGTCAGTCAGGATGCACTTCCTGGGAGATTGAATTCCACAAGTTTTGCCAAATCCGCTGCAGTCCCGCTGAATTTTCCTAGTACCGCTTCATATGGTTCATGCCGATTGGCTAATGCGGCTTAGCGTCCCCATCATCAGGCCGAATAGCTTGTAACCGTTTTTTTTGCGCAGGCCTCCCATGAGTTTTCCTTTGTCTTTCCATCGCGTCAGGAGGAGTAGCCCTCGAGGAGCTGTTTCATAACCGTCTCCTCCTCCTCCTCCTCCTCCTCCTCCTCCTCCTCCTCCTCCTCCTCCCCAGGAGGTGTTCCTCCTCCACCTCCTCCGTCCACCTCCTCCCTCCGCTGCTCCTCTCTCTCCTCGTCCTCTTACTCCGCCTTTATTCTCCTCCAGCTCCACCCCGCCAGGCGCCCCGAGGAGCTTCCCGAGGCCCACAACTGGCCAGAAGCCTCCCAAGGCCTCGGCATCCCCGCACCTCGAGCCCCTTTCCTCGGCCGCGGAGCCCGGCTCATGGCAGCGGCAGCAGCGGGCGGGAGGCAGCCGCAGTAGTTGTCCTGCGCGCAGGGGTGGTCCCTGGCCGCAGTGAGCTTCATTGGCGCGGGCCCCCCAAGACTTCCTCGCGCCGTGGATTGCAGCGGGAAGTTCTGCGTTGTCTGCGGCCTCTGGGGCGAAGTCGGGCATGCCTCCCTACAGGAGGAGGAAGATCCAAACAGAGTCACAAATCAGTCAGGGGACGATTTCTAGAACATGTTTGACTATGTTTGAATACCCTTTCGCTACTGTTCGATTTTTCTTCCAGAATCCGCCTGTAGGAGGACATGCTCGACCTCACCCTGGGTAGAGGGCCGCATGCGAACCCTACCCCTACCCCCCACGATTTCTGAGGAGGAGGGTGGGGTTCACTTCGTTCGGGCGCTCCCGAGCGATGTGAACCCCAGTCAGCACCTCGTTCGTAGAGTGCGCAGGTGATGCTCGGGGTAGGTAGGTGGGTTTCTTCATTTTCTTGTTGCCATAAGAGTTCAGAGTTGCAGAGAATGCTGCAGTTCAATCGTGGCGATTCGTCTTCTTCCGCATGTGTCCTTGGCTCGGGGTGTCGAGAGGGAGAGCCCTCGACTGAAGCACGCCCAACTGGGCCAGGTGCACCCAAAACAGGAGAGCTTGATATCGTACAGTCGTGTCCTTGATTGGGGTAGGGCTCGCATGTGGCCCCCCACGCGCCCCACTGGGGGCGCCCGCCCGCCGGGCCCCCTTGCGCGCAGGCAGCCGAGCCATGGAGAAGTGGCTCTGCAAGACCTTGGAGCCGGCTGTGGGTCCGAGGTGGCTTGGCACCGGCTCCGGCGAGCACGAAGCGGGGGCGAGGTTCGAGGTGCGGGGTTCGAGAAGAGTGTTGCCTTTCTCGGTCTTTGGATCCCGTCTTCGGGCCTCGGGACCGTCAAACGCGATTCCCGGGTGAAGAGCTGCACCAGATGGATCTCAGGAGGGGTGCGGGGACCGATCTCGAGAGGGTTTGGTCGCATCCTTCCTTCTTGGCCGATGTTCTATCGGGGCCCATCCAGTTCGGACCCCCCGGCCACCTCCAAGCAAGACCTGCCTCCATCCCAGAACCGGCAAGCCGCTCCTCAACTTCGCGGAGAATGAGGAGTGCTTCAGCTGCGGCCTCCCGAAGGCGTCCTGCTTCGGTGGCCACGCGCCACCGGCAACCCCGCCTCGGGGGGCAGCCTCCTCCTTGTCCGAGGCCGGAGGCCAAGAGGCTGCCACCAACACCAGTATCGGCGGTGCGCCTCCACCGAGGGAAGCTGCTCCAGATCTCGGCGATGGTGGCAATACTCGGGCATCCTGAGTGACCGAAGCACCACCACCAGCACGAAAATCTAGGACCATCTTCCCCCGTAGGAGGCAACACCCTCTGTAGGTCGGGCGTTGCGCAATGGGTGGGGGCGATAGATGGGGGGTCGGAGACTGGTGCACCTCTCGTGCCCTATTAGGGGCCCCAGAAGGCCCCCCCCACGGGCCCAACAGGGGCACGAGCGGTGCACGTTCCCTCCTCCACCCACCATCCCATTTGGGGCGATTTCGAAAGCCCTGAACCCAAAAACATTTTCATCTCTGGGGGGCGCATTTCGCACTTCCGCCGCCTTCCGCCGAGCTTCCGCCGGCGCTCGCTTTTTTTATCCGCCGCCCTTCCGCGGCGGAAGAGGTGACAACTCCTTCGATCCTCGAAGCCAAAGCCTACCTCTGGAACGCCTCATTCATCGCTCCCTCATTACCTAGACATGCGACGTCCTGATTTTTTCAGGACGGCGTCCCCAGAAGTCCAGACCCTTTCCCCGGGGCCGGCTTTTCGTCCCGCGTTTCTTGACGGCCCTGGGACCTGGCGAGGGCCCCCCGGGGCCGAAAGTAGCGAAACATTTGCCGTCTTGATTTTGTTACGACGCGATCATGCCTGAGTAAGCAACGCCCGACGTTGGCGTTGGTGCCCACCTCCGGGCCTCCAACAAGGGGCCTCCGGCTGACGCCCCCGAGGGGGCCGGCACCTCCAACATCGCGCGCCGGCGCCGCCGGCAGCGAGAGGCCGCCGCGGCCAAGCGCGGGGCAGGCGCGCAGAGGAGCGCGGCGGGGCGCCCAGGCGGGCAGCCCGACCTTCCACCCGCTCAACCTCCTCTTCCTCCTCTTCCTCCTCCTCCGCCTCCTCCGCCTCCTCCTCCTCCTCCTCCTCCTCCTCCTCCTCCGCCTCCTCCGCCTCCTCCGCCTCCTCCGCCTCCTCCGCCCCCGCCTCCTCCTCCGCCTCCTTCTCCGCCTCCTCCTCCTCTTCCTCCTCTTCCTCCTCCTCCGCCTCCTCCGCCTCCTCCTCCTCCTCCGCCTCCTCCTCCGCCTCCTCCGCCCCCGCCTCCTCATCCGCCTCCTTCTCCGCTCCTCCGCCTCCTCCGCCTCCTCGCCTCCGCCTCCTCCTCCTCCTCGCCTCCTCCGCCTCCTCCGCCTCCTCCGCCTCCGCCTCCTCCTCCTCCTCCTCCTCCTCCGCCTCCTCCTCCTCCTCCGCCTCCGCCTCCTCCGCCTCCTCCTCCTCCTCCTTCTCCTCCTCCGCCTCCTCCGCCTTCTCCGCCTCCTCCGCCTCCTCCACCTCCTCCGCCTCCTCCTTCTCCTCCTGGTCCTCCTCCTCCTCCTCGTCCTCCTCCTCCTCCTCCTCCTCCTCCTCCTCCTCCTCCTCCGCCTCTTCCTCCTCCTCTTCCAGCCTCTTCCAGCACAATCTCCCACCTTGCGATCGTTCTCTAATTCGTCGTTTTGCCGAGGGGCGCGGGCCCTCGCACCTCCCTTCTCTCCTCCGCCTCCTCCGCCTCCTCCTCCTCCTCCTCCTCCTCCTCCGCCTCCTCCGCCTCCTCCGCCCCCGCCTCCTCCTCCGCCTCCTTCTCCGCCTCCTCCGCCTCCTCCGCCTCCTCCGCCTCCGCCTCCTCCGCCTCCTCCTCCTCCTTCGCCTCCTCCTCCTCCTCCGCCTCCTCCGCCTCCGCCTCCTCCTCCTCCTCCGCCTCCTCCGCCTCCTCCTCCTCCTCCTCCGCCTCTGCCTCTCCGCCTCCTCCTCTCTCCTCCTCTCCTCCTCCTCCTCCTCCTTCTCCTCTCCGCCTCCTCCGCCTCCTCCGCCTCCTCCGTTTCCTCCACCTCCTCCGCCTCCTCCTTCTCCTCCTCGTCCTCCTCCTCCTCCTCGTCCTCCTCCTCCTCCTCCTCCGCCTCCTCTTCCTCCTCCTCTTCCAGCCTCTTCCAGCCCAATCTCCCACCTTGCGATCGTTTTCTAATTCGTTGTTTTGCGGAGGGGCGCGGGCCCTCGCACCTCCCTTCCCCCATCCCTCGAAGAACAACGAAAAGGCATGAACATAAACTTGTGGTGCTCCGAGCGGATTTCTTGGATCGGTACTGCCCCCCCCGGCGGCGCCTCCGGCGGCGCCCCTGGCGCGCTCCGCGCGCCAGGAAGGGGTGTCCAGCGCAGATCCGAGAAATCTGCGCGGAGCGCCAAAAGTTTGTGTTTATGCAGATGTTACGTATTCTATCACTGTTTTGCCGATCGGCGCGGGCCCTCGCACCCCCCTCCCCCCCCCCCTGGAGTAGAACTTGGCATTTTTTTGCGCCTGTTTGCAGCAGGTGAAGTCTCCCCGAGCGGGCGCGCAGTGTTGCAAAGAGTCGCACTAAGCAGAGGTCCGGAGCCAGACCCCCCCTCCCCTCCCGCCCCCCCTTCCACCCGATGTCAAAACGCTGAATCAGAAAACGTCCACCTTGGAGTCAGCTTGGGGTCTGGGGTGGCTCCTCTGGCCAGCAGGAAGGGCGGGCAGGTTCGAGGTTCGTCGCCGTCGTCGCCGTCGTCGTCATCGTCGTCGTCGCCGAAGATGAGCTCACATGTTTACCCAGACCGCTGGCGGCCTGGAGAGACCAGGCCTCCCTCCGATTTTAGTAATCTGGGGTCCCTCCTCCTCCTACTCCTCCATCTCCTCCCTCCTCCCTCCTCCTTCCTCCCTCCTCCCTCCTCCTCCTCCTCCTCCTCCTCCTCCTCCTCCTCCTCCTCCTCCTCCTCCTCCTCCGCCTCCTCTTCCATCTCCTCCTCCTCCCCCTCCTCCTCCTCTTCCTCCTCCTCCTCCTCCTCCTCCTCCTCCTCCTCTTCCCAAGTCCCGGCCCTTTCCCCAGGGCCGGGTGTTCCACCCCGAGTCGGCCTCTGACGGCCCCAGGGCCCAGCGAGGCCCCCCGCAGTCAAGACGCTGCCCTCTGCAACAAAACTCGCCGCGTCGGCGCGAAGAACATCTGCGCCGCCGCCGCCGCCGCCGTCGCCGTCGTCGTCGCCGTCGTCGCCGTCGCCGTCGCCGCCGCCGCCGTCGCCGTCGTCGTCGCCGTCGTCGCCGTCGTCGGGCCGCGCCGTGGGGAGCACCGCGCCGACCGCGCCGCGCGGGCGACGGCGCTCCGCGCGCGCTCCGCGGGCCGCCGCCGGGGGGGGGCCCGCGCCCGGCGCCGGCGCCCGCGCCCGGCGCGGGCCCTCGCGGCGCGGGCCCGCGGCGCGCGCGGGGAGCCGCCGCCGCCCGCGCGGCGCGGTCGGCGCGGGCGGGCTCGGCGCGGGGGCGCCCGGCGCGCGGCGGGGCTGCGGCGGGGCTCGCATGCAGCGATGCCTCGGGCTCGGTGGCTGCCGAGCCCGGTGCCGATTCGGCCGATCGGAGGCTCGGGTTCTGCTTCGGTGGCTGCCGATGTTCCTCGGGCTCGCTCCGGGTTCTGGTGCGGCGGCTGCCGGACGCCGATCTGCCGATGCCTCGGGCTCGCTGCTCGGTTCGGCGCACGGTTGGCTGCCGAGCCCGGTGCCGATTCGGCTCCGGATGTTCCGGTCTGGGCTCCGGTCTTTGAGCTCGGGGGCGGCGGGCCGGGGGATGACTGGGGCGGGGGGGTATCGTGGCGGGGGCCAGGATCTGCCCCCAGATGTCATGGCGCCTCTTCTTATTTCGTTGCGTCCCTGGCCCCCCCGCTGGGCCGCGCACATGCCGCCGGTCATGATTTGCACCCCGCCCTCTTGGTCACCCCCCTCTTGGTCGCTCCCGATGAGTGGACGCGTGCTAGCCTGCCGATCTCTGCCGAGTCGGCTTTTCCTGGTTCGGCTGCCGATGTCCGCCGATCCGATTCATTTCGATCGCCGATCCGACTTATCGATGCGGTTCTTGGCTCTCCTGCTTCATCGCGGATGGCGGGCGGCGCGGCTCAGCGTTAAGTCGGGCATGTCCCTCTACAGGAGGAACATTCAAAGATAATATGAAACAATAGTCCAGGGGCAATGTTTTGCCTGTTCTCAACTAGTGTTGAATATTCGTTGGGTAGCTGTCTTTCAAAATCCGCCTGTAGGAGGACCTGCCCGACCTAATTTTAGCGGCGCGGTGAGACAGACGAGGCCACCCGAAGGTGCAACTTGTAGGCGCCCGTGCGGCCGCGCAGGGGCGACCCTGGTTGACCCGGGGTCCCACTCCCCCCGCCCCCGGCACCCCCTTCCCACCGCGAATCGGCCATATGTGCGAGTGGCCTCTCGACGGAGTGGCCTTCGGTGCGGGCCCACTGGGACCCCCAGGTGGCGGAACGCGATGCGATGGTAGCGTATTGCGCGCTTGTGTTTGGTCCCCTTGCGGCCCCCAAGAAGCCGCAGGAGGGGAAAAAACACAGACACAATTAATCGTCGATTCCCAGGAAAATATAGGAAAATATGGGAAGTGAGGGGGAAGACACAAACCCAGAAAATATGGGAAAATATGGTGAATCTGTTTATTCCCTACCTAGGCTCTGCCTAGAAGGGTTCTTACTCTCTTAGCTTAAAGGGGCCGGGCAGTGGAAAGCGCCCCGGGCGGTTCCCCCAGTCCCCTGGGAGTGGTTCCGCCCAGTCCCCTGGGAGCTTTAGCTTTAGCTTTAGCTTTAGCTTCAGTTTAGCTTTAGCTTGGCTTTAGCTTAGCTTTAGCTTAGCTTTAGCTTAGCTTTAGCTTAGCTTTAGCTTAGCTTTAGCTTAGCGGTAGCTTAGCTTTAGCTTAGCTGTTGCTCAGCTTTAGCTTAGCTTTAGCTTAGCTTTAGCTTAGCTTAGCTTTAGCTTTTTAGCTTAGCTTTAGCTTAGCTTTAGCTTAGCTTAGCTTAGCTTAGCTTAGCTGTTGCTCAGCTTTAGCTTAGCTGCTGCTCAGCTTTAGCTTAGCGTTAGCTTAGCTTTAGCTTAGCTTTAGCTTAAATTTAGCTTAGCTGTGGCTTAGCTTTAGCTTAGCTTTAGCTTAGCGTTACTGTTACTACTAATGCTGCTTTCCTAGGGGTTCCAACTCCTAGGTAGGGTCGCACTGGGATAATTTGTGTGCATTTATTTGTGTGTCCTGGGGCCCCTTCACTTACCCAGGGCCACTCTTGCGTGTGGTGGAGCATCAGTGACCGCGGGCTGCTGGAAGTGGCCCTGGCCCAAGGTGCCCCCGAGCTCCTCGTACCATTTTGGAGCGCTGGCCTCTCAGGAACTCCCAGGGGCACCTTGGGCCAGGGACGCCTCTTCCCAGACATGAGGGCGTCGTAAAAAAATCAGGACAGGAGGTTTTTCAGTATTTTCGGCCCCTGGGGGCCCTCGCTGGGCCTCGGGACCGTCAGAAAACGACTCAGGACGAAAAACCGGCCCCAGGGAAAGGGTCTAGATTTCCTAGGGGCGCTGTCCTGAAAAAATCAGGACGTCGCATGTCCGGGTTGACAGCACCCGAAGCGACGCCGCCCACCCGAGGAGCGAGCCCCTGCAGCGGCTGCCGAGCATGCCGCGGCTGCAGCTGTACCTCTGCACCAGGGCGCTCAGCGAGTGCGGGAGGGACGGGGAGTGGCTGCAGGCGCTGCGCTTGCTCGGCGAGGCGCAGGCGTCGGAGGGCGCCAAGTGTGCACATGCACCACCGACCCCGAGCAGTCCCGTCCTGGTGTTCACCGGCTCTGGGCCCAGGACGGGCCTGGCCAGGAGCGGTGCAATTGTGTGTGTGTGTGTGTTGTCGGTGCCCTGCCGAGGCGGTGCGCCTGGAGCTGGACGCCATGTGCTGCAGCGCCGCAATCAGCGCGTGCGGGAGGGCCAGCGAGTGGCAGCAGGCCGTGTCGCTGTTCGGCGGGCTGCGGCGGGCGGGGCTGGAGGCCGACGCGGTTAGCGTTGCGGCCGCGGTCAGCGCCTGCGAGGGGTGCGGGAGATGGCAGCAGGCGCTGTCGCTGGTCACCGAGTCGCGGGAGGCGGCGCTGGAAGCTAGCGTCGTTTGCCTCAGTGCCGGGATCAGCGCGTGCGCGAAGGGCGGACAGTGGGCGTTGGCGCTGTCGTTGCTTGGCGAGATGCGGGAGGCAAAATTGGAGCCGGACGTCACTCACTAGCCTAACCCTTGAACCTTGGCACGAGGCCGAGATTCCAAACGCTTCCGCTTCAGTGGTAGGATGAACCAAATCGACTGTATCCCAACGGCCTTCTACATAGCTCTCGAAGAGGTTGATGTGTGGGATTCCAGTGGATAATCAACACAGTAATTTTACGCATCCAGGAAGAAGCTGGTATCTAGGCGCCAAGCAGGCCTCAGGGACCCGAGGACGCAAGTGGCATATAACTCAAACCGGATTTCGACGAGAAAGGAGCCCCTGTATTTCTATATTCCTATTCGCATATTTCTATTGCCCGGAAGCCCCCCCCGCCCCCACCCCCTTAAACCGAACCTCCCCCCCCAGGGACGGCCTGGACGCCCTTTCGGACGTCTCGGCAACCGCCTGGACGCCCTTGGAGAAGGTCCGGTGCTCCTTCCGAGCCTCCCAGGGCGCCTTGCTGGGCCTTGCGAGCAGACTCAAGGCGATCAGGGGGGTCATCGGAAAGGCGCACGAGAGACCCGAGACAGCACAAGAGCGCTCCAAGAGGAACCCTGATGGTCTGAAGACGGCCCAAGAGGCCCCCAAGACGCCCCAAGAAACCGTTGAGAGAGCCCCGAAGAAGCAAAACTCGTCCAATTTATTTGGGGAGATGTATATTTCTAGCATATCCGCTTTTTGGGTTCTCGCAGCGCCCAAGACGGCCCGATGGGCTCCCGATATCGCCCCAAGAGGCCCAAGAGGGCCCCAAACCTGCCTCAGAGAGCCCCGAGACTGGCCACAGGAAGCCCAAGATGCCCCCAGAAGGCTCTCAAGAGAGACCCACGGAAGCCATGGGAGACCCCCAAGAAGGCCATTGGAGGGCTTCAGAAGACCTCTGGAGGGCCCCAGCTCCCCAAGACGGCCCAAGAAGGCCCCAGGACGGCCCAAAAGAGCCCCAAACTCGCCCAGACGGCGCTCTCCTACGAAGTACATCGAGCTGACCCGAAGATCTTGGTTCCACGCTTGAGGCTCGAGGTTCAATTCCTCGATCGAGATAGACAGGCAATGGATCTAGATTCGAAGTTCGACGATCGAAGATTTCCTGAGTGCCTGGGGCCCCCAGGCATTCAGGAAGCGGCCGACAAAATATGTTTGTTCGGAGCTACTGCGACGTCTTCGGCGTGTCATGGGAACGCTCTTTGCTTCCTCAATGGATGGACTCACCACCAGAGGAGGCGCACGAGGACGAAAAAAGGAGGAATGGATGGGTAGGGAGAACCTTGGAGGTGGCAGGTGAAAAGCCAGACGAAACTTTTCTCCCAATCTCCTCCCATGAGGAGCCGGTCACCCGTCCAGACATCGAGGTCCCCCCTTCCGACGCAATCGATGATTTATTCAGTTGCCGGGGAAGCGTCCAGAACAAGGCGCATGGCGGGAAGCGCCAATTCAGTCTTGTATATACATATATATACACACATGTTGACGCCTCCCTCTCAGCAACCATTCCTACCAGCATTACATGTTTCTCTCTCTCTCTCTCTTTTCCTATCCCTCTCTCTCCCTCTGTCTCCGTCTCTCTCTCTCTCTTTGTCTCCTTCTCTCTATATATACACATATGATATTATATTTATACATAGCTGTATTTCGCTCTCGCTCTCTCTCTCTCTCATCTCTCTATCTCTCTCTCTCTCTCTCTCTCCCCCTCTCTCTCACTCCCACACGCCCAACACTCCATGGGAACACACCAGGATTGCGAGATGAGGGGTGAGGAAACCCTGTGTATGTCGTTGCGGTTTTGGGGATTCTTGGGATGAGAAGTGAAGAAGTCACATGTTTTCATTCGAATTGCTGGTGGATTTTTCGGATTTTCCTCCCTCCAGCGGAAGTCCAAACCAGGAGCCCCCCACGGAGCTCCGATCCTTGGGATCCACTTCATCTAAAACAACATGAGACACATGGTTTCCTCACTCCTTCCCCCAGTAATCCGAAAACTCCGAACGAGACCGAAGGGTGTGCGATGCCAGGCGTTCGGAGTCCCTTTGTTGTCATCGGGTCTTTTTTGGATTCTGGGGCAACGTGATGAAACCATGTGTTCTCATTTAGATGTGTTGGATGTTTGGGGTTGCTCTTCTTCCAGCGAAAGTCCAACCCAGGAGCCCTCCCAGGAGCTCCAATCCGCAGAATCAGCAAACAACACCAGACCCAAATGAAACCATATGGCCCCCGCATGTCTCATCCCAGAAATCCCAGACGTCCAAATGACAACGAGTGGTGTGCTGTGCCATGGGTGCGGGGCCCCTGTGTCTTCTTGTGTTGGTTTGGGGGGCTTTGTGATGAGAGGTGAGGAGACCATTTGTTTCATTTGGATGTTTGAGATTCTGGTGATCGGGGATCCTGGGAAGGCTCCTGGATGGGATTTTCGCGTCAGGGAAGAGCATCCCAAGCATCCCAAACATCCAACACTCCAAGTGAGCACGCATGGTTCCCCAACAGTCCAAATGACAGCACGTGGTTGCCGTACCCCTGGCATCGCACACCTTGTGTTTTCTCCGGGGTTTTGCTGTGCGTCTGGGAGAACGAGAGCGAAAGCGAAAGAGAGAGAGAGAGAGAGAGAAAGGGAGAGAGGGAGAGAGAGAGAGAGAGCGAGACAGAGAGAGAAAGAAATTGATATAGAGAGAGAGAGGGAGTGAGAGAAACAGAGAGAGAGAGAGAGAGAGACAGAGAGACTCAGAGAGACAGAGCGAGAGAGAGAGACAGATAGACAGAGAGAGATAGGCATATTCCAAGACCAGCTAAGTCCAATTGTGTTCCCTTTTGTCATATAGTTGGGATCTAATTGGGGTGGTGCGGATCACGGATCCAGCCCGTTTCAATTAGACCAGTTGCCCTTCTGCGAGGATCAGGTGATGCACTCCTGCCTGCAGTTCCCCCCTGGCGACGCTCTGAGCACTGGTGGTTGTGACGTGGCCCCCACGCGACGTTCATCCCTGTCTTTGGTGGTGGTGGTTGCCACTCGGGATTCACGATTTGTCCACCATTGTTTGGGTCTGTGACGGCCCGCCTTCGAGCACCTGCTGCTCCGTGAGTGAGGCATCCTTCTTTTCCCCCCTCGTCCCTTCTTCCTGGCGCCCTGCTCAGCGCCTGGTTCCATGGTGCTGGCGCCACGTGCGTCGCCACGTGCGGCTGGCAGCGACAGGCGCTCTGCATCTCTTAGGCGTGTTGCCTCCGTCTGCCCGTTTTCCCCAATTTGTTCTGCATGTTGCAAGTGCGGTCGGCTGTCGACAGTGACAGCTGAGTTCGCAAATTATTTGGCTCTGTGCCCCAGTCAGCCCGATTGACACGCCCTCTGGACTCTTCCTTGCGGGCCGCAGATCAAAAAAAAACACCAGCCCATCCAGAAACGATGCGCAGACGAATTGCCTCGATCAGGGAAGTGGGCAGCACACAGAGGAAGGGTCCCCCAGTGGAGGCCTCTTGGAGCGTCTTGGGGGCCTCTTGGCGGTCCCGGGCGCCTCTTACGGCGTCTTGGGTGCCTCGGAGCGCTTCTTGGGGCCTCATGGGGGTCTCTTGGGAGCCTCTTGGGGGCCTCCTGGGCGCCTGTTAGGGCCTCCTGGGCGCATCTCGGGGCCCTCTTGAAACGCTATTGGGAGCTTGGGGGCGCTCTTGGAGCCCTCCTGGGCCATCTTAGGGCCATCTTGAGGCCTCGGATGGCCATCGGAGGCGAGAAAGTCAAACAACAGTGGTGTTCCCAAGGTTTTGAACGGATTTTGGCCCCTCCGCGGCCTCCAGGGTGAGCTCGTTGGCCACTTGGAGCCGTCTTCGAGCGGTCTTGGGGCCTCTTGGAGCATCGTGGGAGCCATCTTGAGGCACCTTGGTGTATCTAGAGCCATCTTGGAGGTCATCTTGGGCTCTCCCAGGCGCTCTTGGAGTCATCTTAAGCAGCCCCCCCCCCAGGAGGCCCAAATGGGGCCAACACCTTAGTACAACCAATGAGTTTGGCTTCATCGCCGAGGCCGTTTTAAACGCTCCGACCGCTCGCGGAACGCCCCGTCCAGGTCCAGAGGAGGGGGTAGGGGGAGGGGTAAACCTCTCCCCGAAGGGGAAGAGGGAGGGGTGGAAGAGGAAACGCCCTAAACCACCTATGCCCAGAGAGTTGGTGGGATTATGTGAATCATGTTCGAATCTAAGTGTAAGTGAGCAGATCCCAGATCCAGATGTGTCGATTCTGAATATAATCTAACGTAGCAGATTCCAGATGCAGCTGTTTCCAAGTGGATCCCAGTTGTATTCCTAATATGACCCAGCTCGAATGGAGCAGATCCCATATGCAGCTGGGCCTAAGTTCGTTCCAAGTGGAATCTGATTAGAATCGACGTGGGATGGAGCAGATCCCAGATCCAGCTGATTCCGATTTGATTCCTATCGGGCTACGATTCACATCTTATTGAAATTGGGCAGATCTCAGGTGCAGTTGGTTTTAATGTGATTCCGATTGGAATCGAATTATAATATACTTGGAATGGGGCACGTCCCAGATACAGCTGTGTTCACTTGGAATTCCTATTGGCATCTACTTAGAGCCGAATTGGAATGAGGCAGATCACAGATCCAGCTGGTTCCAAATTCATTCCTATTGAAATCGAATTCGAATCTAGGTGGAATGAAGCAGGTCCCATATCCAGGTGATTACAGTTGGATTCCGAGTGGAATCGAATTAGAGTCGAATTGGAATGGAGCAGATCCCACATACAGCTTTTTATAATTGCATTCCCATTGGAATCGACTTCGAATCTGATTCGAATTGGGCAGGGCCCAGATCCAATTGATTACGATTGGATTCCTACAGGGATCGGATTAGAAGCTTCTTGCTTGGAATTGAGCAGGTCCACGATCCAGCTGTTTCCAATTGGATTCCGAGACGAGGAGGAGAACGGAGAGTAAAGCAAAGAGGCGAGGAGGCGAACCGACAGTAAAGATGACGATCTCAGCGCGAATCGCCGATGGCATAAATCAATGGGTGCTGGCGGGGGTGGCTGCGCACACATAGCACGCACGGATATCCCTATTGTTCGTTTTATTACCCGGAAGCCTCCCCACCACCCCTCACCCCCTAAACTGGACCCCCTCCCACAGGGACGCCCCGGACGCCCTTTCGGACGTCTCGGCGACCCCCGGGACGCCCTTGGCAAAGGTCCGCTGGCCCTTCCAGGGCCTTTTTCTGGGCATTGCGAGCAGGCTCGAAGCGATCAGAAGGGTCGGAGAGGCGCAAGAGAGACCGAAGACAGCACAAGAGCGCTCCAAGAGGAACCTCGATGGTCCGAAGACGGCGCAGGAGGCCCCCAAGACGCCCCAAGAGGCCGTCAAGAGAGCCCCGAAGCGACAAAAATCGTCCCCTTCCTGTTTGGGAAGATGTAGATGTTTAGCATATCCGCTGCTTGGTTCTTCGCAGCGTCCAAGACGGCCCGATGGGCCCCTGGTATTGCCCCACCACGGCCCAAGAGGCCCCCCAGAGGGTTGAAGACGTCCCAGATTGGCCCCAAGACTGGCCCAGAGAGCCCCGAGGAGACTTCCACAAAAAACCCACAATGCCCCCAGAAAGCTCCCAAGAGAAACCCACGAAAGCCACGGGAGACCTCCAAGAAGGCCATTGGAGGCCCCCAAGAGGGCCCTAGATGGCTTCAGAAGGCCCCACCTCCCCACGACGGCCCAATAAGGCCCCACGACGGGCCAAAAGGGCCGCAGGACGGTTGAAAAAAACAGCAAAAACGCCCAGACGGCGTTCTCCGTACGCTCGTTGCGCTCCCGCCAGCTCGCCTGTCTTTCCTGTACCTCTATCATTCTCTCTCTCTCTCTCTCTCCCTTCCACCCTCTGCCTTCTTCGTCGACCTCAACGTTCGTCGCATCCGATGGCCATCCTCATTCGCCCGTTCCTTCCTCTGGACCGTCTCCCCGTTTCTCCCCCCTCCTCACCCCTTCCGCCTCTTCAGCCCCCCCTCATCCCCGCTCCCTTCCCATTCCCCGTTCATGGACACGTACCATCGCAACAGTTTGGTGCTTCGTTGATTGCCAGCACCTTCGCGCGCAAAACAAATCATTCCTTCCCCACTCCTGCGCGCAAGCGTGCAAGTGCATCGGGCGAACGCGGTGTTAGCAGGCACCAGGGACATCAGACACATGAGCCGATCGCCCGACCAGGCCTCGAGGTCCCCCTGCTGAAGCAAGCGATGCTTAATTGCTATGCCGGGAAAGCGCCCAAAACAAGGCGCATGGCGCGACGCGCCAATGCAGTCTTTATATTTACATATATATATATATGTATATAGATACACACTTATATATATATACATACATATATTTGTGTGTACACACAAACTACCAACACATCTCTTACCGTACGGAGATTCTGGTTGTCCATGGTGTTTCTCGATTTTGAGACACCTGTGGCACATGCCTCACGCTGAGGAGTGGCCGTCGCGCTCCTCCTCGCACTGCAGGAGCGCCATGGACAGTTTTTCTCGACAAAAGTGCGCGTTGGAGGCAGCACGGTCGTGCGACGAGTTGCCCGCACCGTGGGCTTCTGCCTGCAGATGGGCCGCTCCAGGAAACCTTTTGTCCGACGAAGTGAAGACTTGACTTCCCCGCCTCGGCGCAGGGTGGCGGAAAACCATTGGATTTCAGCGGGAGTAGTGCAACGACTATGCGCCAGCTTCGCCAGCTGAAGCTTATCATAACTTTGTGGAAGTGAAGGCGTGCTTCCCATGAGAAGCCTACGTCGGTGCGCGCCGGCTTTTCGGAGCTGGCGGGATGGCGCAGCGCCGTTTATTCAGTCGGCGTCTTCTCTGGAGGATGATGAGTTGTTCCCGCATGGGGAAGAGCTGGCCGAGCGTCGTCACTGTTTGCACGCCTTTGCCCCAGATGTGTCCTGCGTTCCCGCTGTGACGCATTTCGACATAGCAGGCGTTACCTGGACAGACTGGCGGCGCATGACCTGTTGGTAGACATTGACGCTACGAGGAGCGATGGCGATCATTAGCCGTAGGCTGAACTTTGAACTTTTTTTTGGCGTGCAGCTCAAATTGTGCGTTACGTAGTGGGACTGGCTTGTTCTAGCAAGCACGCTGCAATCGCGCTCATATCGTATGGGCACAACAGAGTCGTAACCCTAGCAGTGCTAGGTCAGTGCTAGGCATCTTCACGTGGCTGCTGACAGCAAAGCCAGATACACGCACAAGCATCGCTCGTCCTACATCTGCCAGGGCTTTTTGGTATAGTTATTTTATTCGGCGTTTTGGACATCATTGGTTTAGCGCTTGAAGATCCCAACAGAAAACCTAACACGGAAAACAAATGCTTGATTTTTTGGGAGGGTAGTTGACTGCCTTGCTTAATATTGCCGCTTACGACGTCCTCAGTTCATTATCCTTGCGTCTAATCCTCCCGAACGTATTTTGATTCCAACAGTCTTATGTTTTTTTGGGGGGGTATTTTCCGGCCGTCGTTGAGTTCGGTGTTTCGCGCCTCGGCCGTCGCTTATGGGGCCTACGTGCCTGTTTCGCGCTGGTGTTGCACCGGTGTTAGGGCGTTGTTCGGTGTTGCATTGTTTGATCTGCGCGCGGAGCGGGAGAGACGGGGGCAGCAGGAGTGGGAGAGCGGGAGCGACGACAGCGGGGAAGACAAGGAGCAGCCCTCGACGAGAACGCAACAAACGCTAAAGAAATGGGAATCCACAGCGACTGGCCTAAAGACGCTAACAACAACGAAGTGGAACACGCTAACATAACGTAGCGTTGTTCAAAGCGTTGCTAGCCTGTCAAGAATCCAACATTCAAAGCTAGATTAAACAAATCGCCCAGGGCGTTTTTTTGGGGGGGTGAACCCAGCGCGTAAGAGAGTTGATATTTGATCGGTTTTGTCTAGCCTGCGTTGGATATTAGCCTCGTTGCACCCTTGCACCCTTGCTTTCTGCATCAGCGCCCCATTTTCCAGGAAAGTGCACGTGTCATGAGTGTAAGCCACTCGAAGTTGAACATGTGTTGTGCGATGTGGGCAGATGCTTACTATTGTCATATTCTTACTCTGTATAAGTATACGAGTAAAGTGAAGGCGCGTGGACACCTTCCACACACTGTTCTTCTGCGGGAGCCAATAGGTCATTGCCATTTTCACCCGCAGAAGAGCATCTCACTCGCGGGTGCCAGTCCACGGGTCAGCCACGGTCAGCTTCAATGTTGGCGTCAGCGCTTGCGAGAAGGGTGGTCAGTGGCAACACGCGTTATCGTTGCTCAGGGAGTTGTCGAACACAGAATTGGAGGCGGACGTGATCAGTTACAGCGCTGGAATCAGCGCTTGCGAAAAATGCGAGCAGTGGCAATTGGCATTGTTGCTTTTTGCGGAGATGCGTGGAGCGAAGGTGGAGGCAAATGCTATCAGCTGCAATGCCGGAATCAGCGCCTGCGAGAAAGGCGGCAATTGGCAGCAGGCATTGATGCTGTTCAGCGAGTTGTGTCAGAGTTCGTTGGAGGCAGATGTGGTTAGCTTCAATGCTGCCATTAGCGCGTGCGCGAAGAGAGGCCAGTGGCTGCCAGCGCTAGCGCTTCTCAGCGAGATGCGGGAGGCGGCCTCGAGACCAGACACCATCAGCTATAACGCCGGGGTTAGCGCGTGCGAAAAGGCCGGGCAGTGGCAGCAGGCACTCGCGCTGCTGAGTGAGCTGCGGGAGGCGGAGCTCAGCGCGAACGCGATCAGCTACACTGCCGCGGTTAGCGCGTGCGAGAAGGGCGGGAAGTGGCAGCTGGCATTGTCGCTGCTCAGTGTGATGAGGGAGGCGGCCCTGGAGCCGAACGCTATCAGCTTTAGTGCTGGAGTGAGCGCCTGCGGGAGAGGCAGTCTTTGGGAGCAGGCGGTGTCGCTGCTGCGGGAGGTGCTGGAGAAGAGGCTGACGCGAGACAGCATCCATGTCTACTCGGTGTCGTGCTCACGGGGTGTGCAACGAGGGGGAGGGGGAACACGAGGAGAACGGATGATGAGGAGGGGGGAGGTTGAGGATGAGGGAGAAGAAGGAGAGGAAAAGGAGGAGCAGACGGATGACGAGGGAGGAGAAGCAGGAGCAGGGAGCAGGATGGACCATTGGGGAGGAGGAGGACGAGGAGGAGGAGGAGGAGGAGGAGCAGTGAAGAGGCAGGAATGAAGAGGAATGATGATGAGGAGAGGTTTACGAGGAGCAGGGGGGAGGAGAAGTTGGAGGAGGAGAAATAGAAATATAAATAGGAATAGGAATAGGAGTAGGAATAGGAAAATGATTAGTACTACGAATACCTTAAATCATAATAACAAAGGTAGAAAAAAGGAATAGGAACAGGAATATGACAATGACAAGGAATAGGACTATGCATATGTATGAACATGTATAACTAGAGTACGATGCCGTGGGAGGAGGAGGAGGAGGAGGAGGAGGAGGAGGAGGAAACGGAGTATGAGGAGGAGGACAAGGGGGAGGACGAGGGCGATGATGATGAAGAGGAGGAGGAGGAGCAGGCTGAAGAGGAATAGGAGTAGGAATAGGAATTGGAATCATAATAAAACAATGAGAATTCGTATGAATAGCTAAATGACGATGTTATGCGATGTTATGGGAGGAGGAGGTGGAGAAGGAGAATGAGGAGGAGAAAGAGGAGGCGCAGGAGGAGCAGAAGGAGCAGGAGGAGGAGGAAGACGAAGACGAAGATGAGGATGCCGATGATGATGATGTTGATGAGGATGATGAGGATGAGGATGAGGATGAGGATCAGGATGACGATGGTGATGCTGATGATGATGACGAAGAAGGTGATGAGATGATGACGGTGATGATGCTGATGCTGCAGATGATGATGATGATGATGATGATGATGATGATGATGATGATGATGATGATGATGATGATGATGATGATGATGATGATGATGATGATGATGCTGATGATGATGATGGTGATGACGATAATGATGATGGTGGTGCTGCTGAAAATATTAATGATGATGCTGATGATGATGATAATGCTGCTGATGATGATGACGATGATGATGATGATGATGATGCTGATGATGATGGTGATGGTGGTGGTGATGATGATGATGCTGCTGATGCTGCTGCTGCTGACGATGATGATGATGAGGAGGAGGAGGAGGAGGAGGGCGAGGAGGAGGAGGAGGAAAAGGAGAAGGAGGACGAGGAGAAGGAGGAGGAGGAGGTATGAGAAGCAGGATGTGGAGGAAGAGAAAGTGGAAGCGGAAACGGGGGGTGTATGAGAAATGTGTGCACGGAGCAGTTGGAGGGAGGAGGAGGAGGAGGAGGAGGAGGAGGAGGAGGAGGAAGAGGAGGAGGAGACGAGGAGGGCGCGCGGTCGTGTGGAACCGCTGCAGCCCCCTCGCGGCCCCGCGCGTCGCGCCTCCCTCCCCCCCTGGGTGGCTCCTGGCCCCCCCGCCTCCCGGAGCTGCCTCTCAGCGGCTCCCCGCCTGCTCGCTGTCGTCCCCCCCCCTCCGCCGCCTCCCCCTTCTCGCTCTTTCGCCCCCCTCGTACGTCGGGGGCCCGCCGCGGCCGCGTCGACGGCGGACGCCCCGGGAGCCTCGAGCCTCGACCCTCCTCGTGCTCCTGGCCTCGCCTTGCCCCTCCCTCCTGGCCTCCCCTCCTCCCTCTTCGCCCCTCCTCGCCCCTCCTCCCTGCCCCTCCTCGCCCCTCCTCGCCCCTCCTCGCCCCCCCTCCCTGCCCTGCACTGCCCTCCCTCGCCCTCCCTGCCCCCGCTGGAAGGTTCTCGAGCCCTCCAGGCTCCCCGGGCCCACGGTGGAGCACCCCCGTATCCCCACTCCTTCCTCTCCCTCCCCCCGCGTCGTCTTCTTCCCGCGTGCTTCGAGATGCGTGCGCGTCAAGTCGTGTGGATCGCGGGTCGTGCCTATCTTGTACTGCGCGGGCATTAGCGCGTGCGAGAAAGGAGCGCAGTGGCAGGCAGCGCTGTCGTTGCTTAGCGAGTCGCGTGCAGCGGCGTCGGAGCCAGATATCATCACCTACAGTTCTACAATCAGTGCTTGCGAGAAGGGCTCACAATGGCAGCAGGCACTGGCGTTGCTCAGCGAGCTACAGGAGGTAACGATGGAGCCAAACCTGATCAGCTACAACGCTGGAATCAGTGCGTGTGGCACTTGCGGGCGATGGCAATGGGTGATGACGTTGCTTGAGGATTTATGTGAGTTGTCTTTGGAGCCTAACGAAATCACCTATAGTGCCAGCATCAGCGCATGCGAAAAAGGTGGGCAGTGGCAGCGGGCGTTGTCACTCTTGAGGGTGATGAGCGAAACGGTCTTGGAACCGAACTCCATCAGCTACAGTGCTTGTATGGACGCGTGTCAGAAAGGTGGACAATGGGCGCTGGCGTTGTTGTTGCTCTGTGAGGTGCGCGAGAGGAAGTTGCAGCCAAACAGTTGCAACTACGAGGTTGGAATCGGTGCATGCGAGGAGACTGGGCTGTGGCAGCAGGCGCTATCCATGTACAGCGAGCTTTAATACAGGAAGTTGTAGCCGCTTCGTAGTTGTCGCAAGCCGTCTGTAGAGTTCGTTGCCAAAGCATGGCGTCATCCGGGAGTGTTTCGGCACGGCGAACTTGTCTTTGAGCTGTAGTCACGGAGGCACCCCAGGTATCGGCGCTGAAGGACATGTTCGAGGCGATGTTGGAAGCCTGGCAGTGCTGGCCGTAATGATGGAAGGGCCCTTCTGCTGAAGTTCTCGGAGCCTTGAGTGACCTCGATGGATGTTGAGCCGAAGAGAAGAGAATGAGAGAGAGAGAGAGAAAGACAGGGCACGAGTTACCCAGATGTATCGGCTTCGACGTTGCCAAGTGCAGGGGCAACATGGCTGTTCGCAGTGGTCATGGCGAGTGAACCGATCCCGTCTCTGTTGTTGCATGAGCTTTACAGTCGGGGCCCTGAATAAGGAACCCTTTCGTTGGGGAGGGGCTCCGCGTTCCTTAAATGTTTCGCAGCTTGCCTCAGGTTTTCCTTATGTTTTCGATCGGAAATCGAAGTTTAACTTATGGAAAAAGTGGCCTCGTTCCTTTTTTAGGGTTCCTTAGGTCAAGGCCCCGACTGTACACGTCCCGACGCCTCTGGCCCCTGGCTGCAGCAGCGGAGCTGGACGGGTCGAGGAGGGGTGCATGCGGGGTGCAGCAGGCGGCGAGCGGTGTTCTGCTGACGAGCTCCACCACGGCAGTAGGAGGAGGAGGAGGAGGAGGAGGAGGAGGAGGAGGAGGAGGAGGAGGGGGAGGAGGAGGAGGAGGAGGAGGAGGAGGAGGAGGAGGAGGAGGAGGAGGAGGAGGAGGAGGAGGAGGAGGAGGAGGAGGAGGAGGAGGAGGAGGAGGAGGAGTCGGACACGAGCTACGGCTGGTTACGATCTGCGAAGCCGTTCCTTCCCCTGCCTTCGTCATGCGAAGCGGGCCTCGCTGGGCGGGTGCCCCCCGCGCCAACTTCCACGTGGGGGGGCGGAGGTGTCCAGAAAAGGAGCCCCGCCCGCGTCGTCGCCCTCGGTGGAAGGTGTCGGAAGTAAAACGGCTGGAGGTCGCGCACAGTCGAGGTTGATTGGTAGGTCGACCCTGCCAATTCAATGGTACCCTTGCATCCTGCGTTTCGCGACCCGTGCCTTCTGCATGTCAGAGGCAATGTGACCCTCGGAAGGGTCTTGCGTCCTCTCGCGTGTCCTCTCCAATCAACCTCGACTGTATGGGGTGGGGATGTGGCACGAAGATGCCCACCTGCCTCTGCTCGCTCTTCGTCGGGCTCCCGGTTCAGCAGAGTGACTATGCCAGCGCCGCCCGCACGGTAGTTTGGAGCCCCGCACGAGAACTCCCGCGCCGATTGGTCATCGGGGGTAGTGCGCGTTTGTCGGGAAGTGAAGCGGCACCTTCGGTCTCGATGTATCTCTCAAGGGCTTCCGTTAGGCTTGTGGCGACCCTGTCGTTCCGAGTTCTTCGGTGGGTAGTTTGCCAGCCCAGCGCTAGGACCCCAGTCAGTCGTCAAAGTCAGAGGGCGAGGTGCGGTGGACTGGAGCTGCTGAAGTGGCGGCGGCTCCGCCGGCCCGAGGTCGCTGGACGGCGGCGGAAGTAAAACAAAAAACTTAAACATTCCTGGGCTCACGGCCTCCTGGCTCCTGCCCGAGGAGAGGCGCCGCTGCTGCTCCAATCGACCCTCTCAGTCGCCGACGCCGCCTTCTTCAGTGGCGCGCCTGTGGCCGTGTGGCCCGGTGGGGGCCTGGCGCTTTACTCTCTTTGCCTGCCTTCTTTCCCTCTTCTCCTTGATCCTCCTCCTCCTCCTCCTCCTCCTTCTCTTCCTCCTCCTCTTCCTCCTCCTCCTCCCTTTTCCTCCTCCTCCTCCCTTTTCCTCCTCCTCCTCCTCCCTTTTCCTTCTCCTCCTCCTCCTCCTCCTCCTCCTCCTCCTCCTCCTCCTCCTCCTCCTCCCCCTCCTCCCTTTTCCTCCTCCTCCTCCTCCTCCTCCTCCCTCTCCTCCTTTCCTCCTCCTCCTCCTCTTCCTCCTCCTCGTCCTCCTCGTCCTCCTCCTCCGCCTGGAAGATCGGGCCAGACGACAAGGAGGGGGATAGGGAAGGGGGGGAGAGGGCCGACCTCTGCCGCATGCAGCTGCTTCCCATGCCCTGCCACGGGGCGCCCTGCCGCGACACGCTGGCGCCGGGAGAGGCGCCGCGAAGGGCTCGGCTGCCAAGCACTGGGGCGGCAGAAGCAGCACCTCTCGCCTGCAAGCTCTGCAACGCAGCACTCCTCCCCAGACATGATCGCGTCGTGGAAAATCAGGACGGCAGGTTTTTGGCCGTTTTCGGCCTGGGGGGGCCCTCGCCGGGCCTCGGGACCGTCAAACAACGATTCAGAATGAAAAGCCGGTCCTGGGGAAAGGGTCGGGACTTCCAGGGACCCCGTATTGAAACAATCAGGACGTCGCATGTCTGTGTCTTCAGCAGTCAAGCTTGTGGGAGTAGTGGGCACGAGGCCGGACAGGATGGCGGAGGGCTGCCTCAGGACTGTCTCGAGGGAGGACGAGGGCGAAGAGGATCCTGGCACTCTCCCGGGAGGGAGGGCAGGTATTGACTGCCCCTCTGATCCCCCCCGTGACCGCCTTCCCCCGTTGCTTCGTCCGGCCCGAGAAGGTCCAGGGGCGTCCCGCAGGGGCGCCGTTCCCAGCCCTGTCCTCGAGGATGCGAGAGCCCCTGCCCTTACCAACACGATGAAGGCGTGGCCTCACTGAGGTCCCCGTCTTTGCACCGGGGATAAGCATTCTGGACGGTTGGGTTCGATGCGTCTGCAGAAAAAAAAGGTCCCCTGCAGTCAAAGCTCGCAGTAAGGACGCGCGGATGTCCTAGGATACCCTTGCGTCCTTGCCTCTGCGGCCCGTCCGTCGCGGCTTACAATGGCCAGCCTGTCGGGGTGGTTGCGGTCCGCCGCCCAAGAGGTGCCAACTTCGGCGTCCAAGGCCCTTGCGTCCCTAGCGCCCGTCCTTATTATAGATAATGACTGTGTCCATCGTGTTTTTGGCCCTCCCAACTCGGGTCCCCTCCCAAAGGGTTTGGGGTCCTGTTAGTGCTAATCCGCCTGGGCCGGGGCGCTGTCCTTCGCCAGGGGGCGGCGCGACGACCAGCGCGGTCCGCAGAGCGTGGGTCGTGGACTTGGGACACCTGGCCATCTCCTCACCCTCCTATTCCCCCTCCTCCCTCCTCCTCCTCCTCCTCCTTCCTCCTCCTCCTCCTTCTCCTCCTTCTCCTCCTTCTCCTCCTCCTCCCCCTCCTCCTCCTCCTTTTTCTC
>CAUYUJ010016127.1:380000-387500 GCA_963575745.1 Prorocentrum cordatum
CTCCTCCTCCTCTTCCTCCTCCTCCTCCTCCCCCTGATCCCGTAGCCGCTCTCGCTCAAGATGTGCACTTCTCCGGTGAGCCAGGTGGCTCCCGCTGGTCCGCGGCCGGGCCCCAGTGCGTTGGCTTGCGAACCCGTTCGCCGACTGCTCAGGACGCGTGCTCCGACATCTCCCAGGGCGGCTCCATCCATCGAGGGTGTCGCAGGCACCTGCGCCATGGTGCCATGTCCGCCGCCACCTGTCACGTCTGCGGTTCTTCGCGGTCCGAGGCGGCCAACATGGGCGTGTGGCAGATGTTCATCAGCGGGGAACTGGGTTGCCCGCATCCGTTGCCAGTGTGGAAACGAGGCGCCGTTTCGAATCGGGAAGGCATCATGGGCGGCACACGGCGACATCGGAGAAGGACAGTGAAGCAGGCCATCGCAGAAGTCTGGCAACGAGGACACAATCGAGCGATTAGTTGCGATTGAGAAGCTGTTGCGAGGTGAACCTTCGTCTCCCCCAGCCCCAGCCTGGACAAGCCAGGTGCTGTCACGGCATGGGCTACGTCAAAGCCGGCAACGGAGCGCCCAGTCAAAAAATATGACGATGCTCAATTCAGGAGAGTCAAAGTGCAGGCGCCGATTGATACGAGTCCGACCTCAAGGCGCTGCCTGGAGGCGATTAAGATGATACCAAGGCGGCCCCGAAAGTGAAGCTGCAGGAGCTCGGGGACCAGCTGAAGACAAAACACAGCCCCAAGCTGGAAAGTGAGGTCAACGAAAATGCCGAACAAGTTGCAAACATGGCGGAAGCTCTTCAGTCGAGGCGATCGCAGTCGGCAGTACTGGAGGCTCATATCACCGCTTTGGAGAGGTAGTTCAAGCGCGCGGCGGAGCTCATCGGACTAGATCGCGAAGCTCAGCAGTCCAACCCCACCATGTCGGACTTTATACAGTCGATGAGGTCCAGGCTGGTAACCTTGCGCATTCTGTGGGGTCGCCTGAGTTAAAGCTGTTGCTGGATGTTCTCAAGAAGTCAATTGGGAATGCTCCTGCTGATAACAATATTTCAGTCTGAGGTCAGCAATGCTTGATTGTGGCACTGCAGGCGAGGCAACCAAGCGAAGCTTTGATGAGCTCAACGAAGAAGAACAGCGGGCCCTTATGATGCACGCAAAAGTCAAGACCCCGCGGTTTCCCAGACCTGCATGCGTGAAATGGCCAAGAAGCAGAGACGGGCTTAGCAAGCTTATCGTATGCAATTTGGTGGCTGGGCTGCAAAAAACTCGCGTCTCAGGTGCTATACTCATTGCTGTTTGAGACAGCTGAGACCCAACCCTTGTGGAACCCGAGGGACAATATTCGGCTAGAGAACGCAGCAGATGCTAGAACTGCCGCCCCCCGAGAAGGCTGATACCCAACTTACCTGGAACTCGGGAAGCGAGAATTGGCTGGAGGAGGAGGCAGGGAGCACGCCCTGAGCAGATGTGATCATGTACAAGGTAGCCTACGTATGGTATTTCCAACGGTGGGTGGGCTTGCGGAATATGTTGCCCCAGTTGCCAGGCTCATAGCCTCCTCAGAAAGTTAAGAGTCAAGTCCAGAGGAATTTGGGAAGGGAGAGTCGGCCTGGGGGAGGGTGCAGCCAAGAGCACGCAAGAAGCAGGTGTCCCTGACAGTGCCCTGGAGGTTGCGATGACGTACATGGGGTCCCCATGTGGTATTTCCAAAGGTGGGCGGACCGCGATATGATCTTCCGCGCGGCGATGAGGGCTGCGTGGCTGTTCGCGTTTCTGGTTTGCCACCGTAGTTCCGCTGTCCTCAGATCGGGCCGGGCGAAAGGGGGGGATTGGGAAAGGGGGGGGGTACGAAATTTGTTGCATGCAGCTGGTTTCGGCTTCACCGAGGGGCCCATTCCTCGATACATAGCCGCCTCTGGCGCCGGGAGGCGCCGGGAAAATCAGCTACGTGAGCTGATTCTCAAACCCCCCCTTTGCTATCCCCCCTTTCGCCCGACCCGATAAGAACTCGAAGCAAATCAGCCAGACGCAGAGTTTGTTGACGAGGTCGAGCTGTCCAGCGCCGACGGATTGCGCAGCGCCACCGCAGAGCGAATTCAGCGTTTCGCTGCACGGGTGGCATGGGCCCAAGAGCTTGTATATCTTGACGGAGCGCGGGGTTTAGCATTCATGGGCTGCGTATCGTGGGTGGAAGCTGTGAGCCGCGCCGGGTCAAGCAGCTGCTGCGCAGCCGTCTGCGGTAGCTGTAGCGTTCGCTCCAGACGGTGATGGTATTCGTTGGTTGTGGAACGTGTTTTTTTTTGTTCTTGGCAGGTTATTCTGCGATGTTCTTGTTGTCCCAGGGTGGGCGCCTCGCCGCGTTCTGAATGCGCGCCTCATGTATTCGATCGGCCCAACGAGCACCAACGCGACGATGCTCGCAGAAACGGGCAGGTGCATCAGTGGCGTCCGATCACCCTGCATTGTCGGAGCTGGCTAGAGCATGGGGGCGCCTGAGTTGGAGCAGTCAAGTTCTCCACAGCTAGCCAATGTGAACATGGCAGTTCTAGCCCAAGTTACCTGCAGAGGCAGCGCGGGATCCAACAAGATCGGGTTTCATTGGCTGTCAGTGATGCTGCCGTCCAGTCTTGCTGTGGAGTAGAGGCTGGCATGAAATGGACGCGTAGGCCCCGTCGCCCAGTGGTGTTGCGCCTGGGTGGCATAGCTTGCAGCATCCAGCACTTCGTGTGCATGGTCAGACCGGCGCTGTCGTCAGTGCCCGTGGTGGGACCCTTCCATCCTCCAGCTGGCTGTAGGGAGCATCGCGTGCTATTTCTGGCTTGCTTGGGTATGGCTACTGATGAGCAGAGTGGCGCGGTAGTGGCATGGGCGTTTTTTTATTTAGGAGTGGTCTATGTTGGCTGTGGCGACAGTCGTGTCGCGGCAACGATCACTTGGAGGATTGCTCGATCGAGATGGACAGATTCCTTCCGGCACATTATCGTGGTCAGGGCTTTGGCTGTTGGCTCGGCAGCGCAGTGGGACAGGCTCGTGGCATTGTGAGAGCAAGACCAATGGAGGGTAGTCAGATTGAGCAGTTTGTCGACGTCATTGCTGCGGATGTCGGGGGGGCGAGGAAAGGCATGGATCAGGAGTTCAGTCAGCAATGGTCAGATTGGTGTGCTGTGTCAGCGTTGCGATGCACTCGAGCTTTTCTTCGCACTGCGGAAGTCAAAGCGCTTGCCGAACTTGCCGTATATCAATGTAAGCTGCTGTTTTCTGGCGGTCCAGTGGACATTGTCGAGGGCCGCGAGATGCTTCCCTAGAGGGCCCCATTACCAAACTTGTCAAACTCCTTGGACACCCCAGGGCGCCCCAGTAGTCCCTGAGATTCGACGTTGCAAAACAAGTGGAAGCATCGCGAAGAATCGCGGATGGGGCCCTACAGACCCCATCTTTCCAATGCATTTCTCGAGCTGGATCGATCTGTGATGGCCTGGGGTGCCGAAGCTAGGCGAACTCGTCCGGTGTGGAGAAATTGCAGGGCACGCCCCGGCTCAAAGGCGCCGCCCTCGTGGCCCAGACACCCTGGGGCCTTCAGTAGCCCAGCAGGTTCGTGTCGTGCCGACGCGGCAGCGACCCCGCCGCGGGCCGTTCAAGGGTGTGAGCCCCGCCGGTAACCCAGAGTCGGCGAATGTGAAACGAGCTGGCGATCGAAAAGCCGCCGCTGGCTCAAGGTTGAGCCGTCCACGCCGGGGCCGCCACAACGCGAGCCCGCCGCAGCAGCAATGCGGCGCGCGGCGGCGGCCGCGGTGCTCGCGGCGCTGGCGCGCTCCGCGGCGCCCTCGGCCCAGGCCCGGGGCGCGCCAGCTGGCGCGGCGCTGCTGCTGTGGGGGGCGGCCCTGGCTACGCGCAAAAGTGACCCTTCGCTGGAATGACCTCTTGGTGCGGGCCCACAAAGGGCCCCAGTGGCCCAGGATAGCGCGCCTGGATGGCGTGGGCTGGGCCTCTTTCGCAGCCCCCAGAAGACGCGCTCCACAGGTCGCTCCCTGCCTGGGGTCACTCGGAGCTTGTTTTTTTTGGGGGGGGCGCCAGCAGGTTTACTTGCACGGACGGGAGGGGGGGCCTGAGCCTGAAGCCAGACGGAAGCGACTTGCGTGTGCGGCAATCACGCACGTCGAAAGGCACTTGCGCGCTTGTATTCGTTTGAAGAAGGGCGAGGGGGGGAGGGGGCGGGTGGGGCGTACGCCATGCCACCATGCAAGTAAACTTGCCCGAGTCTGAAGAAACAGGCTCTCACGCGTGCAGCCGAGGCGGCGGCGGGCGGCGCGGCGCCCGGGGGCCACGCCCACGGCCACGCGGCGGGCCACGGCCACAAGGAGCGGGGCGCCCCGCTGGAGATGCTGGCGCCGCATGCTCTCCGCAGCGGGTGGTCTTGCCTCGTTTCGGGCCCCGGGGCCACCTCAGATCGATCCGGATCGAAAGACAGGCAGCAAGATGGTGCCCAGGGCTCGAGTCGTGATGTGTCGCTGTGGATTGTTGCAGGTTTGTCGCAACATCGGATCTCAGGGCCCTCCTGGGAGCAGAAGTTCGGAGAGGGGAGGCGCGCCTTCTGACTCTGGCGGCTGGCAGCGCGCGCCGGCATCGGGGCTTCTGACCCCACGAAACCGAGATCAACAGGACAAACAACGGCATACAGTCTGACAGAGGTGCAAGATCGAGGGGGAGGGTAATTGCCCTGATATTCTTCGTGTCTCTTGGGCTTCCTTTTGCATCCTGGGGAGGGTACCCCCGGATGTTCTGCTTGTTTTGGCCGACGCAGGGTCTCATTCAAAGGGGAGAAGACACCTGGACCGGATACTTGGCGTTAACTAAACGGCCCTGGGCGTTTATTCAACAGCCCTGCCCTGTACGATTCCTGGTTTGGGTGCGTTTGCTAAACGGCTTCGCGTGCTGGGGTGATCATCATGAGGGCGGATGTTCTGCTTTCTACTCATGTTCTTGGAGGATGTTCTTCTGGCCTAGGTCCGACTGTACACGACTTCTCTAAGGTCCGTGCAGGTGCCCAGCATTGGCGCAGGGCCCCCCCCAGCCGCCCTGGCGCGCGGCCAAAGGAATCCACGCGGGCCTCCGAGACACGATGTCGACAGTGGAGACCCATGCCGAGAAACACCCTGCTTGCCTCCAGGGTGGTCTGGGTTTCTTGGGTGTCGATAGTCTTGCTATGGAGAGCGTGACGTTCCCATTCCAAAAAATCAATGGACGTCCTGGGATCTCAGGGTTGGGTTTCTTGTGGAAGGTTTCTTGTGGTCGAGCTCCTACTGCATGCATTATTTTTATACCGGGAGCGCACCAGGATCTGACCCCCTGTGATTCGGAGGGCGACGACGACGAATACACGAGCACAAAAGGGGGAACGAACGGCGGGGCGACAGAGAGAGGACACCCGGGGGCCCGGGGGAGGCCACGGGGGAGAGGCGACGGAGGAGGACGGAATACCGATACATCCGCTCATCCTGAAGAGCTCTCGTCGCCACGGCTGGATTCTCCCCAGAATTCTGGTCAGAACGCCTCCGAAGGGGGGCCCGCGGGCCCTAGGCATGCCTGCGCCGAGGACACTGGGTTTAGTTGGCCGCTCTTGGCCTCCGGGGATCCTCGCCAGGCCCTGGGGCCGTTGCCAGAATCGGCTCGGCATGGACAACGGGCCCCAGGGAAAGGGTCGGGCCCGTCGGGGACGCCGAGTTGTGCACACGCCGAGGCCTCGGGTGCCTGGAGGCCCGCCCCGCCGCCATCGTCGACGGGCCTAGGCGACCCCTCCTCCTCCTCCTCCTCCTCCTCCTCCTCCTCCTCCTCCTGCGCCTCCGCCTCCGCCTCCTCCTCCTCCTCCTCCTCCTCCTCCTCCGCCTCCCCCCCTCCTCCTCCTCCTCCTCCTCCTCCTCCTCCTCCTCCTCCTCCTCCTCCTCCTCCTCCTCCGCCTCCGCCTCCTCCTCCTCCTCCTCCTCCTCCTCCGCCTCCGCTCCTCCTCCGCCTCCTCCTCCTCCTCCTCCTCCTCCTCCTCCTCCTCTTCCTCCATCTCCTCCTCCCCCTCCCCCTCCTCCTCCTCCACCTTCTCCTCCACCTCCTCCTCCTCCTCCTCCGCCCTTCCCCTCCTCCTCCTCCTCCTCCTCTTCCTCGGGTTGCCTACGGCCCCGATTGAAACCGTGCACGTCGGCCCCATGATGGGGAGGGCCCTCGCCACGGCCCCCGTTGGCCGCGGCTGTTGTTCCGCCTGCGCGGGGAGAACCCGCGGTCCCTGCGGGAGTGGCGCGTGCACCGCCAGCAGAAGGGCAGCCCCGCGGGAAGTCACGGCCGCAGCCCTCAAGACCCTGTGCAGCCCTTTTGCGGGCCGGATCGGCGCGAAGGGGCCTCGGGGCCCGAAGCCCGGAGGCTTTTTTTTGTGTTCTTCAGACTCTTGGTAAGTTTACTTGCACGGACATGGGGGGGGGGCTTGCACCTGAAGTGAGCCGAACACGACGTGCACGTGCGAAAACCGCGCGACTCGACAGGCACTTGCACGCCAGTGCTCGTCTGAAGAGGGGCGGGGGGGTGGGGTGGGGGAGATGAGGTGTTACTGCGGCCCGTTGGATGTTACTGCGGCCCGGTGGGTGTTAGTACGGCCAGGGTTCCTCCGGAGTGCACTAATTAACGAGTACGGTGAAGGGGGGGGGTAAAAAGGCTCCCTCCCCCCCTTCACCGAAGAGTCTCTCGGAAGAGCCTCTGGCGCTCTCCGAAGAGCCTCTTGGAGCCGCAAAAGAGCTTCTTGCAGCCACCGAAGAGCCTCTTGGGTTCGCCCAAGAGCCTCTTGGGCTTTCCGAAGAGCCTCCTGGGCTATCCGAAGAGCCTCTTAGGGCCTCCGAAGAGCCTCTTCGAGCGGCCGAAGAGCCTCCTTGAGCGGCCGAAGAGCCTGTTGTGTTGTTGGTGTGTTGTTGTTGGTGGTTCGTTCGTTTGTTCGTGTTGTTTGTTGCTGTTTTTTATGTGTTGCTGTTTTGTGCGTTTCGCACAGACATCCTAGGAGCCCGTAGTAACTTCTGCGCCTAGTAATCCATAGGACTATTAATCCCTATGACTAGAAATCCTTAGGACGAATACTCCCCAGGTCTAGTAATCCCTAGCATCGGTCATCCCTATGCCTGGTATTCCCTAGGGCATGTACTCCCTAGGACAAGAACTCCATAGGATTAATGCGCCCAATCACTAGTGCCCTCTTGCCCCTTGGACTAGAATCCCTACGACTAGTACTCCCTAGGTCTAGAACTCCCTAGGACTAGCACTCCCTAAGGCTATCACTCCCTAGCGCCAGTACTTCCTAGGACTAGCACTCCCTCGGACTAGCACTCCCTAGGACTAGTATTCCCCAGGGCTTGTACTCCGCAGCACGAGTACTCCCTAGGACTAGGGGTAGTAATTCCTAGGACTGATACTCCCTCGGGCTAGCACTCCCTACGGCTAGCACTCCGTAGGACTAGTACTCCCTATGAGTG
>CAUYUJ010016127.1:390000-472500 GCA_963575745.1 Prorocentrum cordatum
CCGGGAGCGTTCCAGGAGCGCGCTGGAACGGCTTCATCCTCGTCCTGGCCCCGTCCGAGCCCGAAGGGATGGGAGCCCGTGGACTCAGACATGCTCGCGTAATGGAGCAGCAATCACGGCGGCGAAGTGCTTGATCGTTGTCGGGTCGGGATTTTCGGGGGCCCCGTGATGAACAACATCAAGAGTTATGGTGTTCCAGCCTACCTGTAGCCTGGATCACTAGAACAAATTTCGAGCACCAGGAAAGTACCGAAACTCGAGGGTGTTCACCTGTCGGGCCCTGGGAGGCGATGCGCTCTTTCGACACCGTTTCGACACTGCTCTGGGTGCTCGAAATAATTTCTGGGATGTGGCCCTTGAGTACGATGGGGACAGCACGAATCAAGATCTCGGATGTCTGGGGAGTTCTCCTGAGTATGAAGGGGCCCTGGGACACGCAAATAAATACACACACAAATAACAGGATCCCCCATTTTTCCCCATGCTTTCTGGGTTGCTGTCTTCCCCCCACTTCCCATATTTTCCCATATTTTCTGGGGAATCGACGATGAATTGTGTCTGTGTGGTTTTTCCCTCTTGGAGAGTAGCTTGTCTCTCAGTGTCCTGGATCCCTCTCTTCCGAGGCAGGGGGGCAGGTCCCCATGTTCTGGAAGCGTGGCTCGGGGTTGCCCGTTCCCGTATGGCTTCTCCTGGCCCGAGCGGCCTCCCGTAAGCATAGCCTCTTGTGACCTCCCGAGTGGTCTCCCGTCTACCTTTCCGTGTGCTCCCCCCTGATGTCGGGACGACCGACATGAGTACGGAAAGAATGGGTACAATGCCCAACATCAGTCTCTGTTCATTTTGAACAGGACTCGCAGTCCGCGCCGCCGCGGCCTGTGTCCATTTGAAACAGAAGGCCGCCTGCCCAACAGCGGCCGCTGTTGGTTTGGGACAGCATTTGTTGTTGGGCATTGTACCAATTTTTTTCCGCACCCATTTCGGGCGTCCAAATTATGGTCTCCCGCTCGTGCAGCACATAATAACGCTTATCGTTTCTGTTCGGTCATGTTGTTGAGGGTCTTCTGCCGCCAGCGTGTCTCTTGTCAGCCGCTTTTTAGCCTACCCGGGGCCCTCCCAGGGCCCCCTTATGGGTGTCAAGACAAGAGGATGAGGAGTTGTGCAGGGGCGGACCAGTTTCCACCCTCGCGGGCTGTGGTGGTCACTGCACACGGGAAACAGGGATACAGGTCCCAGGCAGAACAGCACGCAGCACGACCACGAGGCCGACGACGCCGCCGACGATGACGGAAACGAGGCGCACTGACGCGCGAACAATCCGCACCGAAGCACGGATGCGAGAAAGAGCATCCATCGCGCCAAGGAGCACGGCCACCACGACCACGGCCACGCGGAGCACGGCCACCACGACCACGGCCACGAGGAGCCTGGCCACCACGCGGAGCACGGCCACCACGACCACGGCCGCGCGGAGCACGGCCACCACGAGGGGCACGGCCACCACGACCACGGCCGCGGGGAGCACGGCCACGGAGAGCGCGGCCACGAGGACCACGCCGGCCACGACCATGGCCACGAGGGCCACGGCCACCTTGACTTTGGGCACGAGTGGCTCGGCGCGTACGCCGAGTCTGCTGGGCTCGACCCCCAGTGGTTCGGCGCCTACGTGTCCGCGCTGGCGATGAGCGTGGTGAGCTTCGTCGGCGTCTTGCTGCTGGCGCTCCTCAAGGTTTGAGTCGGGCCTGTCCCTCTACAGGAGAAACATGCCAAAACATTTCGAACAAGTAGTAGGGGGAAGATTTCTCTGCCATGTTTGATCATCTTGGGGTATGTGTTGAGATTGCTAATTTTTCGTCGAAGGTCCGCCTGTAGGGGGACATGCCCGACCTGACTCAAGGTCTTGGGCTGGGCGCCGTACAGGCCTGCGGCAGCGCAAACACGGGGGGGCTGTTGAGAGTGGCTGCGTTTCTGCGTTTCTCGCTCCGAGCAGCGTCTCGCGTGCGCCCGGAGCGCGGAGCGCGCCACAGCAGCCCACGAGGGCCGTGCGGGCACTCAGACGGCGGCCCCGGGAACCTTACCTCGGGGAGAGACAGAGGACCAGGGACCAATACATACCTCGGGGTCAGAGTGGCTGGGGCTGCGCCCCTGGCGCTTTCTCCAGCCCTGGCAAGTTTCCCTCCCAGACCTCCTCGCGTTCTGAAAACGTCCGGACGGGAGGTTTTTCTCTATCTTCGGCCCCTGGGGGCCTTCGCCGGCCCCCGGGACCGTCAAAAACCGACTCGGTACGAAAAACTGGCCCTGGGGAACGGGCCTGGACTTTCGGGGACCCCGTCCTGAAAAAATCATGACGTCGCGCGTCTGGGCTGAAGTCGTTCTGGCCCTGGCCACCATACCCCACCCGCTCCATGCTCGTTCTGAGCTCGGCCAGTTTTTGTTTTCCAGCCATGGCCACTTCTACTCTGAGATGTCCAGCGTCCACTCCTTGTTCCAGCTGCTCTGCAAGCATGAGGGCGGAGGGCGACACCTGTGACGCGTGCCATGGGTCACAACAGGCCTGTCCTGGAGAGGTCCCTGGCCTGTCCTGGAGAGCTCTCTGACCTGGGTTGCGAGGCGAGTCCAGCTGTGGCGACGAGGGCTGCCCAGCAGGCCCGAAAAGGGTGACCAGCGACGTAATCAGCCTTTGTTCCCTCGCCTTCCTCCCCAGATGTCCAGCGGCATGTCTTGTTCGAGGCGTGCGCCTGGACCACTCAGCCTTGTCCCCAGGGCCAGCTGTTCATCCATAACTAGTGTTTTTCGCAACTGTCCTGAGGCTTATGTTGCTCCCATCGTGCTTACGGACCACATCCCAGAAATAATTTCGAGCACCGGGAAAAGTGCCGAGATAGTGTCGAAGCAGCGTCGGGCGAGTGTCTCCCAGGGCCCGGCACGTGAAAACCCTGGAGTTTTGGGGGTACTTTTCTGGTGCTCGGAATTCCCTCTGGTGATCAAGGCTAAAGTAGGTTGCAACATCATAGCCCGAGGCACGGAGCGGATCCTTGTCTCGAGCCGCCGGATGTCCAGGTCGGGCGCCGAAGGCCGACCTCTGGATCCGTCCCGAGGCTTTGCGCTCGGGCAAGCCGGCAAGCCTTCCGAGGCGGACCCAATTGTGGCCAGCAGGGCACCCCGAGGGCCCAGCAGCAGATCACGCCACGCGAGCAGCGGTTGCAGGCAGCAGGCGTCAGACCTCGAGGCTCGGTCCCTCTCTCCCGGACTCGGCGTGGCGTAGCTTGTTCGCCTGTCCTTCGCGGGAGCCCTCCGCCCCACACTGCTGGAGGCGTCTCTGGCGCCGCTCCCAGTGCGCTCCGCGCGCCCGGGATTGGCGTGTGAGCGTGTGTGTATATGGGGGTCCAGCGCCGCCCCGAGGAAAAAAAAAAACGCGCGGACCCCCGCAATTGTTTGCCGTAGTGTGGTTTGTCTTCTGGCCCTCCACAATTAGTCAATATTTAATATACTCTCCCTCTTCCCCTGATGGCGTCCGGGTGATGGCCGCGCACCCTCCGCGTACTGTTTTTTACACAGGATGCCCGGGAAATCCCGGGAAACGACTCTCGCTGAGGCGCCGGCGTCATTTTTTCCCAAAATGCTGCTCTCGTTGAGGCGCCGGCCTCATTTCTGCTCCCGAATCGTTCCGAATCGTGCTCCCGCTGCAGCGTGGGCCTCATTTTCGGATCGGTGTTTGGCCTCCGTCGTTCAGGATGGCGTTCTCGCCCCAGCGCGGGCCTTTTTCTCGCGCGCCCATCCGCCCGCCACCACCGCGCCGCACCGCCACCACCACCACCACCACCACCACCACCACCACCACCACCACACCAGCACCACCAACACCACCACCACACCACCACCACCACCACCAGCACCACCACCACCACCATCACCACCACCACCACCACCACCACCACCACCACCACCACCACCACCACCACCACCACCACCACCACCACCACCACCAGCACCAGTACCAACACCACCACCACCAGCACCACCACCACCACCACCAGCACCACCACCACCACCATCACCACCACCACCACCACCACCACCACCACCACCACCACCACCACCACCACCACCACCACACAACCACGCACACACGCACGCACGCACGCACGTGCACCACCACCCACTACGCACGCGCGCGCGGAGCCACAGGTCCGCTACGACACGCGTCCGCGGATAGAGAAAATCAGCGCCATGGTAAGGGATGGGAGGGAGGGGTAGGACGTCAGATATGACGCGAGCGCACCTAGCTTGTCCCCCCCCCCCTCCCCCCCTCCCCCCCGGGAGATCACCGAGGACGCTGCGAAGCGTCGTCAGGACGGTCCTTGGCGACGCGAGGCCGACAAGGATGTGTGCACCTGTGAGGGGCTACGACGGCCCTCCTCCTCCTCCTCCTCCTCCTCCTCCTCCTCATCCTCCTCCCCCCCCAGGTCCTCCTGTGAGGAGGAGGCGTCGCCCTCCGCAGGAGAGCTGCTCTCCGGGCGGCGGTGCCCCCAGGACGCCGCGGTCGTCAGAGAGCCTCGGACCTCAACGATTCCCTCGATGCTCGAGCCTCGCAGCCCCTCACTGAAGGGGCCCCAGGACACACAAACAAATACACGCAAGTAGAATTATTCCGCATATTTTCCCATATCTTCTGGGTTTTGTCTTCCCCCCACGTCCCATATTTTCTTATATTTTCTTGGGAAGTGACGATTAATTGTGTCTCTGTGTTTCTTTCCCTCCTGACTCACACCTCGATCCTTCGATCCTATACCTCCGATCTCATCGATGTCCTCGATCCTCGAGTGCCGCAGCCCCGCAGCCCGGCGCCGACGCGAGACGTCTCCGCGCGGACTTTCGACACGTTGTGCTAAGGTTTAGCTGCTGTTCTACCCAGGAGAGCAGCGCAGGTCGGGACCGAGCTCTGCTGCCAGAGGTGCGGCCAGACGCGCAGAGCACACACTGGCCTGGCAGCTTTACTGCTCGGAGTGCTCTCCTCGTCCTCCTCCTCCTCCTCCTCGTCCTCCCCCTCTTCGCCCTTCTTCTCCTCCTCGTTCTCCTAGTTCTCCTCCTCGTTCTCCTCGTCCTCCTCCTCCTCCTCCTCCTCCTCCTCCTCCTCCTCCTCGTCCTTCTCCTCCTCCTCCTCGTCCTCCCCCTCGTCCCCCAGGCATCCGAGGTCTTGGTTCCTTCGATGGGGGGGCCCCAGGAGTCCCAAGTCGTTCCCTGGGGCCGGTTTTTCATCAGACAGACAGACAGACAGACAGACAGACAGACAGACAGACAGACAGACAGACAGACAGACAGACAGACAGACAGCAGCCGCGCCCAGACGGCGCTTTGGCGAGGTAAATCTTGACAGGTGTCGGCGTGCGGGCACAAGCAAGACATAGAAATATCTAGAACTAACAGCTTGAGAAGTCGACTGCACTGCAGGTGGCTCGGTGGCAGACCATGGGAAGACTTTGTACCCCATGGGGCACGAATCCGGGAGGGCGGGAGAGGGATGGGAAGGATGGGAGCAGGGAGGAGGGGGAGGGAGGAGAGGGACAGCGGCAGAACAGTCAACGGATGTTGCTTCACCAAGATTTGACGGCTGAGCGCCAAGTCGCCTCGCCACCCAGAAGACACTGGAGTCGACTGAGGTTCCGCCCAGACAACTCCGAAGCTTGTGAGCGCAGGTACGTTGTCCATTGCAAACGCGGCCTGCCTCAGGCTTGTGCGCTACCCTACGTTCGGGGCAAGACATAAGAATGGCTACCAATAGAGAACAGCATTCGTCTTGGGAGGCTGCTCGGAGGTTCCCGGGCGAGTCTACCAGAATTGGCGTTGCAACAAGGTTGGAGATAGGCTGTGCTGACTCCAGACAAACACGCTGGCGAAATCTTGAATATCCGCCTCAAGCATCGCACTCGTGGTGTTCATCTGGCTTCTCACCCCGAGGCGTTTTTAGATGGCCCCGGGGCCCGGGAAGGGCCCCCCCCGAGGGCCCCGCTAGGACCGTCCGCCGTGCTGGTGTCATAACCCAAGCGGGCTTGGGCCCGGGCTCCTCCTCCCCCTCGCCTCGGAGGGAGGCCAGTGGAGACCTCGGCGGGCGTCCCGCCTGGCCCCACAGGCGCTCCCGAGCGGCCCCGGGAGCCCTCCGGGGCTCCATCCCGCTCCGTGTTCCCACGCGGACCTGGCCGTGGCGGCGAGGAGCTGGCAGGAGGCGCAGCCCGGGGCCGCCGTTTCGCCTCCACCGGCGCTCCTCTCCGACCGGCCCCCCGGTTCCCCCCCGGCTTCCGACTCTCCACTTCCACCTGCACCACTTCGCCTCCAGCGTCCACCAGCTCATGACTCAGCACCCCGACCTCGGCAAACAAGGACCACAAGCACTGAGGGCCCCGGCCCCCCCGCGCAGGCCCTGAAGGGCCCCGCTCCCGGCGGAACCGCGCGCTCGCCTCGCCTCGCCTCGCCCCCGAGGCTCCACAAGGTAGTCGAGTACGGCAGCCTGGCCTTCGCGGGCACCGTGCTGGTGGCGGACGCCCTCCTGCACCTGCTGCCCCACTCCCTGGAGGGCGCGGGGCACGAGACGAGCTCGGGAGGCCCCTCGCCTGGCGCGGCCGCCCGTCGACCCAGCCCCCCCCCCCCAGGGCCGGGCTGGAGCGGGCGGGGTCGGCGGGAGGCGGTGGCACAGGAGGGGGAGGAGGGAGGAGGGAGGAAGGAGGGGGAGGGGGGGAGCAGGGTCGAGGATCGAGGGCCAAGGGGAGGGGAAGGGGAAGGCGGGGGTGGGGAATAGGGGGAGAAGGGGGGATACAGGAGGGCCGAGGATCGAGGGCGAGGGCCGACGAGGCGGGTGGGGGGGGGGAGGGTGGGAGTGCGAGGGGGGGGGGGAGGATGGGTGGCCGGGCAGGGAGGGGGAGGGAGGAGGGTTGGGGCCCATGTTTGCGCTAGTTTCGGCCTCTGGGGGCCCTTACCGGGCCTCGGGGCCGTCAACAAAAACGACGCAGGATGAGAAGCCGGCCCAGGGGAAAATGGTCTGGACTTCCGGGGGCGCCGTCCTGACAAAAATCAGGACGTGTCGCATGTCTGGGGGGGCCCCTGCTGCGGTGGCCGGTCGATCGAGTGTGTTCCTCCGGTGTGTGTGTGTGGGGGGGGGAAGGTCAAGGAGAGGAGGGAGGAGGAGGAGGAGGAGGAGGAGGAGGAGGAGGAGGAGGAGGAGGAGGAAGAGGAGGAGGACGAGGAGGAGGAGGAGGAGGAGGAGGAGGAGGAGGAGGAGGAGGAGGAGGAGGAGGAGGAGGAGGAGAGGGAGAAGGACCGAGGTTCGATGGTCCATGCTCTACGCTTTTTTGGTGGGGGGGGCGTCTCTGGGGGGTCTCTGGGGCTTCTCGTCGCCACGTCTGGCCCAAACGCGCGCCACGACGGGTCCAGGGATGATGCGCGGGTCGATGGTTGACCCCCTGTTGTGCAGAATCACGCCGCGAGGTTTGGGTAGGTTTCCTCTTCTGGGGGCCGTCACGAGGTCCTAGGACCGTCATCGGAGCGAGTCGGGATTGGAAGCCGGCTCCGGAGAAGGGGGTCCCAGTCCTCTCGGGGTCCGCGGCCTGCGAAACAAATCGCGGCGTCTGGGATCTGGGGGGGGAGGAGGCACGAGAAGGGGCCGAAGCCCAGACCCCAGACGTCGTGATTTTTTCATGACGTCGACCCCTGGAGGTCTCGACCCATTCCCCATGGACCGGATTTTCATCCTGAGCCGTCTCTTGACGGTCCCGAGGGCCGCGGTCAGGGCCCCCAGGGGCCGAACAGAAATAAGCAAAAAGCCTCCCGTCATGATTTTTGTCATCGCCCGAGGGGGTCTGGGAGGGAATGAGGGGAGGGAGCAGGGAGCAGGGAGGAGGAGGAGGAGGAGGAGGAGGAGGAGGAGGAGGGAGGAGGAGGAGGGAGGAGGAGGAGCAGGAGGAGGAGGAGGAGGAGGAGGAGGATGAGGAGGAGGAGCAGGAGGAGGAGCAGCAGGGATGAGGAGGAGGGGGAGCAGCAGGGAGGAGAAAGAAGGAGGAGGAGAAAGAAGGAGGAGGAGGAGGAGGAGCAGGGAGGAGGAGGAGGCACCGTCCGATCCTGATGGCTCCGGCCTCTCGGGGCCGCTCGGGGGGCGGGGGGGGCGGCCCACGTCGCGGGTGCCGGGTTCCGCCCGGGAAGTGCCGGGTCCGCGCGCGCCCCGGAAGTAAGGTCGGGCCTGTCCCTCTGCAGGAGGGATGTTCAGAGATAGTCCACAACATAGTCTGGGGATTATTTGTTGGGTATGGTTTGGCCATTTGTGGGTATTTTTGCTGGCGATTTTTTGAATTGCGAAGGCCTGACGGCTCGGTGCCGCCGACCCTGAGAACGACGAAGATGAAAACGAGGGGGGGGGCAGGGGAGGAGGATGAGTGGGAAGTGGAGGAAGGGTGGGGGAGGTGGATGAGGGAGGAGGAGGGGGGAGAAGGATGTGGAGGAGAAGCAAGAGGAGGAGAAGGATGCAGGGGAGAGCAGGAGGAGGGGGAGCAGAGGGGGGGGGAGGAGGAGGAGGAGGAGGAGGAGAAGGAGGAGGAGGAGAAGGAGGAGGCCAGAGGCTTTCTTGGGACAGCCTGGGGCTCTCTTGAGGCCGTCTTGGGCCGTCCAGGGCTCCTCTTGCGCCGTCTCGAGGCACTTTTGGAGGCCTCCTGGGCAATTTGGGGCTCTCATGGGCTGTCTTGGGGCAATCTTGGGGGCCTCTTGGGCCGTCTTGGAGGCTTCTTGGGCCGTCTTCGGGCCCTCTTCGGCCGTCAGGGGACCCTCTTGGGAGCCTCTTGGGCCGTCTCGGGGCGATTTGGGGAGCCTCTTGGGCCGTCTTGGCGCGTCGGGAAGCGGAAGAGGCAAGAACGCCAAAATCTGTTAAAAACGTATGGGGGAATCCATGAGTGTTGCCTCGTGGGGCTCAGTGGGAAAGCTCCTGGAGGCCTCTTGGGGCGCTTTGCAGGCCTCTTGGGCCGTCTGGAGGCCGTCAAGGCGTCTTGGACAGATCGTTCGGCGATTCGGAGTTCTCTTGGACTGTCTTTGGGGCCTCTTGGAGCACTCTTGGCCTGTCTTGGTGCTTTTTTGGGCTCCGGGACTCCCCCGGGGTATCTGACCTCCCCCCCTGGGACCCCCCCCCCCGGCGGGGAAGGGATCGAAGGGAAGGTTCTTCCCTTCGATTCAATTACCACGTTGCTCAACTTCGCTTTGGTTGGCGCGCTGAGGAGGTCTATGGAAAAGGGGGGAGCTTCGACGAGCCCAGGGAATGCGGGAGGCAGGGAAAGGGGACGACAGAGACGACGACCAACGAATGACGGAGATGACGACTTCAACGGACAAGCCCCTCACACACGCGGACAGGGTCGGCGGGTTTTTCTTCCAAAATCCCCTTGTAGGAGGACAGGCCCGACTTAACCCCAGAATCCAAGTCTCGTGCGCGGTTTTGACGGGGTCCCTCCTGCGACCTCCCCCGACCCCAGGCAGGCGATCGCAAACATGGATCAGGGAGGCGTGGATATAGCGACGGGTCCCGCTTCCATGGGAAGTCGCGGATCTCCGCCGCCGAGCGAGGCGGCACCGGCCGCAGTTTGGGGAGGGCGCCTCCCCCGATCCATGGATGTGGCGACCGCGCGCCAGATCCATGGATCGCTAAACCATGCTTGCGCGGACCCCGACCCCGACCTCATAGGCGCCGCGGCCAAGAATCGCGACGCGGTGTGCTTCCTGAGTTGCAGCCTCTCTGGGAGCCCTCACTGGGCCGCGGGGCCGCCAGAAAGCGTCTCTGCAGGAGACGCCGGTCCCTGAGGCTGAACGAAAGGGGGGGACAGGGAAAGGGGGGTTACGGAGGCTGCTGCATGCAGTTGGTTTCGGTCCCGCCGCCGGGCCCAGTCCTCGATACATGCGCGCCTTCCGGCGCCAGGAGGCGCTGGGAGAATCAGCTACGTGAGCCGAATCTCTACCCTACCCTTTGCTATCCCCCCCTTTCCTTCCCCCCGAGTCCCGGGGAAGGGGTCCAGGCTTCTCTGGCCGGAGTGTCACGTGTTGCAAGCAAAGTCGCGCGGTCGGATTTCTGGGCCTGTCCCCGAAGTGTAGGGAGGAAGGGCCCGCCTGGTCCCCTGCACCCCTGCACGGAGCAGGAGGGGAAGGTTCCGAAGCGGGCCTCCGCAGGCGCCAAAGTTTGGAAGAACCTGGCCATCTGGTCTGCCTCGTGACGCCGTCGGTCTGGCCAACCAACCTCCGCCCAACAGATCTCCGTCCCCCCTCCCGAAGGCCATAAACGACGGGAAGATCGGGACAAAATCGGATCGGGCTAAATCGAAATCTCTGAGAACCGGCGGGTTTGGAGGATGTATTGGGCGCCGCTGCCGCTCCAGAGCGTTCCGGAACGCTCTGAGAGCGCTCCGGAACGCTCTGGAGCGATTTATCCCGATCTTAGCCCTGTTTTAGGCCAGGGTGAACGTGGGGGAAGGGGAAGGGTCGGACTGGCGGGCGTGGTGGGGGCCTCCTGGCCATGGTCAACGTCGGCCTTGCCGCCACGCTGGGGTGCATGGCCGTGCTCGCCATTCCCGAGCTGCTCAGTCACAGCGGGCACGATCACAATGCCGCGCTCGGTTGGGCCAATCTCCTGACGGACGCCTCATTTCATGGGGGAGGAGGAGGAGGAAGAGGAGGATGAGGAGGAGGATGAGGAGGAGGGCCAGAGGAGGGCCAGAGGAGGCGAATGAGGGAGGAAGGAGGATGAGGTCGAGCAGGAGGAAGATCTTGCCCTCCTCGCGGTGTGAGTCAACAACCCGCGATGTAGCAGTCGAAGCCAACGCCTGTCGCCGCGCCGTTGGTTCCAACGCGCGGCCCTGCGTCTTGGGGAGGGCGCCTCGGCCACCAGGGCAGAGGCCGCCTCGGGCGCGGTGCTTGTCATGGGCTTGCCGTGGGCTTGCCGTGGCGTCGGCGTCGTCCACCTGGGCGCGTCGAGAACAGACTGCGCGGCGACGTGTGCCCCCTCGCCAGGTCGAAGGACCGTCAGCAAACGGCTCGGGAGGAACAGCCTGTCCCACAGAATTGGCTCATGCAGTGGAAACCGGCCATCTTAGGGCCATCTTTTGGGCCGTCTTGGGGCGTGTCTGACCCATCTGACGCCGAGGGAGGCAATCTTGGGGGCCTCTCTGAACCGGCATGGGGCCCTCTTCGGGCGCTTCAGGGCCGTCTTGGAGACCATCTTGGGCGTCCTAGAGGCCTCTTGGGCCGTCCTGGCGCCCTCTTGAGGCTGTCTTGGGGGCCTCTTGGGCCATCATAGGGCCATCTTGGAAGCCTCTTAGGCGATCTTGGGGTAACCTCGAGGGCCTCTTGGGCCATCTTTGGCCGTGGGAAAACCGAAGAACCGCAAAAGCCCAAATCCTTCAAACACCTGAGGAACATCAGCGATTTTGACGTCGTCGGGCATTCCTGAACAACCTCTTGGGAAGCCTCTGGGGCCATCTTGGAGGCCTCTTGGGCTATCTTAGGCCGTCTTGGATGCATCTTCGGCCGTCTTGGAGGCATCTTGGAGCCATCGTAACCGTCTTGGAGGCCATATTGGAGGCATCTTGGAGGCCATCTTGGGCCATCTTGGCGGTCTTGAAAGCCGTCTTGAGCCGTCTTGGGAACATTTTTCTGAGAATTAAGAGCCTTTCGGGTGGCCGGTGGGACGGGCCGAAGCCCCAGGAAGAGTTCTTTTGAAAAAAGAACCAAAACCATCACGTCTAGGATTCAGCACGCCGGGCACCCTGTGGGAAGACCACAGGGGGCGACGGATCGAAGACGCCTACGGCGAATCACCGCCGCCCCCTGCCTTTTTGGAGACGCCGATGTGGCCGAACGTTGGATTAGAGCTTGGCCAAGCTATCGGACCATGAGTTCCCCGAGTCGGTTTGGAAAGCTTTCGGGGAACACATGGGAGAGAATGGTTATGAACAGGAAGAGAAGGAGAAATAAGTAGGAGGATGAGGGGATGGAGTCTCTTGGGGCACCCTTGGGGTCTGTTGGGGGCTTCTTGGGGGCCTCTTCGAGGCCTCTTGGAGGCATCTTGGGGGCCTCCTTGGGCCTCTTGGGGGCCTTTGGGGGCTTCCTGGGGGTCTCTTTGGCCGTCTTAGGGCGTTCCTGGTCCGTCTGACGCCGTCCGTCTGACGCCGTCTGGAGCCGTCTTGGGGGCCTCTCTGGGCCGTCTTGGGGCCCTCTTGGGGCGCTTCAGGGCCGTCTTGGAGGCCATGTTGGGCGTCTTGGAGGCCTCTTGGGCCGTCTTGGGGCGCTCTTGGGGCCGTCTTGGGGGGCCCTTGGGCCGTCATAGGGCCTTCTTGGAGGCCTCTTGGGCGATCTTGGGGGCCTCTTGGGCCGTCGGAAGGCCGAAAAGAAGAAAACGCAAAAAACCTTCAAAAACCTAAGGAAAACCAATGATTTTGGCCTCTTCGGGCTCTCCTGGAGAACGTCTTGGAGGCCTCTTGGGCCATCTTGGAGGCATCTTGGGGCCATCTTGGCCGTCTTGGAGGGCATCTTGGGCCGTCTTGGAGGCATCTTGGAGCCATCTTACCCGTCTTGGAGGCCATCTTGGCCGTCTGGGAGGCATCTTGGAGGCCATCTTGGCCGTCTTGGAGGCCATCTTGGGCCAAGTTGGGGCAACAAAGGCATTGACAGACGGATTTTGGGAAAATTACGGGTGGCCGGCGGGACGGGCCGAAGCCCACTGGGGAGTTCTTTCAGAAAAAGAACCAAAACCAAAACCTGAATCGTCCAGCACGCCGTGCACCCCTGCAAGCAGGGGGCGGCGGATCGAATGGCCGTCGGCCCATCCCGCCACCGTGCCTGGGCTGTGGGTCTGAGGCCACTCGGATGGCTGATAGGGGTCTCGTGAAAGGCCTCTCAGGTGCGTCTGGGAGGCAATCTTGGGGTCTCGTAGGGGCCTCCTGGGGGGCTCTGTGGAGCCTTTTGGGGCCCTCTTGGGGCTCCCTGGGGGCCTCTTCGGGGCTCCCTGGGAGCGTCTTTGGGCCAAAGGCTTGAAATTTCCGTTTGGGTTCCCCCTCTGGGCCCCCTCTTGGGGCCGTCCTGAGGTTCTCTTGGGCCGTCTTGGGGGCTTCTTTGGCCGTCGTGGGGCTCCCTTGGGCCGTGCAGTCTTGGGCGTAGTGGAAGCCCACGAGGCGAATATGCGACACAGATACGTTTCCCCAAGGGAGTGGGACGATTTGCTCTTCTTGGGGACCTCTTGAGGCCCACTCTTGGGGGACCTTCTGGAGGCCTCTTGGGGCGTCTTGGAGACCTCTTGGGCCGTCTGGAGGCCATCGTGAGCGTCCTGGAGGCCATCTTGGGCCGTCTGGAGGCAATCATTCGGCGGCTCTGGACCCTCGTGGATCGTCTTGGGGGCCTCTTGGGAGGCCTCAGGGGCTGCCTTGGAGGTTCAAAGGAAGCCTGGGGAGGGTCAGACCCCCCTGATGAGCCCAGGGGTGGACCACCTGGAGCGGGGGGGAGGGGTCGAATTTCCGGTTTGTGGGCCCAGGGCCCTGGGAGGATTATTGGGGGGGAACTTCCTACGCCTAGAGACCCACGGGGGGTCGGCGGATGTGCGCGTCAAGCTGCTGGTTCTGGCCCACCACGCTTCGGCTCGACACGCCAACCACGTCCCCGTGCCCAAGCATCAACGCTCCGAGCTGTTCCCAGCCTCCTGTCCCACGAGGCAGAGCGGCACGCCATCGGCTTGCCTGGCATAATTGATGTATTGCAGGGGGCGCCACCGCGACACGCAGAGCAAACCTTCCCCCGACCGCATCCAGGCATGCGATGTCTTCGTTTGTTTGTTCGCTGCGGGGGTCCGCAGCGCCGGCGTTTCCTCCCGTGCCGCTGTTGTTTCGGTCCCGGGGTCCCGCGAGGACCCTCTCAGAGTCCGAAAGTCGAGAAACATATCCGTGCTGAACTCTTCAGTCACGGCCGTGCTCTCACGGAGGAGAATGCGGAAAAGGAGGAGGAGGCGGAGGAGGAGGAGGAGGAGGAGAATGATGATGATGATGATGATGATGATGATGATGATGATGATGATGAGGAGGAGGAGGAGGAGGAGGAGGAGGAGGAGGAGAAGGAGGAGGAGGGGGAGAAGGAGGAGGAGGAGGAGGAGGAGGAGGAGGAGGAGGAGGAGGAGAAGCAGGAGGCAGGGGAGGAGGTGGAGGAGGAGGAGGAGGAGGAGGAGGAGCAGGAGGAGGAGAAGGAGGAGGAGGAAGAGGAGGAAGGGTAGGAGGAGGATCACTTGCATCACGCCCCAGGAGATGCTGCACAACTTTGCGGACGGCATGTCCCTCGGCGTCGCCTGGGTGTCGGGCATGACCAGCGGGCTCGCCACCGCGCTGGCGGTCGCCGTGCACGAGCTGCCCCAGGCAGCTGCGACCTTCTCGTCTCTGCCGGCGGACGTCCGACAGTTCGGGTGGTATTCGCACTACCGTTACACCGAATTTGCGTTGATCGCTGCCAAGTTCTCCGAGGGGTTCGCGTCGATTTGTATGGTTGGCATAAGGCCCCGCGTGCAGAACAGGTGCACATGCGCAGAGTACCCTGCCCTTCAACAGGACCTCGAAGATGCCTTCCGTCAGAAAAAGGCTCCTTTCTTCACCGCCGACGGCAAGGAGGAGTGCTCATTCGAGAAGGAGAAGATATTCTGGAAGCAGGTCGGCATTGCGGATCTTGAGGTCGAGCTCGCAGTAAGTAGCACGACGGGTAAGTGCGCAGTAGTGTGTTCTTGCCCCGACGAATTCATGGAAGAGGCGAAAGACGTCATCAAGAAACACAATCAGAAGGATAATCTCCACAAGGTCGCCATGTCCTGGGCAACGTCGAAAGACGTCTACAAGGGCGGCGCTGCGCTGGATCCCGCCCAGACTCCGGTTGCCGCCGCGGAGAGGTACCTGCTGGCGGAGGAGGCGGAGGGGCAGGCGAGCGAGGACAACGTCGAGAACCTGAAGGATGCCAAGAAGAAGGCGCTGCAGATCGACCCCACGGACGCGCCCGCCTGGTTCAACCTGGGCGTCGACGGCGGCGGGACGGTCTCGGGCCGCGCCCACAGCAAGAAGGACTGCTTCGAGAAGGCGCTGCAGATCGACCCCGAGCACAAGCTCGCCTGGTTCAACCTGGGCGTCGCCGGCGGCGGGACGGTCTCGGGCCGCGCCCACAGCAAGAAGAACTGCTTCGAGAAGGCGCTGCAGATCGACCCCGAGTACGCGCGCGCCTGGTATAACCTGGGCAACGCCGGCGGCGGGACGGTCTTGGGCCGCGCCCACAGCGAGAAGAACTGCTTCGAGAAGGCGCTGCAGATCGACCCCGAGAACGCGCCCGCCTGGTATAACCTGGGCAACGCCGGCGGCGGGACGGTCTCGGGCCGCGCCCACAGCCCGAAGAACTGCTTCGAGAAGGCGCTGCAGATCGACCCCACGGACGCGGACGCCTGGTATAACCTGGGCGTCGCCGGCGGCGGGACGGTCTCGGGCCGCGCCCACAGCCCGAAGAACTGCTACGAGAAGTCGCTGCAGATCGACCCCGAGAACGCGCCCGCCTGGTATAACCTGGGCAACGCCGGCGGCGGGACGGTCTCGGGCCGCGCCCACAGCAAGAAGGACTGCTACGAGAAGGCGCTGCAGATCGACCCCACGTACGCGCCCACGCCTGCCTGCTGATGTAGCTCTCTTCGAAGGCCTGGCACGCGCAGGCCTGCCGCCGCGAGCGGGCCGGCCGCCCGCGGAGGCCGCGCACCCGGGGCGTTCCGCGGTGCGCCCGACGCGCGTGGCCGCATAGCTTGCTCGCCTCAAAAAAACAGGTTCTCAGTCTTCACGGTCCTCACATGTTTCGCGGCAGTCCTCACTTCGGTCTTCACTGTTCTCAGGCCTTGGCGGGTTTTCGGATTGAGCAGGCCAGATTCTTTTATTTTGAAAACCCCTTAATCACCACGATCGAGCAGCCATGGCAGCTGGGCACTCCAAGGAGGAGACACCAGGGACCGTGGATGGACAAGTAAGTGGAACCCTTCACTCCGCCCCCCCTTTCCCCCAGATTCGAAGTTGGTCCGAGGCATTCGGCAGCACAGGCGTGAGAGGACAACAAGCGGAACCACAAGGGCCTCCGCTAGGTCCGACCCAACTTTGAATCTAGGGGGGTGGACGAAACTGGAATCGAACACGAAGGGATTCTACCTTCTTGCCCCCTTACCAGAGGTCTGGGCAGCAGGGGGGCAGAGGAGGTGGAGGTGCAGGGGGGGAGAGGGGGCGGGTGGAGGGGACGAGAAGAACCAGGAGAACGAGAACCAGGAGAACGAGGACCCAGGAAACCGCCTTCGGGGCTCCTGGGTCCCGAAAGGAACCCGGCCGCTGTCGCAGAAAAGCTCCCGCATTTCATTCTCGGGCCCCGCGCGGCCTTCTTGTCCCAGGCCAGGGTGGCAGAAAAGCAGTCTAAACCGAAGCGGTGCCATCTTTCCTCCGATTTGGGGAGCCGACGGGGAGGATCAGTCCAGACCGACGCGGTCTCATCCTCCCTCCGACTTTTGGGAGCCGACGGGGAGAATCAGTCCAAACCGAAGCGGTGTCATCCTCCCTCCGGTTTTGGGAGCCGATGGGGAGAATCAGTCCAAACCGATCCTCCCTCCGAATTTGGGGAGCCGACGAGGAGAATCAGTCCAAACCGAGGCGGTCTCAGCCTTCCTCCGACTTTGGGGAGCCGACGGGGAGGATCAGTCCACACCGAAGCGGTCTCATCCTCCCTCTCACTTTTGGGGAGCCGACGGGGAGGATCAGTCCACACCGAAGCGGCGTCATCCTCCCTCCGATTTTTGGGGAGCCGACGGGCAGGATCAGTCCAAACCGAAGCGTTGTTATCCTCCCTCCGACTTTTGGGAGCCGACGGGGAGGATCAGTCCAAACCGACGCGGCGTCATCCTCCCTCCCGACTTTGGGGGAGCCGACGGGGAGGATCAGTCCAAACCGAAGCGGTGTCAGCCTTCCTCCGACTTTGGGGAGCCGACGGGGAGGATCAGTCCACACCGAAGCGGCGTCATCCTCCCTCCGACTTCGGGGAGCCGACGGGGAGGATCAGTCCACACCGAAGCGGCGTCATCCTCCCTCCCGACTTTGGGGGAGCCGACGGGGAGGATCAGTCCACACCGACGCGGTCTCCTCCTCCCTCCCTCTCGACTTGGGGGGAGCCGGGACGGCGGCGGGGAGTTCCAGAAGGCCCCGCGGCGCACCTCCTCCTCCTCCTCCTCCTCCTCCTCCTCCTCTCTCCTCTCCTCCTCCTCCTCCTCCTCCTCCTCCTCCTCCTCCTCCTCCTCCTCCTCCTCCTCCTCCTCATCCGCCTTCTCCTCCACCTCCTCGTCCTCCTCGTCCTCCTCCTTTTTTCCCCTCCTCTTCGTCGTCCCCCTTGCTGCTCATCCTCCTCGTCTTCCTGGTCCGCCTTTGCCTCGCCGATGTCATTATACTTTTCTTTGCGTTCCTCCTCGTCGACGACGACGAGCCCGGAAGGCCCCGCAGTGGCCCGCCGACGCTTCCCAGGAGGCGCAGGCCAGGGCGCTGCGGGAGGACCCTGCAGCGGCGGCCGCGGCGCCCCGCCGAGCCCCCTCGCCGCGGGCCCGCTGGGGGCCCAGGAGGCCCCAGGACGCCCTTTTGTGCAGAGGATGCCCCAGGACACCCTGGGTGCCCAGACCCCCTGGGGTCTTGAAGAAAAACATGACGGGAGGTTTTCCACAATTTTCGGCCTTCAGGGGCCCTCGCCGGGCCTCGGGGGCGTCAAAAAAGGACGCGGGATGAAAGACCCGTCCTGGGGAAGGGGTCTACGTTAGACCTCTTGGGGTCGACGTTGGGAAAAAAACACGACGTCGGGGGTCCGGGTAGGAGGCCCCAGGACACCCTGTGTAGGAAGCCCCTGGACGCCCTATGTTGGCATCGTCTCCCTCTTCCTCCTCCGTGATCTGGCTCTGGTGCACGTTTTTAATTACACGTTGCGAGTGGATTCAAGAGTGCTGGCCGATTCGTTTCCCTCAGCTTGTCCTCGCTGCTCTCCCACAGGATGCGCTGGACAAGAAGCCCCAGGATGGCACAGGAGGCCCCAGGAGTCTCCAGGTGGTCCGGGGAGGGCTCGGGAGGCCCCACGAGGCCGCAAGAGGGGCAGCCCGGGAGGGCGGCGGGCGGGAAGTTTACGCGTGCAATCGTCAGAAATCGATAGCTACGGGAAGATGCGTGAAGCTACAACATCAAGCCGAGGGAAGAGGGTAAGGAAGAGGAGGGGAGAGGTGTAGGGGACCAGCGTAGGGGTGGGGGACGGGGAACAAGAGGGGGGGAGTCGAATCAGTGACGTGGGACTTCGGACCTCTCAACCCCATCCCGGGGACAGTTTGTGCTCATATTGGGTCAGCGTGCTGATGGCCTCGGGGTCCGAAACAAGCTTCCGGAGGCCCAAACTCAAGAAAACCAAATAGGGGGGGGGCATGCGTCCTAAACAAGTTCAGCTCAAGCGAGTCATGTGTCTCAGGGCCAAGTCACGACGTTGAGCCAGGCCTCGGAAGAAATTAGCGAACACCCATGCCGCATCCATCTGCCAATGCCCCCCCAATGATCAATGTTGGCGTTGGGTTGAACGAGCTGCACTTCGACCGCGGTCTTCCCCGCGCGTGCCAACTTTGAGTTTGGCGGAGCGGGGGAGTGTCCACTAATTGTTTATCTCTATCGGGTGGTCAGCGTGCAGAAGATGTTGCATCTGCCAGTCGCATGGGAATGGCTGCCCCGCGCCCTTCTTGCGAAGGCCTCACGGCCCGTGCCGCTGACCCTGAAGGACGACGACGACGACGGCGACGACGACGGCGACGGCGACGGCGACGACGACGGCGACGGCGACGGCGACGGCGACGGCGGCGACGACGTTGACGACGGCGACGGCGACGGCGACGACGACGGCGCTTGCGGCTGCTCCGTGGCTATTTTAGCCTGCGTGGTGCGGCTGTCGTGTGCCGCGGTGGCGTGGCGGCCCCTCGGACCAGAGGGGGGGCGCCCGCGGCTCCCAGATATGGGAGGCCCCCGGAGGCGGGAGCTGTGGCCCCGGGGGAGGCCGTGCGGGAGCCTGCCGCGGAAGACTCCCCTTGAGATCCCGGCGATGCAATTTTTTCGCAGCCGGCGTTCTCGCCCGGTCTCGGGCACACGGGGGCCCTCACAGATCGATCTGGCTCGAAAAATGCCGCAGAGAGATGGGGTCCGGGGCTCCGGTGGTGAGTTTCTGCGATGCTGCAATGTTTTGCAACGTCGGATCTCAGGGTCCGCAGAATTTCGGATGGGCATTGCGGGGACCTACTGGCATCTTCTTCACGGGCACCTTCTTCACGGGTGTGCTGCTGGGGCTGCTACTGATCATTTTTCAACGCTGCCGCTTGATGCGGTAAACTAACACGCGGCACCGCATATGTTTCCATATGTTGAGTAGCCATTTCTTTTAGTGGGTCTACTCCAGAGCTAGGGTGTCCCACCAACCAGTGTGTGCATTGCGGGGATATGGTGTCGGCGCTGCCATCTGGGCGACGAGGCAGCCAGCACGCTGCGCCACGCGGGCGCCGTGGCAGCTGGAGGCGGGAGATGTTGCCCAGGGCTCGCAAGGTGCGATGGGTGGCCTGGCGGATGTCTTTCGGGAGCCTGCCGTGGAAAATTCCGTTGGAATTTGGATGGGCGTTGCGGGTATGTTGGCGACGTTGCCATCTGGGCGACGAGACAGCCAGCACGCTACACCACGCACGCGCCGTGGCAGCTACAGGGTTGGGCGCGGAAGCGCGATCTTCGCGCAGCGCATCAGCAAAAGAACGGGCATGAGTTCATCAGTGGAGTCGGCGTTTGCCTCCGGGGGGGCTCCTGGAGTTCTCTTGCGGCGGAGATGGGTCACGTGATCCCAAATAGTTTCGTTTTTGCTTTAGGAAGCTCTTGTCGCAACGTGGCCATCAAGCTTAGAGAATAAATAAAACATACCAAAACCAAGAAAATCGAACGCCACTCCAATTATAAAGAATCTCATTTTTCCTGGGTTGCTCTACCTCGGGCGAACAGTTGCGACGGAAACCATCGAAACCGAAAAACAGCACAAACAGCACAGAAATGCAAGACATCGACGGCGTCACAGCCACGAGCCCCAGCGAAGGACACAGACGAGAGCAGGCAGACAGACAGAGGACAGAGATACAGAGAGACAAAGAGAGACAGAGAGAGAGAGAGAAAGAAAGATAGAGAGAGAGAGAGAGAAAGAGAAAGAGAGAGAGAGAGAGAGAGAGTTGGGGGGGAGAGGGGAGAGGGGCAGGAACAAGGAAAGACGACACAACCAACGCCAGGGCACCATGGCAACATGAGATGTTTTAGATATCTCCGATCTCCGAGCTCCGATCTCCAGCACGGAGCTCGGAGCTCGGAGCTCGGAGCTCGGAGAGGCATCGGCTGAAAACTGAAGGTGGCCCGGTGGCCCCCTGGTGCCCTGGCGGCGGTAGCGGCGCCTCTCCTCCCTCCGAAAGAGGAGAGGAGAGAGGAGAGAGCGTCTGCAGGCCCTGGGCCCTGTCGGCTCCGGGCGCACCGGAGCACTGGACGCCTCGGCGCCGAGGCGACAGCGCGAGAGGCGAGCGACGGGCGCCGAGCGCCCTCCTTCTTCCTCATCCTCCTTCCTCATTCCTCATCCCTCTTTCTTTTTTCCTCCTCCCATTCTCCCACCGCCCACCACCCATCACCCACCCTTCCTTTTCCTTATCTTCTTTCTCCCACCTCCCACCTCCCACTCCTTCTCCCCCCTCCTTCCTCCTTCCCTCCCTCCCCCACCCCATCTCTCCTATCTCCCATCTCCCATCTCTCATCTTCCATCCCCCATCCTCATCTACACCTCTGCCACGCATCCACATTCCACATTCCACATTCCCTGTCCCCTATACGGCTGGGGCGTTCGTTAAGGAATGTGCCCAGGAGGCTTTAGACCCCAGGGGGGGCCCTATCTGACGAGGGCGGCGATGCGCGATGCTATCTATGGCCAATGCACGATTGGAGTTCCACCGTCCACCGTTCCACTGTTCCACTGACTTCCAGACCGTGGGTTCCTTATCCAATGGTTCCTTATCCAATGCCCTCACCGTGCCCCTATCTCAAGATTGTTTCCTGTCTCCTCGCCTCGCCCCTCGACCTCGCCGGCGCCCTCATCTCTCATCTCCTTCCGCCTCCCACCGAGCCTCGCCGACTCCATCTCCTTCTCCCTCGTCGCTCCTCCTCCTCCTCCTCCTCCTCCTCCTCCTCCTCCTACTCCTCGTCCTCCTCCTCCTCCTCCTTCCCCTCCTCCTCCTCCTCCTCCTCCTCCTCCTTCTCTTCCTACTCCTCCTCCTTCTCCCTCCTGTTCCTCCTCCTCCTCCTTCTCCTCCGTCCCTCCTCCTCCTCCTCCTCCGTCCCTCCTCCGCCTCCTCCTCCTCCTCCTCCTCTTCCTACTCTCCTCCTCTCGGGGGGAACGAAAGGGGGGGGTAGCAAAGGGCGGGGTAGTGAAACAGCTTACGTAGCTGATTTGCCCAGCGCCCCCCGGCGCCAGGAGGCGCCCACGCATCGAGGAATGGGCCCAGCGGCGGGGCCGAAACCAGCTGCATGTAGCAGATTTCTTATACCACCCTTTCCCAATCCCCCCATTTCGTTCGGCCCGATCCTCCTCCCCCTCTTCCCCGGGCGGCCCCGGCGCTCGCGGCGCTCGCGGGCCGCTGGCCGCTCACGGCCGCGCGGCCGCCGGGCGCTTCAGCGCCGGCGCCGGCGCCGGCGGCGCTGACGGGCGCTTCCGCGCCGACGAGGCCCGGGGCGCCGCCTGCGGGGGGGAGAGAGAAGGCAGGAGGCAGGAGGGAAATGGCAGGAGGCAGGAGGAGGACAGATGAGGTGGACGAGGAGGAAGACGGGACAGGGGCAAGGAGAAAGGAGGGAGAAGGCAAGAGGCAGGAGGAGAGAGAGGGCCTGCGGGGGAGCTGGAGGGATAAGGAAGGATGAGGGAGGAGGAGAGGAGAGAGGAGGAGGAAGAGGAGGAGGAGATGGAGAAGGAGGAGGAGGGTGGGGAGTATGGGGGGGGAGGAGGATGGGGAGGAGGACGATGGGGAGGAGGAGGAGGATACGGGAGGAGGAGGAGGAGTAGAGCAAAGTAAAGTAGATCAGTAAAAAGTCACAGGAGAGCAGAGAGCAGAGGGGAGCTGGAGGTTGGAGCAGAGGCAGACTGAGTTAAGAGGGCGAGTGGCAGAGGACAGAGTACAGAGGCCAGAGGGGACGAAAGGCAGAAGGAGGGCCAGGAGCCGGGATGATGACCAGGCAGGACGAGGAGACGACGATCCAGGAGGAAGGAGGCGAAGGAAAATGAGCCGGATAGGCGCAGGCAAAGGACCAGGAGAGAGAGGAAGGGGATGGAGGAAAAGGGTGGGTGAGGGGCCTTCGCCCTGGCGACCTTGGTCGCCGCCCTGCCGCGCGCCCGCCGCTGCGCCGCCTCCTCCTCCTCCTCCTCCTCGGTGACGGAGTGGCCGTCCGCGCGCCCAGCCTCGGCGGCCTCGACAGCACACAGGGGGAGGAGGGAGGGGCCCATCAGCAGGAGAAGGAGAAAACGAGAGAGGAGGAAGAGGAGGAGGGCAGGGGGGGAAGGGGGTGGAGGAGAAGGAGGGGGAGGAAGAGGAGGAGGAGGAGGAGGAGGAGGAGAAAGGCCCCGGGACTGCTCCAAGAGGGCCCCACTTCAGTTGCTGTAGGGCGGTGGAAATGCGGGCGTAGGATGTAGGATCGAGTTGGACCGTTGGATCCTACACTGTGCCATTGGCGGTGGAAGCATGGCCGTTCTCAAAGGCGGAAGGGTGCAGGATCGAGTTTGATCCTACATCCTACATCATACATCCTACACTGGGCCGGCGGCAGTGCTGGGGTGGCCGTTTTTCGCAGGGCGGGGTTGGGGCGATGTAGGATCGAGATGGATTTTACTTTGGGCTGGCGGCGGTGGCGGGGCGGTCGTTGTTGTAGGCCTGGGGGGTGGGGCGTAGGATCGAGTTTGATTCTACACTGACCCATTGGCGGGGCCTCTCTGGGGCTCTCTCGGCGGAAGGGGCCCAAGAGGGCCCGGAGACGGCTCTGAGAGGGCCATGAGAGGGCCCGAAGAGAAGCCCAATGCGGCTCGATGAGGGCCTCAAGACTCAAGACGGCCCCAAACGGACCTCAGTCCTAAGTCGGCTCTAGGACATTAGGAGGAAGGCACCGCTGGGGGGCCCGAACGATTCACCCACGCCGCGACCCGCGCGGAACCCGCCCGCGACCCGCCCGCTACCCATTGGCGCCGAAAGCCATCCGTGACCGAGGAGGAGTTGTAGGAGTAGGAGGAGGAGGAGGAGGATGAGGAGTAGGAGTAGGAGGAGGAGGAGGAGGAGGAGGAGGAGGAGGAGGAGGAGGATCTTTTTCCATCCATCGACCTTGGGGAAAACAAAACCACGCAGTGCTGTCTGGAACGTGACAGCCACAGGAAAAAGGATGTCACGGAGTCTGCGCTGGAACCCTGTTCTTGAGCCCTCTTGAGCCACCCGAGCCTGTCGACGACTACGCCGCCGACGAAGACGCCGCTAGAGAGTTAGGCAGCTTTAGCTAAAAAGCGGTTGCCCTGATCAGGATGCTAGAGTGCACGCAGGTTTGCCGCTCGTTGAGCCCCCTGCACGGCGCGCCCAGCCTGGGCGAGCATAGGGCCACGCGCCCTGCGACGGGAGGAGGAGGAGGACGAGAGGACGAGGAGAAGGAAGGAGGAGGAGGAGGAGGAGGAGGAGGACGAGGAGAAGGAGGAGGAGGAGGAGGAGGAGGAGGAGGGGAGGAGGAGGAGGAGGAGGAGGAGGAGGAGGAGGGGGAGGAGGAGAAGGAGGAGGAGGGGGAGGAGGAGAGGAGGCAAGGCAAGGCAAGGCAGCTCCTGGAAGTCTACTCCATAACACCAGCCGTGCTACTAGAAGACTTCTGAGCGTCGTCTTCGCGACAATCAGTCTCGATATGGAACCGCTCCTGAGCCCGAGTGGCCCCTCGAGCGGGCGCTCGCGCTGCCCCTCAAGGGCGATCCGCCGTTTAGGCGCGCAGCCCTGGCGGGTACCCTCTGGGGACCAGCGCTCACGATGCAGCCTCCGATCCTCAGCATTGGTTGCGGCTGGGCCGGTAGAGGTGATGGCACATAAAAGCTACTAGAACCAGGATGGTTTGAGCGAGCGCCTGGCGGGATATTTTGGCCAAGCTGCCCCTCAAGGGCCGCTCACGATGCAGCCTCCGATCCTCAGCAGTGGTTGCGGCTGAGCCGGTGGAGGTGATGGCACATAAAGCTACCAGAACCAGGAGCGAGCGCCTGGCGGGATATTTTGGCCAAGCCTCCGCTCGGACATTTGGAGCAAGCGTTTACTATCCACCACCCGAAGCCTCCCCACCTTTTGTCAGCCGTGCTACTAGAAGACTTCTGAGCGTCGTCTTCGCGACAATCAGTCTCGATATGGAACCGCTCCTGAGCCCGAATGGCCCCTCGAGCGGGCGCTCGCGCTGCCCCTCAAGGGCGATCCGCCGTTTAGGCGCGCAGCCCTGGCGGGTACCCTCTGGGGACCAGCGCTCACGATGCAGCCTCCGATCCTCAGCATTGGTTGCGGCTGGGCCGGTAGAGGTGATGGCACATAAAAGCTACTAGAACCAGGATGGTTTGAGCGAGCGCCTGGCGGGATATTTTGGCCAAGCTGCCCCTCAAGGGCCGCTGGGGGAGAGGAGGGAGGAGGAGGAGTAGGAGGAGGCGGAGGAGGAGGAGGAGGAGGAGGAGGGGAGGGAAAGGGAGAAGGAGGAGGAGGGCAGGTCGAGGAGCGCAGCCTCGGCCGCCGTCACCGCCGCAGCCCCGGCCGCCGCCGCTGGCTTGCCGCGGACCTGGGGAGGCAGAGGAGGAGGGGGGGAGACAGAGGCGGGGGGCCAGGGACAGGGGACAGGGGACAGGGTGGAAAGAAGGCGGGCCAAGACGAGGTAGAGGGTAGAGGAGCGGAGGAGGAAGGAGGAGGAGGAGGAGGAAGAGGAGAAAGTGGATGGTGGAGGCGCCGGGCGCAGGGTAGACTAGGACGAGGAGGAGGAATGAGGAGGAGCAGGAGGAGGAGCAGGAGGAGGAGGAAGAAGAAGAAGAGGGAAGAGGCGAAGAGGAGGAGGAGGAGGAGGAGGAGGAGGAGGAGAAGGAGGAGGAGGAGGAAGGAGCACGATGAGGACGAGCACGCTGAGCAATGAGGGACGAGGAGGAAGATGACAAGGATGCGAATATTAAAGATGAGGCCACGAAGATGACGAATATGAAAGATGAGGATGGCGAGGCGGACAGGCGTTTGATGAGGATGGGGAAGAGGAAGGGGTGGAAGAGGAGGGGGGGGAGGAGGAGGAGGAGGAGGAGGAGAGGAGGAAAGCGAGTAGGCATACTGAGGAGGAAGACAAGAAGAGGGAGGAGGGATGGGGGGGAAAGGAAGACGGGGCGACGGGGCGACGGGCGACGGAGGGGGGGGGGGAGAGGAGCAGGAGAGCAGGGAAGGGGCACTATAATTCAGTAATCCGCGCCACCTTCCGGGCAGCCCTGGCAGGGCTGGCGAGCCCGTGGGCCCCGGCGGGCCCCGGCGCAGCAGATGCGCCCAACTCGATCAACTTCTTCAGGCAATCGCACGCCGTGGAAGCGCCGGGCAACACAGCGTTGCGCTCGTGGACCCAGGCCGGGTCAGAAGGCTTCCGATCGAGACCGACCGCCGCGTCGAAGCCCTCGGCGATCAGCTCCGCCGCCGTGCGGTACGCATCGGCGATCTTGAGGCCCCGGGCGGGGATCTCCTTGTCCCGCCGACGCACGTTCCCCCAGACCTTCAGCAACAGCGCCGACACAGCTGGAACAGTGATCGCATCTCCGCTGAACCGCCTCAAGTCCTGATCCGTGAGCCCCGCGACATCGAACTTCGGAAAGCCTTGCATCAAGCACTGCTCCGCCCCTATCACGGGCCAGGACACGCGGAAGCGGCCGCGCATTCCGCATTTCACCTTCCCCACCCTCCACCCTCCATTCCAGAGGGCCAAGGACCGTGCAAAACAAAACAGCAACTTGACACTCGACCCTCCTTTCCAAAGGACCAAGGACCAACGAGGACCAACAAGGACCAAGGCCCCCCTTCAAAAACACGTGCGCACCGCGTTTCCTTAAGCCGAATAACCTGTGATGACTCGAGCCCGTTGAGTGTGGTAGAACTTATGGGTGCACGTCAAGCACCCCGCAAACCCAGCGCGCTCCGGGTGCTTTGGCAGCGTGCCGAAGCCGAGGCCAGTGCTGAGGTCCCAGATGAAAGGGTGCTCCTCCACGTCGACGCTCTCGATGTTCTTGGCGATCCACTTGTTGAGGTAGAGCTTGTCAAGCTCCCGCTCGCTCAGCGTGCCCTCGTCATTGCTGCCGCTGCCGTATGGGCAAGACGCCTTGGCCTTTGCCTCATCCTGGAACTGCTCGATGGACGGCGGCTCCAAATGGTGCATCTTCCTGATGCCTTCGCGGCAATCGGCATGGATCTGCTTGTTTTTCGCCCAGTCCGCAGCAGCTGTGCTGGAACCCTTCGAGGTGCGGGACTTGAGGTCAGCCAACCCCTCGACCACCCTGCTATCCGTGTCCGGGAGAAGATAAGACGCGATATCCAGAGGCGGCGTCTCTCTGATGAGCTGCTCCAAGCTCGCCTCCCAATTGCCCATGCACACGGGCTCCAACTGGAGCGCGGGGAATGGGAGGGGGTCGGAGGGCGGGTGAGAAATTAGAGCAGGAATGGCAGGAGGAGGAGGAGGAGGAGGAGGAGGAGGGAGGAGGGAGGAGCGAGGAGGGGCAGGGGGGCCAGGAGGAGGAGGAGGAGGAGGGAGAGGGGAAGGAGAAGAAGAAGGATAGGGCATGGAGACGGGGGATTGAGGGATGAGGAAGGATGAGGGATGAGTGACGAGGGTGAGGTTTGAGGATGGACAGGAGACAGGAGGAGCAGGAGGGAGCAGGGCGGACGGAGGGGGGGAGGAGAAGAAGTAAACGGTCCACGAGGAGGAGGACGCAGAGCAAGATGAAGGATGAAGGAAAAGAGAGGAGGCTAGGAAGTGACGGGGGCCCAGGGCCCAGTGTCCAGGATCCAGGAGGAGTCCAGGAGGAGTGGCACGAGATGGGGAGACGGGGAGACGCCTCCCCTGAACTCTTGTGTTTGGCTTTGGTATTTGGTAGCTGCTACTCCTGATCACCTTCAGCCAGTTGACGCACACGTAGAACACTCTCTGCCTGGAGTGCGGAACGCCGAAGTGAGCGCAATTCATCAGGAAAGAGCGAATCGCGTAGCCGCGAGGAGTCAGGTGCTCCGTCAATATCTCGAGCGTGCGAACTATCGCCGCCATGTTCACGATGTTCTCCAAGAGTACGATCTCCGGGGCATACTTCTTGATGTAGTCGAGCGATGCGAACAACGTCCTGAGGTCTGGGAGGCCGGGCCGCGCCAACGTGCGCAGCTGCGACCCGACGAGGTCGAGCGGGTCGGGGCGAAACGCCCCGACCCGAGCAACCCCCGACACATTGCGCACCCCGCCGTGGCCCGGACCCAAGCCCAGCCAAGATTGTCACACACGCTCACACGTTGCACGTTGCATTGCTCCATGCTTCACCCTAACATCTAACATGCCAATCCTCGTGGTCGGGCCGCTGTCGCCATCAACCGCGCCACCGATCTCCCTCGGGCGCAAGGTGTTGCAGATCGCGACGTCCTTGCAGACAAAGCCCGCAGTGTACTGGTCAACAGCGGGCACCTCCACCACTCGCCCGCTGAAGCAGTCGGCGGCGAAGACGACGGAGCTGTCGGGGTCAAGGTCCAGCCTCTGGGTCATGTCCTCGAAGAGGAACTTCGGGGGCGAATTCTGCTTGATGATCCTCTTGGGAGCGTCCCCCAAGGCCCCCTTCGCCTCGGATGCGAATGCCCTCACCGGGCGCGGGATGCCGCCGACGCCTTCCTTCGCGCAGCGAGCGTTGATGGCCCCGACGAGCTGGCGACACGCCCAGTAGGGCCCATCCATGCCCGAGCAGTCGGATCCGTAAACCAATGCCTTAGATTGCCATAGGCGACGGGCGCGACTGAACTCCGCCGCCGAGAGAGACTTGACCTGCGCGGAGACGTTCTGCATCACCTGGACAGCTTGCAACGGGTCCTGCCGGATATATTTGGCGCGGGAATAGAGGAGGGAACCCAGGAGGAAGGGAGAGAGAGTCAGCGGAGGGAAGAGTGAGGGAGAGGGAGGAGGAAGGAGGAAGGGCGAAGAGGATAAGAGGAAAGAGGAAAGAGGATGATTAAGAGGAGGAGCAGGAAAGCAAGACGGCAAGAAACAAGACGAGGAACGAGGAGCGAGTAGGACGAACGAAAAACGATGGACGCACACAACCGAGGATAACGGATAACGGATACCGGTAAGGAGTAAGGAGTAAGGGGTAAGGAGGGAAGGTGGAAGGGGGCCAAGGGGCCGCATGGCCTCCCGCCCCTCGCCTCCCGCCACTTCTCCTTGCAGTCGCAACCGTCATGAGTTTCCGTCCTCCCTTCTTCCTCCTTCCTCCTTCCTCCTCCTCCGCCTCCTTCCTCCTCCTCATCCCTCCTGCCTCCTTCCTCATTGCTTTCCCTGCTCCCCATCATCATTGTCTCTGTTGGATAGACTTCGGGCTTCGGGCCTGAAGTTAGCAGGGCGTCTCAGGTCTCAGGGAACATGTGTTTTTGTTATGGTCTCTATTGATTGTTAGATTGCTTTTTTCTCTTAGGTTCCCTAGGGCCATTTTTCCTATTCCGCCTCACCTCTCCTTCTCCTCTTCCTCCTCCTCCTCCTTCCTCCTTCTCCCCCATCCCCCCTTCCTCGTCCGACTCCGACGCGTCCTCATCTTCCAGCCGGTCGCATCCCTCCCACTGCCGCCGTCCTGCGGCTCGATGGCGGCCGCCGTAGCGAGGTCCAGCGGGTCCTGGACGGCGTCCGCGACGCCTGCGTCGAGGCGGGCGCCGCCCCGGCTGGCCCTGCCGCGGCCGGGCATGCCGCCCCTGCCGCGACCGCCTGGGACCTGGGACCTGGGGTTCGGGCCAGGGGCTTCGGTGGGACTTGGATCAGGGGGAGGAAGGAGGGGCCAGGGCTGGGAGGAGGAGGAGGAGGAGGCGGAGCAGCAGGAGGAGGAGGAGGAGGAGGAGGAGGAGGAGGAGGAGGAGGAGGAAGGAGGAGAGGAGGAGAGGAGGAGGAGGAGGAGGAGAGGAGGAGGAGGAGAGGAGGAGGAGGAGGAGGGAGGAGGAAGGAGGAGGAGGAAGGAGGAGGAGGAGGGAGGAGGAGAGGAGGAGGAGGAGGAGGAGGAGAAGGAGGAGAAGGAGGAGGAGGAGAAGGAGGAGGAGGAGGAGGAGGGGGAGGAAGAAGAGGGCGGAGCAGGGCGCGATGGAGGAGGGGCGCTCTGCTTCATGCTCCAGGAGGGGGGAAGGAGGGGGTCAAGGCCTCAAGGCAACGCTTGATGATGCCCCTTGGGCAGCTCCTGAGCCCCCGAACTGCGCGGCACGCTCTCTGGGTGGAGGAGGAGGAGGAGGAGGCTAGAAGGCCTTCGAGCTAGGAGCTAGGAGTTCGGATTTTAGGAGGAGGAGAAGTGGGAGAGGAGGAGGAGGAGGAGGAGGAGGAGGAGGAGGAGCAGGAGGAGGAGGAGGAGGAGGAGGAGGAGAGGCGGAGGAGGAGGAAGGAGGAGGAGAGGAGGAGGAGGAGGAGGAGGAGCAGGAGGAGGAGGAGGAGGAGGAGGAGGAGGGGGGGATAAGGAGGGGGATGAGGATCTATGATCTACGAGCTATCGCATCATATCTCATATCTTTTACATCCCTGCCAGAGCTAGATATCATCAACACCGTTAGCGCACAGGCCCCAGCGGTCGGCGAGCCAGTCCTTTCGAACAGAAAGTAGCCCGCCACCCCCTCGCGCTGAGACCGGAGACTGCGGCGCCGCGGCCACGCGGATCACGGGCTACAGATGGCCAAGAAAAAATGCGGCGCACATCTGACATCGTGCCATCGTGCATCGCGCACACCCCGGGACCTAGAACAAACGAGCAGCTTCGAAAGCCTCGGAGTCTACAACCCCTCCCTCGACCCTCCACCCTCCACCGCCCACCCATTGCCCACGAACCCGCAGGCCTCTCGTCTTTCAGTGCCGTTCAAAAAAACATTGCCCTGGGACATGGGACGCGTCGCTGGGCCCGAATCCGGTGGTTTAGGCTCGGGCTTGTCGAGCAACTTCTGGGATTCATCGACTTCCTGACCCCCCGGCGCCGATGTAAATTTCTGAGACCGCCGCGCCCCTTGGTGAACCGCTCCCAAAGCCCAAACTGCAGCGGGTCAGGAGCCCTCCAGTTCGAGCCTCGATCCGGCGTCCAACGGACCGTCCAGCGTCCAGCAGCTCTGCATTTCTATGCCCCCCAGATGGGGTCGGAATAGATGGGGTCGGAGGATCGCGCAGCATCACCGATGCATCGCCGATGCGGCTCGATGCGGAGACCGATCTTCTCCACGCTGGCGTCGCCGATGCATCGCCGACGTCGCCGATGCATCGCCGGTGCATTACCGATGCGTCGCCGATGCGTCGCCGATATATCGCCGATGCATCGGCGATGCGGCGCGATCCTCCGACCCCATCTACTCCGACCCCATCTAGGAGGCCTCTAGCATTGGCCCCTGGATCACTGGATGTCCACTCCCAGGGCAGTTAACTTAGATTGGTTGCGAGCGCAACGGGCGGCCCGACTATCTGAAGAGAAAGGGGGAGTGTCGAGACTCGAGACGGGAGAGGTTACCCACCGGCAGCACGGCAGTGTTAGAGTTCCGTGAACCACCACGCAAACTCAAGGTCGGCGCGGCTGCCAGCCACTGTAGGGCGCAAGCAGCTTTGACCTTCGAACTCCAGACTCCAGACTGGCCGCTGCGGCCGATTGAGATCGACTGCCAGGGGCCAAGACGCCAAGACGCGAACTGGACAACTGGACTACCTCTGACAAGCCAGAAGCAGCAACCGCGGGGGCCCCAGAGCGCTGCGGGCTGCGGTTCAAAATCAAATTCGAGATCCTCTCCCTCGTCTCCTTGCCTCCCCATCCCTCATCCCACATCCCCCATGTAGAGTCCTCCTGGATGGGCTCCGAGTAGATGGGGTCTTAGGATCTCGCCGCATCGCCGATACATCGGAGATGCATGGCCGCTGCATCGGCGATGCATCGGCCATGCACTGGCGACGTCGGCGATGCATCGGCGACGTCGGCGCCGAGAAAGATGGGCCCCACATCGCGCCGCATCGCCGATGCATCGGCGATGCGGCGCGATCCTCCGAGCCCATCTACTCCGACCCCACCTAGGCGGCCTAGACCATGATATCCAACCCACCCACCACCCTGCCCTTTAGTTGGCCCTGGGCCCTGGGCTCCTGGTCGCACTCAGGCAGGAGCCGCAGGAGCCGCAACGGGCCCACCGCCCTCGGCCCCGGCTGCCGGAGTCCCAGGCTCGCTGGCCAGCAGCAAGCCGAGGCCCTCCTGCAAGTGGAACGGGAGGTCATTGAACTTCTGGCCGAACTCACTGAGTTTCACCGTCTTCCACTCCAGCACCCGGTCCTTGCTCGCGTTCTTGTCCAGCAAGAGAAGCCCGCTGATCGTGCACATGACTGCGAGGCAAGCCGCGCAGTACTTCTCCGCCTCCTCCTTCAAGTCTGCGGGGAAGTTCTTGGCAGCGACAGCGGAACCGGTCGCCGATCTGAGCTGGTGGTAGACAGGAGGCAATTGGCTGCTCAGCTCGGCCTTGTGGAAGATGTCCCGCAACTCGTCCGTGGTCATCTTGTTGAAGCACTGGTCGTCTGCTGCCTCGGCTGGAAGAACCGCCTTGACCGCCTCGAGCGCCGCCTTCACAGGCTTCTCCAAGTGCAACCTCTTGATTTCACTGACCTTGTCGGTAACCCTTTCGTAGGTGCACTGCCACATCTTCGCGGTCGCGTGCACGCGCGACACGTCCTACTGGCAGGCCAAACAAGCACAAAACAAAAGAGGGGGTAGGAGGAAGGTGGAAGGAGGAGGAGTGGGAGGAGGAGGAGGAGGAGGAGGACGAGGAGGAGGAGGAGGAGGAGGAGGAGGAGGAGGAAGCGAGGAGGAAGGAGGAGGAGGCGGAGGGTGGAGGAGCCACAGGCCCCGGCGCAGCCCCCAAACCCCAGACTCTCGCACTCTTGCACCCCAGAAAAAACATCAGGCGTCAAACGTCAGTCGTCTGACGCATGACGGCCGACTATTCAGACATGCGCACTGACTCACCACCCACCACTCACTACTTACATGCCAATGCCACTGGAACCTGGAACCCTGGAAGCCTGGAAGCCTGAACGCCCGAGTGGTGCTTTGTTGATGGCCCCCGGCGTCCTTCAAGCGGTTGAGTACCGAAGCAACAGCTTTCGTCGCAGCCTGGGCGTCCTCCGAGCTGATGTTGTCGAGGCTCATGCGCAAGAACTCCTCGACCAGCGTCGCGTTCTTGGCGTTCTGGGCAAGGGCCGCGTCGATCTCCTTCGTTCGGATCTCCGCCACGCTCAGCCCAACCATCTTCTTGACCTCGCAGAGGACTAGGCGAGACATGACCTTGGCCAAGTACATCTTATCGCCCTCGGCCACGGCCCCACCCTCGCCATCGCTCTTGTCGCAGAGGCTGCCGGAGGCGATCAACTCTTTGAACTTCGACGTGTTCTTCGCGTCGAAGCAAGTCTCGAACGAGCGGAGCAGGTTCCGATCCTCCGCGTCGTCGGTCTGCCCGGGCTCGCGGGTCGCCTTCGTGACCGACATCTTCAACATGGAAAAAAATCGCAAGCGAGATTGATCCAGTTGGTGCCGTCCGTTGCCTTGAAGGCGCTCACGCAACGCTGTGACGATTTCAATCTGTCCACAATGTCAGTCAGTGCGGTGGTATCGATTGAGTCGGGAGTGATGTAGCTAGGAGCCCCCCCCTGGTCCTCCTCCTCGATCGGCCCGAGCCCGTCCGCCTTCTCCGCGTCGCACATCTCCTCGAACACGGGCTTGAGACACAACCTTGGATTTGGCATGCCAAAATGCAACATGCGAGTGCGTCACTGCGGTGCCGAGAGTTAGACGGCTATACAAGACCACCCAAACATGCCAAGCCCAGAACCGTCGGGCAAAGCATCCTGGAAATCAAACTCACAAATCAAACCCCCCAGACCTCGGCCTAAGTGAGCTGGCCTTGACGCGGCTGGACGGCTGGAAGGGGGCCTAGCCCCTCTCTCCCTCCCCGCCCTCTCCGCCTCTCCTCCCCCTCCCTCCCCACACTCCCACTTCCGCCCCTCCCTGGCCGAGTTCGGCGGCCCGTGGAACCTGAGACCCGATAAGAGATGCTGCTTGGCGGCCCGAGCGAACGTCGAGTCGTTATCGTCGAGCACGGTGTTGCCCTTCTTGGACTCCTCGGTGAAGCGGGAAAGCTCGCCCTTGGGCAGCTGGGCCGCCAGCTGCTTCGCCTCGGCAGCACGCGAGCAGAACTCGGAGACAGCATGAAATGGTTGGCTCTCACGACAAGCATCCCTGAGCGATTCCCCCATGCATTCCACGCTCGTGTTCACGAGCGCAAGCTTGGATCTCAACTCCTGCACCACTGGTTCGGCCTTGAGGTCCGCCACCTCCCGCTTCCCGAAGGCGATGAGCGCCGCCGACATCTTCTTGCCCATGGGCATGTTGACGACGGCCTGGCGGCTGCGAAGTGACTCATTGGATAGAGGCCTCCTAGATGGGGCCCGAGTAGATGGGATCGAAGGTCGAAGGATCCCGCCGCATCGCCGATACATCGGCGATGCATCGACGATGCATCGGCCATACAGCGGCGGCGCCAGCGATGAATCGGCGACGTCGGCATCGAGAACATCTGTCTCCGCATCAAGCAGCATCGGCGATGCATCGGCGATGTGGCAACATCCACCGACCCCATCCACTCGGACCCCACCTGGGAGCCCTAGATTAGAATGGCCCCAGATGGCCCCGGGGCGCCAAACGCCGTGGGACCGCGGGCCGCGGAGCTCAATGCTACAACCTCTTTCGACAAGCAACGGCCTGAGACCTGAGGGACCGAACGGCCGAGGGGCACCCGTTATTCAGACTGGGTGTTGGTGTTGTGTTTCGTTGTTTTGTTCCTCTCTTTCTCGCTCTCTCTCTCTCTCTGTGTATCTCTCTCTGTCTCTCTGTCTCTCTGTCTCTCTCTTTCACTCTCTCTCTCTCTCTCTCTCCCCCTTCTCCACATATATATGTATAGATATCGCTCTCTCGCTCTATCGTTCACTAGCTCCCTCGGCTCTCTCTCTGGCAGAGGGGGGGAGGTGGCGAAAGAGTGATTGCGGCAACTGCAAGCCTTGTAAGCGGCCCCGAGGTCAGACTCCCACTTGTTGTAGAAGTCCTCCAGCTGCTCCTTCTTGTCAGCGAAATAGATGTCCGGGCAACAAGCAATGATGAACGTCTTCATGCCGTCCGAGAAAATCCCATCACCGATGTGCGGGACACAAGTTTCGCAAATCACCCTCAATTTACTCTGCGGCAAGTCGGTGCGAGTCTCAGCAGCGAGAACTTTGAAGATTCCATTCACCATCAGCTGGTCGAAAAACTGCGCCTTTTCTGCGGGGGTCCCCTTGAAGTAGGCCATGTCTGCCACGGTGCCTGGCTCCACCACTGGATATCCGCGCTCATTGAAATGTCGGCTGCTCTCGCCCAGGAGGACTGGCTTGGCATGCTCCAACACAGCGACATTGAACTGGTGCGCAATGGTATCGATGCTGCAAGAGACGACCCCAGTCATCCTCACCTTCAGCCAGTTAGAAACCCACTGCGAAGCGATGGAAAGACCGAGCGCCCTGCAGACGCCGCAGATGTTCGCCAAGTCGGCGGCGATGGCTAACCAAGCCACTTTGGGAGCACGGCTAGTCGATAAGTGTGGGCGCACGTTTTTGGCCGAAACCAGGGCGACGCCAATTTGCTTGCAGCACTCTGTGAGGTTGTCTGTCCCCTTCTTGGCGCTCAGGGCCTCCGCCTTCTTCACCTGAGACACAGAGCTCTTGATTGCCTGGTCCAGCACTTTGGAGGCGTCGAGGAGCACCGATGCGAAAACCGTGACCGATGACTTCAAGGGCGTGATGATCAGGTTAGCCCTGGCCGCGTCCATGCCGAGGGTGGTGTAGCACTTGTTCATGTCATTCCAGGTAGATGCGGCGCCGTTGGCGGGCCCGCTGTGGCCGAGCGCCGGCGCCGCCGCCTCTGGGCCGATCGGCTCCTGACAGGGCGACCCCCCCTCCAGCGATAAGTGCGAGGCGATGGCGTCGGTTGACGAGGCTGCGCTCCACGCGTGGGGGGACGCGCTTGAGGCCGCCAGCCTCTGCTGCTGCTGCTGTGGCGTCGAGGGCTCGGACAAGGAAGCTGCTCCTCCTCCCCCTCCTGGCTGGCGGCCGGCGGGCTTGGACTCCGCCGCGGCCGCGGCCGCTGCGGCCGGGGCCCTGCGGCGGGGCGGCTTGGGGCCGCTGCCGGCGATGCTGGACGCCCCGACACCGAAGGCTGCCTGGCCCATCATGCTGTCCTGCATCTTCTGCCACTCCAGGTACTCCTGGCGCAGGCCCCCCATGCAAATAGAACAGCACTGGGAAGGAGCATCGAGGCATCGAGGCTCCCACGAGGCCCCCGAGAGGCCCAAAAGAGGCCCCTAGAGCCCTAGAGGCCTCAACGCAGCCCCCAAGAGGCCTCAAGAAAGTTGCCGGGAGCCAGGAGAGCTCAGAGGAACCCAAGAGCAGAGCCGCGATCCGCGATCCACCAACCGCCCTCAACGAAATCCCAACCAAGAAGCTGCAACCCCAAGATTCCCCAGAAATCGCGCACGTTTCGCACTCCGTTTTTCACTCTTTCTGCCGCCCGAAGGGGTCGGCGGCGCGGCGCCAGCCAATGATGACACATGAAAGAGGGGCAGGGGGCCAGGGGCCAGGAGCAGACGGAGGAACAGAGAACAGCAGACGACGACGACAAGTGACAAGGATCAAGGGTCGGAGATCGCAGGAGAATAGAGAACTATTGAGAATGCTAGGGTAGGATAGGGGATAGGACGAGTTCAAAGTTCCAAGGGAGACGTCGAAGGCGAAGAGGAAGGGGAGGTGGAGGAGGGGGCGACGACGAATGGACTGGAATCGGAAAAGCCAAGACGAAAGACGAGAGACTACAACGTTGATTTATGGGGCCTCGCTCCTTGTCCTCGCTGTCGTCGTCGTTGGTGTCGAGCTGCGGGTTCGGGGTCTCAATCGGGGCGATGGTCGCGCAGGGGCCTCCGGTGGCGTCCGTGGCAGCGTCGTCGCCGGCGTCCTGTCGCGGCTAGGGAGGGAGGAGGGGGAGGTTGACAGCGAGGAGGAGGGGGGAGGAGGAGGAGGAGGAGGAGGAGGAGGAGGAGGAGGAGGAGGAGAGGAGGAGGAGGAGGCCAAGAGGCCGAGGAAGAGGGGGGGGCAGGAGGCAGGAGGTGCGACGACGAAGAGGACAGCGAGGAGGAACGCACGAGGAGAGAGCAGAAGAATGAGTTGAAAGACGAGGAAGAGGAGGAGCAGGAGGAGAAGGACGGGGAATTGAGGATTGAGGAGCGAAGGGCCGCGGGAGTGCGGGAGGGCAAAGGATGAGGGGGGCCAGAGGCCAGAGCTGGAAGGGCGCAGGGCGGCCGACGGGGCGCAGGCGGGGGAGAGAGAGAGAGAGAGGAAAACGGGGACGTGATATAAGACAATGCACATACGATGCATTGTATATATATATACACACTCGACAATGCTTCTACGCTCTGCCGCAAGGCCTGCCTGAAAATTCGAGTTCCCCGTCGTTCGGCCGCAGGGTTTGCCCTGGGCAGCCGCGCCAGCGACAGCCCAGGGTGGTCCAGGGTCTCGCCTGGCGCCGCAATGCCCCCGCCAGCTTCTGAAAGAAATATATACATATAGAAATATATGATATATGATATCGGATGTAGGGCTTAGGGCACTGATCGCCGAGAAGGAGGACGAGGAGAAAAGAGGAATGAGAAAGGAGAAGTGAGAGGGGAGATGGAAGCGAGGTCGGAGAGATGGAGGATGGAGGATGGAAGACGGTCAAGGGATGAGGGATGAGGAGTGAGGCATCGAGGATCGAGGTCCTTGAGCTCGTCCCACGTCGCGCCACTGCTGCCATTCGCGCTCGGCATCGCAGCGCGCTGCTGCTCCAAGACCTCAGTGAAAGCCTCCGCTCTCCCCTGGAAGCCGTCGTCCGCGACGTGGCGTCGATCTTTCAACGCCATGCCACCGCTGAACTCTCCGTCGAAGACACCGGCTGCATCGTTCGGCACGAACACCATCTTGGCTGGTTTCCGTGTCATTGGGTCGACCATCATGCGCGTGATGTGCTTGTTCGTTTTCGGATCCCCGAAGTTGTCCGTGTAATACTTGTGAAGGAGCCACTTGCCCTTTTTGCTGATGGACACCCCCTCTGTGTTTTCGACCACCAATGCTCTCTTAGCGCCCACGGCAGAGTCCCAGCCAGACGAATGGAGCAAGGTGTAGCCGCGGCCGTTGACAATATTGTTCATCAAATCTCTCACAACGTTCTTGCACACAGCTGCGAAGCCCTTCCTCCACTCACCCTCCTGGCTGGGCCGGCGAATCCCTCACCCTCCTGCTCCTCCTCCTCCTCCTCCTCCTCCTCCTCCTCCTCCTCCTCCTCATGCCCCTCTTCCTCCCCTTCCTCCTTCTCCTCCTCCTCCTCCTCCTCCTCGCCCTTCTTCTCCTGCTCCTCTTCCCTCTTCCTCCTCTTCCTCCTCCTCCTCCTACTGCTACTCCTACTTTTCCTCCTCCAACCTCCCCTTTCCCCTTTCCTTTTCTAACTCCCCCTTTCCTCCTCCTCCTCCTCCTTCTTCTCCTCCACCTCTTCCGCTCGCCCGTCGATCGATATCAGATCCTCGGGCGCCGTCAACTTCTGAACGACCTGGGATCGGGTCAGCGTTGGGTAGCCGCGGCGGTGGGCCTTGTCGCAGATGCCGCAGAGATCACCGCTGGGCTGCTCCCCCGAGAAGCCCTTCAGCTTCGGCTGATAGTACCTGGGGTCTGAGAGGCGCCGACAGCCACGGAACGACCAGGGCGAGGAGCGAGGAGGAGCAGGAGGGGGCGAGGACGGAGGACGAGGGATGAGGGAGTAAGAGAGGGAACAGCAAGGAAGAGGAGAGGAGGAGGAGGATTTGACCCTTAACCCTTAACCCCTAAGCCTTAACCCTTAACCCTTAACCCTCAACCCGTAACCCCATGCGATATGGCCTGCGGCCATCTCCACCCCAGGGCTGGCAGGGGGACCTGCGCCACAGCAGGCCACCCTAGGGCCCTAGGGGTGACAGGAAGAACTGGACCTCCCCAGAGCACAGAGCCCAACAACTTCTCGTTGGATCGAGGGAAGAGGAGGAGGACGAGGAGGAGGAGGAGGAAGGATGAGGAGGAGGAGGAAGGAGGAGGAAGGAGGAGGAGGGGCCCAGAAGCCAGAAGGCAAGAGGCAGCAGGCCAGCACGGCCAAATCGGGCCGTTTGACCTACGACCTCGCACGTTCAACCAACTACCAAGCTACCGAGGGCACCCCCAGATGACGCACAAACCCTCGTACTCGCCCAAGACCTCTGTGAAATTCTGCCCGTCGAAGATGGCGTCGACGGTGCTCGCGTGCACACCGCAGCCGAGGCATTGGAGGGCCCGGGCTGGCGCAGCCCGCACCTTCACCTTCCACTCGAGCATTTTAGCCACGAACGTTCGCTGAACCTCCAACGCCTCCGCTGGGAGCTCATCTCCGTCCACGATGCGCTGAGCAAGACGCGGGCCTGGCACGTAAGTGATCTTCGGCTTCTTCGGCTGGCCCTCGGCCCCAGCGGCCTGCTGATCGGGCGCCCCCTCGAATTCGCATACAGGAACCAGAAGTTTCAGGATCCAGAAAGAATGAGCTGGCCCCGGGTCCGGCGTCAGCGCGCCACGCTCGAACCCCCTTCCCCAGGCAGGGGGGGGGCAGCGGCCCCGGCGCCCCAACATTTCAAACAAAAAGTTAACATCGCACAACGCACAACGCACTGCGTTACGCACGGCCTCGTCGCCGTCGCTGAGACCACCGAGGGCGGCCAATGGGTCCTCGCCATGGTCTGCCATGGCGGTCGAGGCTGGCAGCGAAAGACAGGTGGGGAAATCAATCGACAATAGGAAAAGGGCTGGGGCACCCGCGGACCGACCTGGGCCTGCGGTCGGCCACCGGAGGTCACGGACGAGGAGGGCGAGGCGAAGTATTGAGTGGAGGACGGAGAAAGGAAATTACGGTCAGGTGTTAAGTGGAGCAGAGGGGGGATGTGTAGTGCGTGGTATGTGATATCGCTTTCGTGAGTCGTGAACTCATAATGCATGGTTCGCGTGAAACTATAACATGACAGCCCCCCAATGGACCTTGCACCACATGCCTTATACCTCCCACGAGAGTCGCGTTCTGACACAGATTTCGAATGCCGAAGCGAATCCAGCCGCGGCGACGGGCCCCCCTCCCACGAGCCGACCAAAAACGTAGAGCGTAGAGGGGGACATCTCGCCTCATGTTTGACTGTGCTTTCTCGTTTGCTTCTTGTTTCTCGTTTGAGCTTTGAGATTGAAGGACAGAGGCGCAGAGGCGGCGCGCGAGGGCGAAAGGCGAAACGATGAGCGTCACAGGTCACAGACTCAAGGACTCAAGGACTCAAAGAATATTATCTTCACGCGGTGGGGCTCCTGGGCCTGGCCGAGGGCTTCCAAGGCCGTTATGGGAGCCTTTTGGGCCGTCTTGGATGCCATATGATGCCTTTTCGGGCGACCTGGAGGCCCCGACAAGGCCCCCAGCGTGAAGATCTTCACTGGAGATCTTCACGCCAGGAGGCTCTTGGGCCTGGCCGGGGGCCTCTGGGACCGTTCTGGGAGCGTTTTTGGCCGTCTTAGAAGTGATCTGGAGCCCTCATGGGCCTGGTCAGGGGCCTCCAGGCTCCAGGATTGTTCGGGGGGCCTTTCGGGCCATCTTGGGTGTCATCTGGGGCTTCTTTCTGGCGATCTGGAGGCCCCAGAAAGGCACCCGGCGTGAAGATCTTCAATGTAGAACTACATCGAGCACACGTAGATGAATCCATAATGGTGGTTCTGGACCGTGAACCCACGTGAATCGTCTGCTACGTTGAGAAGGCGGTCGCTCTTATGCAGTTCAGCGGCGACCGCCCGGGCCACCTTGATTGCAGCCTCCTCGAAACATGCCACTTGGCTGTCTCTCCATGAGCCCAGGATAAGCATGCGACTCCATCTAGCTCGGTGGCCCTGCATGAAGTCAGGCTGCAGCTTTGGCTGCAGGGCCCGGGCCTCGGATCGGAAAAAAAAACCACCCTCCCACCTCCATATGGGGCAGGAGGTAGAGCCGACATAGGCTTTACCATCTCCTGCCAGCGCCGCCCGAACCGCCAGAGTGCAGCGCCGCAGCATCTCCTCCATGGGGGCGCCCACAGCAACGCCATCTTCCCACGTGCTAATCTGCGGCCACCTCGCCGGAGCTCTGGCCATGACCTCCAGAGCGTCATCTTTCGCTTGGCGCCACTTCGCTGCGTCCCTATCCTCTCTGCTCAAGGGTCTTTTGAAGCGCTTCCAGTCCGCCTCCAGAGGACAAGGCTCGCCCTCTGACTCTGCCGACCTCGTCTTCTTGGCGACCGCTGCTGCGCCATCGTCATCTCGCGCCCGTCGGAGGTCGCAATCAGCTCGTGCCCGTTGGGGCTCGTGCCTGTCGGAGGTCACGATCAGCTCGTGCCCGCTAGAGGCAGCGGGCGCCTGAACAAAACTGCCATCAGGAACAAGGACAGCACCGTCAGCGCGTCCAGTTGCAGCGCGATGGCCAGGTAATTGATGGGGCCCAGCGTGCGCGGGCGCTCCAGCCCTGGCGCGTCGCGCCCCCCCATGGCCCTCAGGGCCTGCCGCGCCAACAAATCCAAGTCGCACAGATGACCGAAAACGCACAACAGGTTGTTGCTGAGAGACGCCGGCACGTCGCGCAGACGCTCCAGCCCCAGCACGCGCAGCATCGTGGCCAGGTTGTTGCTGGTGAAGGTCAGCTGACGCAGGCGCCCCAGCCCCAGCATGTGCAGCATCATGACCAGGTCGTTGCTGGCGGTGGTCAGCTGACGCGGGCGCCCCAGCCCCAGCGTGTCGCGTTCCTTCATGGCATCCTGGGCCTGCCGCGCCAACGGATCCCCCTCGCGCAGCTGACCTAACGCGGACAACAGCTTGTCCCCGAGCGGGGGCACTAACGCACGCAGCCGCCCCAGCCCCAGCACGTCGCGTGCCCCAATGGCCTCCGGGGCCTGCCGCGCCAGGCCATCCAACAACTGCGCAGCCTGCGGCAGCGACCCCGTCCTCAGCCTCCACAGCGGGGGCCAATGGCAGCAACGGCCCCGGCCGCCCCTCCGCCCTCGCGCCCGCCAGCTCCTCGACCCGCCCGGGGGAATCCATCAAGTCGCTCAGCAGCTGGTCCCGCAGGCGTCGCTGGGGCGGCGGCGAGCCCGTGAGGGCGTCCAGCAAGCTTTCCCCGCTCTTCGACATGCTCACGTGCTCGTGATTGAGCCTGCTTGGGCCAAAACGGCTACGGAGCGTCGCTGCCAAGACGTTGCAGAGATGCATGCGTAACACCCGGCATGTGCGGATAAAAATGCTGGCGCGGGCGGCGGGTCGGTCGCGCCGGGCGGGCCGCGGGCGGGTCGCGAAAGGGTCGCGGGGCGGGTCGCGAAAGGGTCGCGGCTCGGGGCGCGGGGTGGGCCGCATCGGGAACGATGACAACAACGCACAAAAAACAACACCACCAACAACAACAATACAACAAGACTAAAACCACCACCAACAATAACACCAACAAAAACAACAACCAACAACCACAACAGCAACATCAACAACAACACACACACACACACACAACAACAGCACCGACAACAACAGCACAAGCAACAGCAAACACCATCACCAACAACACCAACAACCAACAACATCAGCTACGACAGTAACTGAACATCAACAGCAACAACAACAACAAAGTCCACACACACACACACACACACACACATCAGCAACAGCATACCAACAACAACAACAACAACAATCTAATCATACAACATATCGCACTGCAGAACCGCGGAACCCCACTTCGCCACGATCCAGGGACAATGGACAAGGAATGGCTGTTCGGTCTCCTCACCACTCTCACTCTTGCAAAATCTATGCGATCATACATTATTACCAAAATCTGCTGTCATGCCTGCGCGACACCGGCGTGTTAGAATGTCGACAGGTTGTTTGGCGAAACATGCGATGTGCAATTGGCAATGGGTCACCATGGGGGCGTTGCCATTGGGGCTTTCGGTGTTTCGGTGGAAACCCATGAGGCCATGAGGTGCCACGAAGCGTGTGAAACATGTGCCATGTGCCGACATCGAACGCTTGATGATGATGGGAGCAATGCTGACGGCGACGGTGGCGATAACGTTAAAACGCGGCAACGCGACGATGGCGACGAGGTGCTCGGTTATAGAAGTACTGATAATGATTGGGGCGCATCTGATACCAATGATGATCATCGGGGCAATGCCATTCAAAACGAAGAGCCAACATAGCAGGATGAACGCTTGGGACAAAAACAAAAAATGACGACAAAGGGCGAAAGGCGACGCTGGAAAGAAAGAATGTTGTGCGCGATGGCGCTGCAAGCAAAGCTGCTGCCCTTATGCGAAAGCTTCGAATCACATTAGCGACGGCGGCGCCTGCTGTCAGCGCAATCGATTGAAAACACAAAAAATGCGCGCGCCTCAGTCCGCGCGCACCAGCCCGCCTGTTAGTTAACCGCCCAACGCATGCCCGACCACCCAAGAGCCAAAGCCAGCCCCGCAACCCCGCCGATACTCTCGCAAACCAGCCCGACACCAGGCACGCAACCTGGCCGAGGCCTGCCCGCGCTCGGAACTTGGGAAAGGCTCGCTAAGACTCTGCCCCAGAGCCCACCCGACTACCATATGCTGGCTTAAAGGGCTCCCAGCCAAATGCGCGCGCGATTTCTAAAGCCACGCGAATGGCTGGCCAAACCCCGCCCATGGGCCGCATCCAACAACCAACCCACAACCCGCAACTTAACCGAGCCGTGCCCTGAGCTGGCATCCACCAACCCAACCGAACAGAACCAAACTCAAGGCTGCGCCATCCCCGCATTGCACACAACCGCACGCAACCACACACACACACACGCGCACACACGCGCTCACACACGCACACACACGCACGCACGCACACGCTCACGCACACACACACACACACGCACACACACGCGCACACACACACACACACTCACAACACACACACACACACACTCACAACACACACACACACTCACAACACACACACACACACACGCACGCACGCACGCACGCACGCACGCACGCACACACACACACACACACACACACACACACACACACACACACACACACACGCACGCACGCGCCACCACCCATCCCCTCCCCCTCCCGTCACCCAAAGCAAAGGTACCCCCCCCCTTCCCCAACCACCATCACCCCCCATGGGGGGCCGCTCGAGGCTTGCCCGCGGCGCGACAGACCCCAACGCCTTCCCAAGACGCGCGCAGCCAGCGCCCAAACACCTACACTTACACAGACGGTGCTGCGCGCCGACAGAAAGAGGCAAGACTGCGTAATGCGTAATGCTTAATTCTCGCGCGCGCCTGGCGCCTGCGCCACCGCGCGCGCCCCGTGGCTTGCCCCGCGCGCGTTCAGAACTCATTGAAGCTTGCCCCGCTGCGCACGGCCCAGTGCACGCAGCACAGCTGGCGTTGACTCGCAGTCGAACAACTTCCCCGATGCCGATCGCAACGCCGCCGAAACGCCGAAACGTTCCGCCCTCGCGCGCAACTCTGCGCGGGCACGGGAGGTTGCGCCACTGTCACACCCCATCGCCATTTTATTTTTTTTCGTCTGCAAAAAAAGCCATTTGTCGATGGCGGCGACGCCATCGCCAAAGCAGCAAGGCGCGCGCCACGCAAAATTCATCGGCGCGCTACGCCCCTTGCCCCTTGCGCAACCCGCATTGCGACCCCGAAACTGGCGCGACCGCGCCCGAGACCTTGCGCGCATATGCGCAAGGCCCGAAAGCAAGGGCAGCGCGAACGCGCAGAATGTTCACGCGAGAAACGTCGCGCGAGGCAGCAGAGGAGAACCCAGTGAAAATTTACGTTTTTTATAGAATTTCCTTGTTTTTGCAGCTTTTATGGAAAAGCATGGAAAACGCAACCCCAACCTACCTCCCTGTACTTCCGCGTACCTCCCTCTACCTCCTTCGGTCTGTTTTCCTGGAAAATGGAAAACCATACAAAACACAGTTTTCCTACCTCCCTGTACCTCCGCGTACCTCCGCGTACCTCCGCCACTGGCCGTTTTTGCTATTTTCCTGAAAAACACACCGATCGTCTACCTCCACGTACCTCCGCGTACCTCCGCGGCCCCAAAAAACGCAAAACCTTACAAAATGCATTTTTCTGTGCGTCCTCGTACCTCCGCGTACCTCCGCGTACCTCCGCCGCTCTCGTTTTATTGGTTTTCATAGAAAATGGTGAAATTCTCTACCTCCCCGTACCTCCCCGTACCTCCTGCTACCTCCGCCGTTCAGCGAAAACCGAAAAACTCAAAAACCCTAAAAACTATAGAAAAAACACATATTTTTAGCCTGCGACGCGCAGGCGACGAACGCACGCCATCGCGGACGCCCGCGCCCGACCCCACGAACGCGCGACGGAATGGGAAACGAGGGACGAACGCGTCGCGCCCGAACAAACGCGCGGGCGCCTCTGCCACGAACGCTGCGGGCGTTCGCGCGCCGACTCCCCCCCCTGCCCCCCGCGCCCCAGATAAACGACTGCGTCGTCGCCATCAACAAACGCGAAATAATGCGCACACAAAGAAAGAAAGTTGCGCCCGAGTCGCTGCGCATACATCCGCGCCGCAGCTGCTGCTGCTCCTGCGATGTCAGGCGCCGCCGCACGCGCGAGCGAAGCGCACGGACCGCGCTGCGCCCTGGGCGGCAGAGCACCCCCCCCCGTCCCCCCCCCCCAAACCCATGCCTCGAACAGCGCAAAGCCGTTCCCCCCATCTGGAAATGCCCCCCCCCTCCGCGTCTCGCATTCCACATGCTCCTCGCATGCAACCCGCGTGCAACTCATATTTCCCCCCTCCATCCATGCACGCACCTATGGCCCCCCCATGCTCCCTCCCCCTTCAACATGTCTCCAAATACATCTGGCCCTCGTTCCCTCTTCTCATTGCGATCGCCCCTCATCCCGCTGCCACCACGATTGCGTCGTCTCCATCAACAAGTGCTCAATAATGACAAGAAAGAAAGAAAGTTGCGCCTGAGCAGCAGCGCGACCGGCGCCATCGCAGCAACCGCCGCGTGGGGAGGGGGGCAGGCGGCGGGGGGGGGCAAGGAAACGCGCGCGCGGTATGATGCATTGAACAAATGAGCAAATCCATTAGGTATTACGATAAACCCATAACGTCACATACATGTATCAACGCATATGTATATGTATATACATATGCGTATGTAATCAAATATTCATATATATATATATATATACATATATATACACACAAATGCACAATCTGATGTTCGATCACGCGCGCCGGGTGCCAGCGCTTTTTGCGAAATAAGAATACGAAGCAAGACTGCAATAATCTAGGCCCCATGACGCATCGAACCTCGAACCCAAGACGTGCTATGTGTTCACGCGTGTTTTGCGCGCCCAATCCCCATTGTTTTTGCGTCGCAGTCAGAGCGGCAAAACAACGCCCCAAATCCGACATGCGAAATTCCAGCAGGAAAGCAGGAAAGGCCCATGGCCCCTCCCCTCTCCCCCCGACCCCTCAAGGGCCCCCCCCATCCATGACCTCCCAGACCCCAGGCTCCAAGAGCGGGGCGGCGGAATCGCGCGGCAACGCAATTGCGCGACGCGCAACACCCAGAAATCACCGATAACAACGGAAGCGCGGGCTAGGCGCGGAGTGGGTCGAGGGTTGGTCGAAGCAAGTGCGTCGCGGGTGGGTCGCGGGCGGGGTCGCGTGGCGGGTGGCGAGTGAGCCGCAAATGCGTGCATTGGTGGGTCATGGGCGGGTCGCGGGCGAGTCGCGGCGCGGGTCGCGGGGGGGGAGTGGGGGGGGTGGCAGCGACGGCAGCAAACTACAAACTACAAACAACCGAAAACAACAGACAACAATAATCCGCATTGCGGAATGCGGAATCCCATTGCAGCCGCGCGCCCAAGTCTTCGAGGACTCAAGGACAATGAATGACCGTTCGGCCACCTCACTCTCATCGCTCATGTCTCACATTCTGGGTCCTGGCTCGGCCTTCCTTGAGCAGGGTCCGACCGCCCCGGCATTCCTATAGTCCGATCACGACATGTTCTCATGACCCAAAAATGTTCCAAGAACAAAAACCATGCCCATGTTCTCAGAACTTAAAACCCGACGTGGTAAAACAGGACAGTCTCGGCCAGAAATGTTCTGAGAACATTTCGTGGAAACCACCAGAGGTTCTTAGAACATTGTTTGGTAGGGCTATAGGCGAGCCAGGACGCATCGCCACTGCTTGACTTCCGACCTCCGCTCTCAAACGCGCCCGCGGCGCTGGGGGCGGGGGAGGACAACGGTGCCGCGGGCGAAAGGCACGGCGAAGCTGGTTTGTTCTACTGGCGCACCAGCTCAGAGTTTTCACGCTGCAACGTCGGAAGCACTCGAATGGCCCAACGTGGATTGAACATAATTGCTGATGATGTTGTTTGCCATGCACCTGTGCACCTGTCTCATTCTGCCCCCCTGACCCCACGATTCTGTTTCCTGTTTCCTGTTTCCTTGTGAACCTCTCGATGATCAGATGATTGCACAACGCACGTCGCACGATGACATCTCTGTCGCAAGTTCCAAACGGTGCCCCGGCCGCCAGGGCCGCCGCGTCGGCGCCCCTCGACGGCCGCGACCTGGCGCCACGAGGCGCGCCGCGCCGCGCGTCGCAGCCGCCGGCAGCTGACGAGAGCGCCAGCGGCGGGTTGGGGGGGAGGACAGGAGGACGGGAAGAGAAGGAGGAGGCACGAGAGGAGTTGGACAGTCGGAGGTCGGAGGAATGCGAATGAGATGAGGAGTAGGGGGAAGCACCTCATCGAGCGTGCTCAGACTCAGGCTCAGACACAAAATGAGAGGTGGCAGAAACCTCAGAGGTGTCGCGAGCCATTTGGCCCCCTGCCGCAAGAACAGAAGCGCTGAACAGGACTGTTTGGCAGGAATGAGGAGAGTCTGTCAGGAGTTAGGAGCGTCTGGCAGGAGAGTGGAAAGGAGGAAATGGTTGAGTACCAAGTGGGAAATGAGGAGGATGAAACTGAGGATGAGGAGGAGGAAGGAGGAGGAGGAGGAGGAGGAGAAGGAGGATAAGGAGGAAGAGCAGGGAGGAGGAGGAGGAGGAGGAGGGGGAGGAGGAAGAAGAAGAAGAAGAAGAGGAGAGGGCCTCCTCCCCCCAAAGAGACCAGTTCTGTTTAGTCTCTTTTGGATTGGCTTCGGAGCTGCATTTTGCGAGAAGTCTTCGGGACATGATGAGGGGGATGAGGGGGATGAGGGGCTTGCGTCGTCGTCGTCGTCGTCGTCGTCGTCGTCGTCGTCGTCGTCGTCGTCGTCGTCGTCGTCTGTAGGCGGTCGTCGTCGGCGGGGGTCGTCGTCGTCATTCGTTGCTCGCAGCACGAGGCGGGCGGCCTGATTTCAGCGGCAGGGGGAGCAAGTGGGAGGATGTCGGAGGAGGGAGGGGAAGGGGAGGTAGGTAGGTAAGACGCAGGCTGGGACGCTGGGTCGTGCTCTGTGTGTCTCAACGCGCGTGGCGTGCTATGACTTTGCATAGGCTCTGGGGCCGCAGATGGGCACCCAGAGTGGGAATGAAGAGGGAAACTGAAAGCGCAGACTCCGTGACAGCCAGACTCCGCGACAGCCAGCCAGCCGGAAGGGGAGGGGGGAGGAGGGAGGGGGAGGCAGGAAGGGGAGGGATGAGGAGGGAGGAGGGGCGGGGTGGTGGAGGAGCGAGAAAGAAGAGGAGCAGGACGAGGAGGGAGGAGAAGGAGGAGGAGGAGGACGAGGACGAGGAGGATGAGGAAACGGAGGAGGAGGAGCAGGAGGAGGAAGCAGGAAGGAGGAGGAGGAGGAGGAGGAGGAGGAGGAAAGGGAGGCGCTGCTCCCCTCGCCGTCCGCCAACCCGACATGTCATCGACATTGGCTCCTGGGGCTGAGCACGCGCAGAAAGTGTTGTACCATACAATGCGAAACGCCAAAATTGAGGGGGGAAGACATGTGCCACTTTGGGCGAAAATCTTCCCCCTCAATTTTGGCGTTTCGCATTGTGTTTTGCAACGCGTTCTGCGTGTGCTCAGCCGCATGAGCCAATATCGATGACATGACGGGTGCGCGGGCGGCGAGGAGAGGGAGCGACTTAGGACGTGGGGAAGAGGAGAAGGATGAGGAGGACGATGAGGTGGAGGAAGAGGAGGAGGACGATGGGGGAGGAGGAGGAGGAGGAGGAGGAGGAGGAGGAGGAGGAGGAGCGGAGGAGCGGGAGGAGGAAGAGGATGAGGCTCCGAAGCCAATCCAAAAGAGACTTCTCAAGAGGATGGAGGGGGATGAGGGGGATGATCCAGGAGCAGGAGCGGGACATGATGAGGGGGATGAGAATGAGGGGGAAGGCGAGGAGGGCGCGGCCGAGGAGGAGGAGTAGGAGGAGGAGGAGGAGGACGAGGAGGAGAGGGAGGAGGAGGAGGAGGAGGAGGACTAGGAGGAGGAGGAGGAGGAGGAGGAGGGGGAGGGAGGAGGAGGAGGAGGAGGAGGAGGAGGAGAGGAGGAGGAGGAGGAGGAGGAGGAGGAGGGGCAGGGAGGAGGGAGGAGGGAGGAGGGGGGGAGGGGGGAGGGAGGGGGGAGGACGGAGGGGGAGGAGGGAGGAAGGAGGAGGGAGGGAGGGAGGGAGGGAGGGAGGGAGGGAGGGAGGAGGAGGGAGGAGGAGGAGGAGGAGGAGGAGGAGGACTGATTGACTGACTGACACACGGCCGTTGAACAATGATGTGCTGAAGGGCTCTCTCATCGCCCATTTCATGTATATACGCTGTACGCATGCTCACGTGATGCTAGCTGAGACCGGACGAGGGGGGGCCGCCGACGAGGGGGCCGAACGAGGCCCGAAAGCACCACCGACGAGGGCCGAGGGCCACGAGAGGAACAGGAGAGGAGGAAGGAGGAATGATGAGGGTGGAGCAGTGGTGGAGGAAGGCGCGAAGGCTCGAGGCAGAGCGCCCGCGTCCGCGGGCCAGGATGCCCAGCGGCGCGAGGAGCATGAAGCCCACGACGTCGGCGAAGCCACCGCTTTGGAAGAAATAGAAGTGCACGACCCTGCCCATGACCACGCAGAGGCCGAAATCGTAGCCGTGGACGAAATAGGAGCGCACGACCCTGCCCATGACCATGCAGAGGCCGAAATCGAAGCTGTGGGCGAAATAGAAGTGAAAGTTCCTGCCCATGACCACGCAGAGGCCGAAATCGAAGCCGTGGGCGAAATAGGAGTGCACGACCCTGCCCATGACCACGCAGAGGCCGAAATCGAAGCCGTGGGCGAAATAGAAGTGAAAGTTCCTGCCCATGACCACGCAGAGGTCGAAATCGAAGCCGTGGGCGAAATAGGAGTGCACGACCCTGCCCATGACCACGCAGAGGCCGAAATCGAAGCCGTGGGCGAAATAGGAGTGCACGACCCTGCCCACGACCACGCAGAGGCCGAAATCGAAGCTGTGGGCGAAATGGGAGCGCACGACCCTACGACCCTGCCCATGACCACGGAGAGGCCGAAATCGAAGCCGTGGGCGAAATAGGAGTGCACGACCCTGCCCACGAACACGCAGAGGCCGAAATCGAAGCTGTGGGCGGAATAGGAGTGCACGACCCTACGACCATGCCCATGAACACGGAGAGGCCGAAATCGAAGCCGTGGGCGGAATAGGAGTGCACGACCCTACGACCATGCCCATGAACACGGAGAGGCCGAAATCGAAGCCGTGGGCGAAATAGGAGTGCACGACCCTGCCCACGAACACGCAGAGGCCGAAATCGAAGCTGTGGGCGGAATAGGAGTGCACGACCCTGCCCATGACCACGCAGAGGCCGAGATCGGAGCCGTGGGCGAAATAGAAGTGCACGACCCTGCCCAGGCCCGCGCAGAGGTCGAAATCGAAGCACACGCAAAAACAAAACGCGACGACTGATGCCCGAGGTGTTCCCCACAACGGGGGCTTCCAGGGGGCATGCAGCAAAAACGTGGCGACTTGAGCCCGGGGTGTCCCCCGCAATGGGGGATCCCTCGGGACTTGCAGCAAAAACGTGGCGACGTGAGCCCGAGGTGTTCCCCGCAAGGGGCTTCCTCGGGACTTGCAGCAAAACGCGGCGACGTGAGCCCGAGGTGTTCCCCACGAGGGGCTTCCTCGGGACTTGCGCCCTAACGCCCGCGCCCATGACAACGTCAAAAGCACAGGCATCATGAGTGCAATCAGCCAGGCGCGAGCACCGACCGCCACAATAATGATCTACCATCTACCTGGAAGATTGTCTCCGTGGCACTGTGGCTGCTGCGGGCCTGGCGTCCATGTGCGCGGCGCTGGTCAGGTGGGTCTGCGCGTCGCACAACCACTGCAGCAACTCATCTTGGTGTTCCACTGGCGCGTAGATGCAGCATCCGAGCCCATGGTCGCGGTGATGGCATTGAACCCTGCCCCCATCATTCACCCCCCATCAACTGCGTGGGCCCCTGCCCCTGACCCCCGCAGTAGATTGGATACCGCCAAAATATGGCACTGGTTACTGGTCGGCGAAAGCCCCAACCATATGTATGTGCGTAGTTGTGAGTGCTGCAGGTGTGAGTATCGTCTTCGGCGGAGCTCCAAAAAGGCCCAATGGGGCCACGAGACGAGCGCGGAGCTTGCCAAAGTGAGGGGGGCGGCAGCAGTAGCCTTGCCACCGGGGCCTTCGACGGAGCGGTGGAGCTCCCTATGGGGCCACGTTGGTACGAAGGCTGCGCCCGAGTCGAGGGCGGCGGACTCGCGCAGGGCGCGTGCCAAACTGGGGTGGCGGCTGCAGGCTGCGAATGGACAATGGGGCGCTGAGGCGGGCCTCCAGTGGAGCTCCCCTTGGGTCTACGAAGCGCGTGAGAGGCATGCCAGAATGCGGGGCCTCGGCAGCGTCGGGCGCTACCGCGAGGGCCCCGCGAGGGCCCCCGGTGGATCGAGCTCCCTCTGGGTTCGCGAGACGCGCGACGGGCGTGCCAAACTGGGAGGGGTGGGCATTAGGGCGCTGCCCCTGGGACCTGGGCGGAGCCTCCCACGGGTCTGCGAAGCGCGTGCGCCAAAGGAACCGCTGGCAGCATGGAGGCGCTGCCACCGCGGACTTCGGCGGGGCTCTCGATGAGGCATGGGGCCACGAAGCGTGCGACGTGCGAGGGGTCTACTGACATGGAACTGATTACGATGATGGTGCCGACAATGGTGGTGATGGCGGTGATAGCCATCATGCCGATGGTGGTGACTGTGATGGTGATGGAGATGTTGTTGGTGATGCTGATGATGATGGTGATGATGATGATAGCTGATGACGAGGATGTTGGTGATGACGACGATTATGATAGTAAGGTAGTATGATGATGATGCTTGCGACGATGCTTCTTATGACTCAAGACTGGTGGCGACGATGATAAGGATGATACTCTAGCAACGGCGATGGGGACACGCAGAGATCATCTTCAACGGGTGGAGCATGGGGGAGGAGGGGAGAGGGGAAGGAACGCGCACGCGGATTCAAAACGAATCTACAATACACAACACGACACCACCACAAGATGGTTTGGGAATTGGGAATTTGGGCACAAAGCGTTTGCCGCCATCGGAAAGGAACCCGCAACCCACAATCTCACGCTTCACGGACGTGGCTCCTCACAGACCCTAGCGACACGATAACAAGATGCCCGCTGATTCCCGAAAGGTGCAAGGAGAACGCGGACGTCGATCAACGGTCGAAGGTCGAAGAGACATTTCATGATTGCTACGCGCCACGGGCTGAGGGCCCCGAACATATACACCGCCACGCCACATCCTCTTCCACCGCCCGCCCTCTCCCTGGCCCGGGAAAGAAGGAAAGAACAAAGATTGGCAGGAAAAGTTGTGGAGCAGCGCGATGGAAGGTGGATTGAGGAAGTTTCGGTGACGCGTGGTATGTATATCATTCCGACGCCCGAAATGGGCACGGACAAAATTGACGCAATGCCCAACAACGCATGTTGTCAAAACAGACAGCGGCCGCTGTTGGGCAGGCGGCTTTTGTGTTCAAAGAACAATGTCCGCGGCGGCGCCGACAGCGAATCCGGTCCAAAATGAACAAGAACTGCTGTTGGGTATCGTGTCCATTCTTTCCGCGCGCATTTCGATCGCCCCGATGTTATGCTCCGAGGGTGCGCAATTGCCCCCCGGCCCCTTCGCTCCTGATCGATGGCGGGGACCAGTGAATCGGGTAGGCGATCCGGCCGATGTCGATGCCATAGCGCTGCACGCGCGTGCCCACCACCACCACCTAAGCAGCCAGGGACACGAAACGCTAGGGCGTGGAGAAAGAGGTGGGCGATGCCAGAGCGTCGGAACGTCGAGTGTCAGATCTGCAGGGTAAGCAGGGAAGTGGGCAGTGGGAGGTGGGAGGTGGGAGGTAGGAGGTAGGAGCAGTAGGAAAGGGGGGAAAGGGGGAAAGGAAAAGGGGGACACTGGCGAAGGGGATAAGGGAGATCCTGGACGGGGGAAGCGGAGAAGAAGAAGGAGGAGGAGGGAGGGAGGAGGGAGAGACATGGATGCGCGCTGCAGGAGGCAGGAGGCGGATCGGACGGAGGGGGGCATCCCCCCGCCCCCCCCACCCCCCATCCTCCTCCCCGAACTCTATATACACTCTACCTCGCTTCTAACGCTCTCCTCCCTCATCGTGCTCCTTCCTTTCCATCGAAGCCGAAACCCCCATCTCCTATCTCCCACCGCCGACCTGGTACTGGTGCGGCAGATTCGTGTCGCGCTGGCTTCGGCCTTGGTTTCTGACATCGCGGGGATCGCTCAATCTTGGACGATCGGCCGTTTCCGAAACGTCGGATCGTTCAGCATCGACCGATTCTGGGATGCCGGCGGCGTTCAACGTTGAACGTTGAACGCCAATGGCGGGGTCGCCGCCAATCGACCAATCGACACGATGCGAACCTACCGTAGCCCGCACCCCACACCTCCCCCTCCTCGCTAGGGCGCCCGCGCCAGGAGGGCCGACGGCGACAGCTGGCGCCGGGCGCCTCTTCGGCGCTGCTGCCGCCGGCGCGGGCCCAGGCGCGGCGGCGCCCGCCTCCTCGTCGTCGCTTGCAACCTCTGAGAAGGGGCAGGCCGAGGAGGAAAGAAAGGAAGGAGGAGGAGGAGGAGGAAGAAGGAGGAGGAGGAAGGAGGAGGAGGAGGCAAGGCAAGGCAAGGCAGCTCCTGGAAGTCTACTCCATAACACCAGCCGTGCTACTAGAAGACTTCTGAGCGTCGTCTTCGCGACAATCAGTCTCGATATGGAACCGCTCCTGAGCCCGAGTGGCCCCTCGAGCGGGCGCTCGCGCTGCCCCTCAAGGGCGATCCGCCGTTTAGGCGCGCAGCCCTGGCGGGTACCCTCTGGGGGCCAGCGCTCACGATGCAGCCTCCGATCCTCAGCATTGGTTGCGGCTGGGCCGGTAGAGGTGATGGCACATAAAAGCTACTAGAACCAGGATGGTTTGAGCGAGCGCCTGGCGGGATATTTTGGCCAAGCTGCCCCTCAAGGGCCGCTCGCGATGCAGCCTCCGATCCTCAGCAGTGGTTGCGGCTGAGCCGGTGGAGGTGATGGCACATAAAAGCTACCAGAACCAGGAGCGAGCGCCTGGCGGGATATTTTGGCCAAGCCTCCGCTCGGACATTTGGAGCAAGCGTTTACTATCCACCACCCGAAGCCTCCCCACCCCCCGTCCCACTATCAGCAGCAGGGCCATTACCCTGTCCTCGCCAGCGAGCCGTGCCGCGGGCAAATCCTCCACCTCTGCCTCTCTCGTCAGCAGGCGGAGCAGAACTCTGTCTGCTCTGTTTCCCCCTACCCTTCGGGCGAGCAGGAGCCCCAGGCCTACAAAACGACCGCCCCACCGCCGCCGCTGGCCCAAGGTAAAATCCATCTCGATCCTACATCACCCCCAGCTCCTGCCCCTCCTCTCCCCCCTTCCCCTACCCCCCCCATGCCCCCTCGCCCTCCACTTCCCTCCCCCGGGGGAAGGCGGATGTGGAGGGGGGGGTAGGGGCCAGGGCTCTGAAGGAGCTCAAGGAAAGACGGGACCCGAATGTCTACATCGAAGATCGAAGATGGGGTCGAGAGCGCCCAGGGGCCTCGAAGCTCCAGGCAGGAATGGAGATCGCTCAAGGTTGAACGTTGAACGACCCACGACCCACGCGGCGTCAGAAACCAATGCCGCGGTCGCGGCGAACGCCAGGAAGAGGAGGAGGAGGAGGAGGAGGAGGAGGAGGAGGAGGAGGAGGAGGAGGAGGAGGAGGAGGGAGAGGAGGAGGGAGAGGAGAAGGAGGAGGAGGAGGAGGAAGAGGAGGAGGAGGAGGAGGAGGGCCCCCAGACTGCTCCAAGAGGGCCCCAATGCCGTTGCTGCAGGGCTGTGCAAATGGGGATGCAGGATCGAGTTGGATCCTATACTGCCATTGGTGGCGGTGGGCGGTGGAAGCATGGCCTTTTTCCAAGAGGGAAGGATGTAGGATGTAGGATCGAGTTTGGTCCTACACTGGGCCGGCGGCGGTTGCGGGGCGGCAGTTTTCGCGGGAGTCCGGGCAGGGGGGGAACCAGGAGACCAAGTGCCAGGAGGGGACCGCGAACGGCAAAACAGGGTGGAGGAGAAGGAGAAAGGGAAGGAGAGGAAGGGGGGGGAGGCTGGGGGAAGGGAAGGGTGGCGAGGGTTAAGGGGGCTGGACGACCTCGGGGTCGCCGGCGCCGTCTTCACCAGCGAGCGGTTCCACGATGCCTTCATCAGCAGCCAAATCGGCGAGCATTGCGGCGAACAAATCTGCGTCCTCGTCCCAACCATCGGCGTCCAAGACATCCGGGACCCACTGGTCTTCAATCATCTCCAACCCGATCAAGGGATCGGCCAAGTCCACGGCCGCATCTAGCGGAGCATACGTGTACGAAGAAGCATCCCACGACGAACTATTTAGTTTGACTTCGCTCAACGTCACGAGGCCAACCGTCCACTGGGCGCCCCTGGACCTCATGTGGTACGCGACGTCGGCGCACAAGAGCTTAGAGTTCTCGAAGACAATGCCCCTTGGGCAGGGGGGGGGCTTCCCCCGCAGCCATCCTGCCCGCCACTCCAACCTAACCAGAGACCAAATAGCAGATAGAGCAGATAGCAGATAGGAAAACTAACAACTAACAACTAACCTGCTAGCTGCTAATCTGCTGCCCAATACCCAACAAGGCAGGTCAACAATCTACAATCTGTCAACCAGATGGGCCAAACAGATAGGCCCAGCCACCAGCCACCCACAGCCCCAATGGTTATACTCCCACTTACCACGTATTCCTCTTGCATTGGCATTGGCCATTCACCCCCGACCCCCAACCCCCACGTACCCCGTCCCAAAGCACATGACACCGGCAGGCCCTCACCCTCTGACGGCCGACAACCAACGCGCTGCACTCCTGGCCCCTGGACCTTGGACCCCTCTTGCAAGAATACTGAAGTATTTTCTTCACTTAATCACTTACTCATGCCCGCCCCCAGCCCCACCTCCGCCTCGTCGATGCGCACAGAACCGACGGCGCGCACGCGGCGAGATCCGCTGCGAGGGCCGACGCCCTCGTGTCGAACTCGGTCACGAAGCTGCACCGCGCATCGTTGCCCTCCGAGTCGAAGAGCTTGGCTAGGCAGGAGTGCTTGGGCTTCAAACAATGCCACGCCAGGAGCCGCATCCACACGACAACCTTGAACCTGCCGCCAATGCCGACGGGCTCCACTGCGCGGAGCACCAGTGCCACCTGGGGTGAGGGGGGGGGACGCGGCAGAGCGGCGGAGGAAAAAGGGAGAGGAGGAGCAGGAGAGGCTTGTTCGTCCGAAGTGCCTCAGACTTTAAACTTAGACTTTCACAGGTCGGACGTTCGGACCTCGGACCTTCAGACCACGGACCACGGATGCGAATCAGGCGGAGCCAATCGAACCTCCAGCCTCAAGACCCCAGAAAACATTGACCACCCATGGCGGCGGAGCAGGGGGCGAGGAGGAGGAGGAGGAAAAGAACAACGAAGAGGAGGAAAAGGATGAAGCGAGGAAGCAGAGGAGTCCCGAGGAAGAGAGGAGGAAAGGAGGAGGGCCCAAGAGTCCGGAGACCTCGGGATGGGGGACGGGGGCTCAGAACCTCAAAGGTTCAAGGTGTCTGGCTCTTTTGCGGTTTTGCGCCTTGGCTTGGCAGCTGGACAGCTGGGCGCACCATTCGGCCTCAAGGCGCGTGCGGGGTGACGCAATGGCGCCAGGCGAGGGAAGGGGGGGGCAGAAGAGTGGGGGAGAGCCAAGGGAGAGGAGAGGGGAAACACTGGAAAGATTGATGAGGCGGAGGAGGGAGAGAAGGGCAAAGGGGATAGGGGGAGGGGGATAGGTGAGGAGCGAGGATGGGGGATAGGGGGGATGACAAAGGATGGGTCAGAAGGTTGATGAGGAGGAGTCAGGAGGAGTGGCGGAATAAGAGCCCCCCGACTGTAAACTCCAACATCCAACATGACTCCAGTTTTCTGCCCGCGACGAAAGCCTGCGATAATCTCAAACGGACTGGCCGACTCCAGGTGGCCGGGGGCCGAGGCTCGAGGCCGCGAACCGCGGGGAATGGGGGTGCGTTCCAGATCCCAGACCCCAGCAAGCCAGCCAACCTTTTCCAACTTTCCAACCCAACCTCTGCAGAGGACGCCGCGCACTTGAGCTTGAAAGAGGGGATGCTGCGCTCGACGAACTTCTGGAACTTCAGGTGCAACACTTTGATGGCGGGTAGATCGAGACTCCACTCGGTATGACATAATCCGAGCTCACAACATTGCCTGGGGTGATGCTTAGCTGCGTGCAACATCTCTTTCTGACGCAAGGGCAACTCTCGGGCTGGCTCGTGGGAAATCTTCATCATGTTGATAGCTGTGCCCCGGTCGATGCCAGCGGCCTTCGCCTCCAGGATAACCTTCGGGGAAATGGGCTCGTCCCGGGTACCCATCCACCACGGCGTTGGCATTGGAGACGCCACGGAGGACTGCTCAGTGCCAAGTGGAACAATCGCCTGTGACTCACTAACCTCCTGGTTCGCCGCCCTCGCGATATTCCGATACGCCCTCCTCTCAGCCGCAGAGAGTCCGCTCCATGATCTCGATAGCTCGTCTCGCAATGGCTCACCGAAACACTGCTGCTGGCTGCGCCGCTCCCCGCTGGCTGCTACCCGTAACTGCTCGGCCCTGAACTTGGTCCATCCAGTGTGCCGCGGCTTCGCGAAGGGGTGTTTCTTCTTGGACCGCATCCGGGCGATCTTCTTGGTAATCGTCTTCATGGTTCTTGACTTGCCCGGCAAGCCTCTCCCTGGCTTGACACGCGGCGTTTCGTTTGCCCCCACAAAAGCAGCGTGCAATACCTTGGCGCGGTGGAGCACCTGCCCGGCGCTGAGAGTCACGAAGGACTTCGAGCGCCCCAGATGTGACGATGCTTGGGCCGCCTTTTTGACTTCGGCATGTTCGCACTCCTTGTGGAAGTTGGCCAGCTTCCCATTCTTCGCCGCAGCGAGGAGCAAGTTCTGAATCCTAGGAGACTTCAACCAAGCCACCAGCGGCGAGAGGTCATCGTCCACGGGCCCCTCGAAGCTGTCGAGAAGCGGCACGGAGAAGCCGACGTCGAAACACTTCTTGCACATTTTGAAATCTGCTGCAACATTTTCACATCGCCCCTGTCTCTCTGCGTCGGACAGCCTCGGGTCTGCAATCGACAGCAACTTGTTCGGGTACGTCTCGGACTCTGAGTGCAAGCGGCGCCACACTGAGGCCGCCCCGCTGAGAATGGTCACGCGAAGCCACTTGTCAATGTCGCTGCGCCCTGGGAAGCATGTTCGAGCCCGGTCAGCGAGGACAGTCGAGTCGAACATTGCGCTTGCAAAATAGTTCAATATCGGCTGGGTGCACGCTCCAGATGCCCAGTCGAAGAAGCCAAAACACTTGCGAGTACCTGGGTCCCCTGGATACGCCCCAACTGCATCGCCAAGCAGGTCGACGTCCGTGGGAACGCTATACCGCTCCTTGATGGTCAAGACATCTTTCTTCGCAATACCTGCTTGCTCGATCTCCAGAACCCATCGTAGAAAAGACCGAACGGGCGCGTTGACGACGACGGTCAGATAACATTGGAGCCCCGAGTCCCTGGAATCAGCGAAGGCGTGGAACAGCGACAGCCGCTTCGTGTTCTCAAGGTGGAAGTCTGGGTTGTCGAGGTCCTGCCCTGCGCCGTCATCGTCGTCGCCGTCCTGAGGGCTAGCAAGCGGGCTCGCGCCAAGCGGGGCCCTGGGTCCAAAGGTTCGGGGCTCGGGGCTTGGGGTTTGGGGAGGCGGGCGGGGCTTCTTGAGCAAGGCCCGGGGCCCGGGAGGTTCCTGAGTTCCTGAGTCCGAAGTCTGGAGTCCTGGTTCCTGGTTCTGATGTTCTGATCCCCATCGGGCTGGGGCGCCGAGCCCAGTTGCGCCGCCAGGCGCCAGGGAGGGGCGGGCCGGCGGGCCCAACGTTCTACGGAGAACGGGGAGCGGGCCGCCCTGAACCCCTGAATCCCGAATCCAATATCATATACGAAAAAAAACTGGCAATTTGCCCAAATCAAATCCTGGTCGCCCTGGTCGCCGCCGTCGTGGCCGCGGCCCCGGCCCCCGCCCCCACCTCGGCGGCCTCTTCCTCTCCCTCTGCCTCTGCCGCCGGCGGCCTTCCTGAGCCGTTTCCCCGCGGAGAATTCGAGCATGTGTGTCAACATATTGTAAAAGAGCTTGAGCCCGCCGAGAATCCTGCTGCACGCCGCCGTCCCCGTCCAGCGCGCCGTCGCTGGCTTCGGAACTTTCGAACTGAAGAAACATGCCTCGACGGCCGAAAACACTCTCTCGGTCCATATGTTCTTCCGAACTTCGGGATCCATACCTCCTGCCAATGGCCCTATGTCGTACGCGCGCAGCTGCCTGGATGACCAGTCACTCTCGCCCGCGACCTGCAGCAGTGCCAGGGCTGCCTCTCTCTTCGGGCTGTCGGGGTGCAACATGCCCAAGTCAGTCATGACGGCAGTGTTGCGCTCGAGGTGCTGCCTCCGCTCCGGCGCAGCAGCCTCCGCCTCCTGAAAAAGGGGGCGAGCCAGGAGAAAGGAGGAGAAAGAGGACGAGGAAACAGCGACGGTCGAGCAACGCCTTTCACTCCCCCACCCCCCCACCGCTCCAGCCCCCAACCCCCCTTGGCCCCTGGGCCTGCAAAAGGGGCGGAGGGCGCCAGACCCAGGGGGGGGAAGGGGAGAAAGGCAAGAGCAACCGTATCCCGTATCCACGTCTTCTCCCAGCTCTATCGCAAACTCCCCAAGATGGTCATCCGTTTCTACAAGTCGTCAGCCTTTCCAGAAGGCCTCCAACCGAGGGGGCTCAGGTCTCGTCGCCGAAGGGGGACCCGATGCCCAGCCAGGAGGGGCAGAGGTAGCCATCTGTTTAGCGTCGAGTTTCGAAGGCCTAACTAACGAACCAGCATGGCACAACAGAAGGGCACGCAGTTGAGGCCGCCGAGGGGGGCAGGGGCTGGTGGGGCCCACGTTCCATGCATGCCCGATTCCTCGGCAGATGTCACGATCGCGATCAGCTGTTTCAGGACATTCAGCACTTGGGCCCTGAATTTGACAATGTTGCCATGCCACTTCATCAGATTGCTGCCCCTCACCAGCGATGACAAGAACAATGATGCCACGCGCTTCTTGCGACTGGCGTTCCGCGCACCGGCAGGCGCAATCGCCGGAGCCGCTGGGGCAGCGCCCGGAGCCGGAGGTGCTGGGGCTGCGGCGGCGGCAGCTGCGGCAGCGAGCTCTGCCGGTGGCGCAGGCGCAGCCGCTGCGGCCGCCCCGCCTCTGCCTCCACCTCTGCCTCCTCGCGCCCCGACTCTGCCTCTTCCTCGCGCCGCCGCGCCTCGCCCGCCGCCGCGACCGCGGCCGCGCCCGCGGCCGTCGCCACCTGCGGCAGGAGGGGGGCGACGAGGAGCGAGACGGAGAATAAGCCAGGATGAGGCACGAGGACGAGGGAGAGGGGGGAGAAGGAGGAGGGGGAGGAGGAGGGGGAGGCGGAGGAAGAGATGGAGGAAGAGTAGGAGGAGGAGGAGGAGGAGGAGGAGGAGGAGGAGGAGGAGGAGAGGGAGGAGGAGGAGCAGCAGCAGAGCAACACCAGCATTAGAGCAGTAGCAGAAGCAGAAGCATGAGAAAAATACCGAGCGAGGGCGAGCAGGGGCCCGGCCTAGGGTTCAGAAGCCAGAGCAGCAACAGCAACAGCCATAAAAACAAGAAGTTGACGGGAAGGGGAAAGGGGGAAAGGGGAAAGGGAGAGAGGCCCCCAAGCCCCGAGCCCCAAGCTCCCGAGTCCCAGGACGGAACTCCGAGGTCGGTCGGCTGACCGAACCCCTTGGCGGGCTGGCTTGCTGGCTGACGGCCGACGTCTGACCGATCGCACTCCTGACTAGCACTCCAGGCGATCGGCCAGCCGACCGACCATAGAGTTCTGTCGCTCCGTCCTCGTCTTCCCACCCCACCCGCTCCAGCGCTCCACCCTCCACCCCCCTTCCTCCCCCTCCTCTCTCCCCTCCTCCTCTCCTCCTCCCCCTCGTGTTCCAGCTGCCCCTGTCCTCCTTTTCCTCGCCCCCCTCCTCTCCTGCCCACCCCTCCTCGCCGTCCTCCGCCAGGGCGGCCCCAGAGTCCAAAAGTCCAAACTGCGGGGTCAGTCTGCGAGGGCGGGCCCTGGGCCCGGGCACCCCCGAGTCGTCGTTCCAAGAAGACGTGGGATCCCGGAGGGGCGAGGCGGAGGGGGGGGCGGAGAGCGAGCGCAGCCCTGCAGAGCTGCGAAGGAGCGGAGGAGTGGGGGGAGGGGCTGGATGTTGGATGTTGGATGTAGGAGGAGAAAAGAAAGAGAACCTTCCGTTGAAACCATTAGGGATTTGTCGCGGCGTGGCCCCATTGCTTCTACCAAGAACCTGGGGGCACAACTGCAAGCGGCACTGGGGCGGGCGCTGGGGCTGGCCCGCCTGGCGCAAGGGGTGGATGGCCTGGGTCTGCCACTGCTGCTGCTGCTGCTGCTGCTGCTGCCTCTGCCGCAACTGCCTCTTCCTCCGCCAATACGTCGAGGGCGCCAAGTTGATCGTGATTCACCAAATTTATCATGTGCGCCAAGCACCTAGACATCAAGATAAGCGTCGAGGCGCAGCGGCGAGTCGGAGACTGGGACCTCTGGCGGGCCCGAGCTATCTGCCACATTTTGACGACCTTGCAACTGGCCGCCCCGTCCGAAAGAAGATTGAACACGAAGAAACCGACTGTCTCAATCAAGCTGCCGCTAGAGTCTGCATGAAGGGGCACCCACGAAGAGATAACCTGCCATTGCGCGTCTGCTGTCAAGGAAGGCAAATGCGCAAGTGGACACACGACGTGCTGCTTCCACAACGGTTCGCTACTGGCGTGAATGTCGACGCAAGCCACGTGCCCTGACTGCACCATGGAACTCATGTTCACACCGCTCGCGGTCTCACCCTTTCTTTTGAGATTCAAGAAATGCAAGTGGTTGTCATGGAGACCATCATCCGTTGCCTTGAGAACGGAAGTCGATGCGATTTTGGATGCGGTCTGGTGTGTCTCGTCCCATTCCCAAGTGACGAATACCGCTGCATCCTGGCGGCGAACCCCTGTGTGGGGGGCGCACTGTTTCCAATCCACGGCCCGCAGAGCCCTCAACACGTCCAACTCTCGAACCAGGTACACGCACGCCGCCTGGATCTGCGAGCGCCACACATACATTGCGTCTAATTGTCGACGACAGATTAGACTTCAGAGAGAGAGAGAGAGAGAGAGAGCGAGACAGTGAGAAAGAGAGAGAGAGAGAGAGAGACACAAAAATAATGAAACACATATTGGGGAGGGGAGAGGGGAGGTCACCCCGGGGCAATCTCACTCTTCATCTAGCCCAACCCCGGCCGTTGACCGCGAGCTAGGAACTAGGAGCGCCACAAGAGTTAATGATGCGCCACGGGCCACGGCATCAGGGAATTCGTTGGGGGTCGGGGGGTGCACCGGATTCGGGATCTTCGTGACTCATGAATCCTCGCATCCTCACTCCTCCTCTCCTCCTCTTCTCGCCTCCTCCTCCACCTCTCTCCTCCCTTCTCCCTCCTCCTCTCCTCCTTCCTCCCCCTCTTCCTATCAGTGTCCTTCTGTCCTTCTGTTCTCCTCCCTCCTCCTCCTCCTCCTCCTCCTCCTCCTCCTCCTCCTCCTCCTCCTCCTCCTCCTCCCCCCCCTCTCCTCCCCCACCTCTTCCTCCTCCTCCTCCTCCTCCTCCTCCTCGCCCTCCTCCCGATCTCCCGACCCCCTGCCCGCCCTCGTCCGCGCCCTCGTGTTCGTCACCCTCCCCCCTCCTCCCCCCCCCCCTTCCGTCTACTTCTTTGCCTTCCCCCCCTCTCCTCTCTACTCCTGTCTTCTCCCACTTCCCCCACCCCCCGGACAGGCTAATCTGTCGCCGGGTGAACTGAAAGCGGACTGCTCCCCCGCGACCTTGGCCAAACGAGAGCCAAAGTCACGCATGATCTGGGTGACGTGCGACAAGGCTACTCTCGGGGGAGCAAGTGCAGCTGCGATGATAATCTCAGCTTCGACCTCCTCGCGAACGCTGAACCCGATCCGCCTCGATCCAGGGGCCCGCCGACTCGGGAGCTTCACGAGGGATTCTTCCTAGACGGGCGTCTAAACGTCTAAATCCCAAATCCCCCTGCGGAACACTCGGCCCCCCCCCTCCACGAGAGAAGGGGCCAAGGCCAAGGAGGGCAGTCGGCTTCGCATCGCACGGAACACGGACCCTCGACAATTCCAACGAAAAAGAAAAGGGGCTGAGCTCCAGGATTCGAAGCCGCCCCCCCCCCCCCCCCCCCCCCCCCCCCCCCCCCCCCCCCCCCCCCCCCCCCATGACCCCATGCCCTCCCCCACCACCTTCCCACAGTCCTGCTCGTAGATGAGAGTCAGGAGATCGGATGCAGGCGCGCGCTCCGCCACTGAATCTGCACCCTCGGGCCGAGTCTGCAAGGTTGAGCCAGCGGCCCATCTTCGAGCCAACTAGCCAACTCCGACGCATGATATAGGATATAGCATATCGCCACACGCCACCTGCTAGGAGGGCTCGTCACTTACGATCATCGGGGGGAACGAAAGGGGGGATGGGGGATAGCAAAGGTAGGGTAGATAATCAGCTCACGTAGCTGATTTTCCTGGCGCCTCCTGGCGCCGGGAGGCGCCCATGCACCCGTGCATCGAGGAATGGGCCCAGCGGCGGAGCCGAAACCAGCTGCGCGCAGCAGATTTCGTAACCTCCCCTTTCCCTATCCCCCCCCGTGTCGTTCGGCCCGAGATTAGGGGCCTGGAGCCCTGGATGAGGGGCCGCTAGTTAGTTGCATGAGGGGCCGCTAGATGATGGGGGGCCGCCATTTAATGAATGCCGAGGGGCTCAGGCAACTGCTGTTGAACAGGACATGAGGACATGGGGGGCCTGCAAATTCCCCCGACGGGCGATTGCCCTCGCCCGCGCGAGTCGGCCCGAGGGACTGGCGCCCCTACTGCAACGATAGTCAGGTCGTCTTCGGGGAGGGGCGGCGCGGACATCTTCTTGGGCCAGGTGCCAGACTCGGCGAATACAGCCACGTGCAGAATGCTATGGAGCAGTTTCGAAGCCGACGGGGCACTCCTGGATAATCCTAGCTTATATAACGGCTCAAGCGTCTGCTCCCACATCGACGATGCACCCTCCTCTTCCTCTTGGGACGCCCGAGATGGGCACGGAAGAAATGGGTAGGATGCCGAACAGCAGATGTTGTCCAAACCGACAGCGGCCGCTGTCGGGCGGGCGGCCCTCTGTCTCACACAGGCAACGTCCGCGGCGACGCCGACAGCGAGTCAGCGAGTCCTGTTCAAAACGAACAACAACTGATATTCGTCTTTGTACGCCCATTTCGATCGTCCCGATCCTCCCCGACAGCGTCCCAAGCCGGCGGCGCCAACCAGTCCGGCGGCGCCAGCTGCGGCCGCGGCGGCCTGCCTCTCCTCCTCCGCGCGCCCGGCAGCCCCGCAGCGCGCGCCTGTCGCGGAGGCGAAGCGGAAAGACTGGGGGAGGCGGACTAGGGACTAGGGACTAGCGGAAAAGGAATCAAGACATCAACAAACAACACTGCAGCAGGCGGCAGGCGTCAGGCGCAGAAGTTGACATGGCACAAAGCACAAAGTACAAAGTCAGAAGTCAAAAATCAATCGTCCTCTGCCTTCTGTCCTCTGGCCCTCGCTCCTCGCTCCTGCATCCTGCTCCTCCTCCCTCCTCCTCCTCCTCCTCCTCCTCCTCCTCCTCCTCCTCCTCCTCCTCCTCCTCCCTCCTCCCTCCTCCTCTTCCTCCTCCTCCTCCTGCTTCCTGCTTCCTGCTTCCTGCTCTTCGCCGTCCTCCTGTCCTCCTCCTCCTCGTCCTCCCTCCTCCCTCCTCTTTCCTCTTTTTGATCCCCCCCCTCCCTCGCCGCTCCTTCGCTGCGGAGCGCGGAGGGTGGCGGCGGGCGGCGGCGACGGCGAAGACGCGAGGATGGAAGACAGACGACAGACGATAGACGATGGGGGGAAGCGAGGGAGGGAGCGAGGGAGAGAGGAGAGAGGCCCCAGCCTCGGCGAGGCCCAGCGGGTCCAGCACGGGCGCCGCCGCCGCCGCCAGGGCCGCGAAGGCCGCCAGCGGATCTGCCCGCACCCAGTGCATCTTTTTGTGTTTGTCTGTTTCTCTCTCTCTCTCTCTCTCTCCTCTGTCTCTCTCTCTCTCTCTCTCTCTCTCTCTCTCTCGCTCGCCTCGTTATTTCTCTCTCGTTCTCTCTTTTTTTGTTCTCTCTCTCTCTCTCTTTCTCTATCTCTCGTGTAGCTCTCTCTATCTCTCTCTCTCTCTCTCGCTCTCTCTCTCTCTCACTCTCTCTCTCTGTCTCACTATCTCTCTCCTCTCTCCTCTCTCCTCTCTCCTCTCCTCTCCTCTCCTCTCTCTGTCTCTCGCTCTCGATTCTCTCTCTCTCTCTCTCTCTCGCTCAGCTCTCGCTCTCTCCTTCTCTCTCCCTCTGTCCACTTTCTCTATGTCCTATGTCCTATGTCTATGTCTCTCTCTCTCTCTCTCTCTCTGTTTCTCTCTCTCTCTCTCTCCTCTCCGATCTCCTATCTCATCTCTCTCTCTCTCTCTCACCTCTTCCTCTTCACCTCGTTCCGTCACCAGGCATCCCTCCGTCCCTCCAGTCTCCAGTCGAGCTGGGGGCGTGGGGTTTAGGGTTTTGGGCTTAGGGTTTAGGGGCGAAGGGCGAAGGGGCGAAGGGCGAAGGGGAAGCGAAGGAGGGGGAAGGAGGAGTGGGGAGGAGGACGACGAGGTGGAGAGGCGGAACATCAGCAATACAGCAGCATCACATATCGCAGCATCACGATTGCTTCGATTAGGAAGTTCTCCATTGCCCTCTACCCTCTACCCTCCAGCCCTCCCCTCTCCTTCAGAGCCTCGACCCTCTACCCTCTACCCTCACCGCTCACCGCCACGCCACCCGCCCTTCCAGCCTCCAGCCTTCTCCCCACCCTCCCCCTCCCTGTACCCCGCGTGCAATCCTCGAGCCTCGCACTCCTACCTCTTACCCCCTACCCTAACTCCTACTCTCATACTCCTGGTTTCCTGGTCTCCTGGTCTTCTCGTGCTCCTACTTCGCACTCTCCTGCCTCCTACCTCCTACCTCCTACTCTCCTTCTCGATACTCGTCGCGCTCCTTCGGGCTTCGAATGTCCCCGACTCCTTCCCTGCCCCGCCCTCCCCCCCTGGCCCACCATCGCCAGGCAGCATCGGCGACGGCGCCCGCGCTGGCCAGGGCGGCCGGGCGGCCCAGAGCCGCCGTGCGAGCCGGGGCCGCCCCGGGCCTCCTCCTTCCTCCTCCTCCTCTCTAGGCCTCCCAGATGGGGCCCGAACAGATGGGGTCGAAGGATCGCTCCGCATCGCTGATGTGTCGGCGACGTAGCTCGATGTGGAGCCCGAGCTTTCCCACGCCGACGTCGCCAATGCATCGCCGACGTCGTCGATGTATCATACATCGTCGATGCACCGTCGATGCATCGACGATACATCGGCGATCCATTGCAATCCTTCGACCCCATCTACTATCTATTCGGACCCCATCTAGGAGACCTCTAGACCTCTATCCTCCTCCCTCCTCCTCCTCCTCCGCCAACGCCCTCCTCCCCCCCTCCCTCCCTCCTCCTCCTCCTCCTCCTCCTCCTCCTCCTCCTCCTCCTCCTCCTCCTCCTCCTCCTCCTTCCTCATCCTTCCTCCTTCCTCCTTCCTCCCCCTCCTCCCCCGCCCCGTCGGGGCCCGAACAGGTCATCGACGAAATTTGAGGCTTGAAGCGACGATCTGCTCAGCTGCTCATCGGCCCACGGCCAAGGGCCACGGCAGGATGCTGGATCCCACGGAGCGAACCCGAAACGGACGCAGGACGACCCGACCCCCTAGACGAGTTTGTGACCAAAATTACCCCTAAAAGAGTTTGTGACCAGAGTCCCCCCCTCTAAGAATATCTGGATTTCGGGACCAGAAGTGCGGGAAAGCGAAGGCCAGCATTTCTTCGGGGAACAAAGTCAAGCCAAACTATAAGGACGTTCTGGGAAAAAACGCGATGCGGTTTTTCACAAATGGCCATCCAGCCCACAAGAGCTTGTGACCAGATTCCCCCGGGGAATCTGGTCACACACTCTTGCGGGCTCCATCCTGGTAGGGCGCGCCATCTACTAGTAATATTATGGTACGGTGGGTTGTTCCCCCCCCCGCCCCCCCCCAGCTTCCCGACGCGCCAAGACGGCCCACGAGGCCCCCAAGGACGCCGCAAGATGGCCGAAAATGTTTCCAAGAGGGCCCCAAAACGACGCCAGAGGGTCACAAGACGGCCCAATAGACTCCCAAGACGACCCAAGAGACACCACCACCACCACCACCACGCACGCACACACACACACGCGAACACCACCAACAACGACAACAACACCAACAACACCAACACCACTTCCACCACCACCACCAGAAGCCATGTCCACGCCAGTCGGCGTCCCCAGAGATGCCCGTCAAGATGCCCCAAGACCCACCGAGGCCCCAAAAAAGTGGTGTATAGAATAGCTGTCTCCGAAAAAAAAGGGGGAAGACAACATGAGGACGACCACAGAGGCCACCGCTGGACACTGACCCCTTAAAAGTTCTTCACTGAATTCAGCGCTCTGGGCCGACAGCGAAATCCAAAACATACGCACACCGTAAATCATTGGCATTCGCAATACGAAACACACCGCGTAAACATGACAACTGGTATAAAGTCCGCCCCGGATTTCCCCCGGGGAAATCCGGGACGGGAGGGGGGGACAGCAGCACCATGATGCATTATATTCTTACGCTCGACCTCAATGTCACGCTTTTCCCCAGGAGGAGGCGGATCATGGGCGAGAGAGCGGGACGAGAGGAGGAGGAGATAGGAGAAGCGGTCGCCTCGCTGGCCTCACTCCCCACTTCCACTCAAACCTCGAACCTCAAACGCGCGGGGAGTAGGTTTAGGCGCACTGTGTCTTTTCTTGGTTCAAGTATATCTTCCCGCAGCGTGGACACCAGCTCACCAGCTGGTAAGTTTCAACATTTCAAGATGATAATTCAAAACTCGCATTCCTCCTCCCTCCTCCTTCCTCCTTCCTTCTTCCTCCTCCCTCCTCCCCCATCTTCCTCCCTCCTCTCCCTCCTTCCTCCTCCTCCATCCCCCGCCTTGTCGCCCCCTTCGGCCCCTTCCTCTTCCTCTCACACTGTTTCTTGTCGTCCACTCGCTACTCGGTGGCGGTCGGCGCGCCACCCTAAGCTGCTGTTCAAAGCGTGAGAGGTGAGAGTGGAGGGAATGAAACGGAACAAGAGAAAGAGAGAGAGAGAGAGAGACAGATGAGAGGAGGGAGAGAGAGAGAGAGAGAGAGAGAGAGAGAGAGAGAGAGAGAGAGAGAGAGAGAAAAAAAAGATGAGAGGAGAGAGAGAGAGAGAGAGAGAGAGAGAGAACATAGGCGACAGGGAGCAATACTGACGCGATCGAAGACGTTTCGGCTTCGCTTGAGAACCCTGTTCGGAACAACGTTTTTTCATCGATTTCGGGTTTTGACACTTTTCGTTGATAACAGAACAAGCTCAATGCGAGATGCATCATTATATACTTCCCAGGGTTTCGCGACCATGCTCTAAAATGCTGGAAAGTGTGAGTTTTGAATTATCATGTTGAAACTTACAAGTTGGTGTCCACGCTGCGGAAAGATATTGTTAACTTTGGAGCGCTTCTTGGGGAACAGGGTCGCCTTGTCTAGCGAAACGTCGATGTCTAATTCCGCGTCGAAGAGCGCGATATCCTTCGCCTCGAATTCCTCGATGGCCTGCCAGGGGGAATCACCGTGGCCGACGAGCAGCTGGGCGCCAAGGAGCGCGTCGATGTCGTTCGTGTGGGATTGCGGCAGCAGCGGATTTCCATGGACTTGCCGCCGAACCAGGCGCCCGAAACCCCCGCGTGGGTGACACGGGTGCCGCGCGGCTTCCCCGCGTCAGCCTGCGCGACCGCATGGAAGGAGAACTCGGTCGGCCTCTCAGCGGAGCAGCGTGGACGTGCTTTCGTGATTGATGTCGAAGCGCTCTCCTTGAAGGTTGACCCATTGCGGTTCGCCCTTAGCCCCGACAATCGGGGCTGGAGTCGAAAACGGGGTGCGGGCCAGCGTTGGAACGCGCGCCAGCGCCGTTGGGGCGCAGAGCGCGCACCCCAGTTGACTCGCAGCAATCAGCGCCACATGCGCAACAACAATCACACAGCAAAAAAGACAAAGGAGCCGCTGACCTGAGCCCAGTCAGTAGAAGCGCAAGTCTGCTGAGCTGTCGCGTCACAGTGACAATCTCCTGGGATAGGGTCGTTCACATCGAGTTCGTATCCCCAGGTAATCTGTACGATCCCAAACACGACTGATGCGTGCGTGACAATAGTAGACGGGTCACTCGATAATTGTCCAAAGATGGTGGTACTGTCGCCCAGAGAGAACTCAGTGCACGTTTGATAGGGGACTTGCGCAGGAAGAGAGCCATTTGCGGGTGGGTCTGCCCTTGGAGGATAAGGATCCCAACGCTCGTCTTCGGCGGGGTCCCGGCAGGGCGCGACGGGGGCCAGGGAGGGCGTGCACACTGTGGGGCGGCGCCTGCAATTTTCGCCCATGCAGTCTTCGCGCTCACAAAACTTCGCGGTCTATTTGCCCCGTGTGCGCTCGTCGCGCGACTCTGGAACCTCCTGCGGACAGATTGGTTGATTGACCTCGTCAGCCCGAATAAACTCGGCCAGGTCGATGCAACTGTCACTTTTCACGCCCCAGTTCTATGGCCCACAATCTGCGGGTACCGCGAAACAGTATCCCAAGATGGGAGCTTGCAGGTCACGCTCGCTAAGGGTGAGGCAAGCATTCTTTATTGAGGTCGCACGCGACACGAGCAAGGGATACCCAGACCGTCATGCACTTTTTTCACCGCCCAGTGAAGCCCTGTGGCATAAAATCGGGAGGGCGGGGGGGGAGGTCCCATGCGCGCGGCAAGCCGCCCGGCTACGTGCAATAAATTAACCCGGCGTCCCCCGCCGGGCCTCCCTGCGAGCCTGGGCGGCGGCCCGCCGCGCCGCCTCCGCGCCGCCCGCGCGCGCAGCTGGCAGCGGGAGCCGGCCCGCTGCCCGCGGCGGCAGCGCCGGCGCCCGCCTGGCGCAGGGGCGGCCGGCCAGCTTCTCCTAGGCAGGGGCCTAGCAGCCGCAGCGCACGCAGGCCCACCCTGGCCCTTGCGAGGCGGCGTGCGCCCGCCTGCAGGCGCCGCCGGCGAAGAGCGCCCGGGCCGCAGCGGCGGTGTTCGGGCGGGGCGCTGGCGGCAGCGCGCGCCTGGCCGCGGCCGCCGCTGCTGCCGCGTCGCCGCCCGCGCGGGGCTCGCGGCGTCGCGGCCCTGGCGGGGCCCAGCGGCGCCGCCCGCGCGGCGGCGCTTGCCCGGCGCTGCCATGGTTGGCCCGCAGCGCCGCCAACTAAACCACCTGCAGCGTCCGAAGGGCGCGGCGGCGGCAGCCAGGCTGACGCCGCCGCCCCGGCCAGTCGGTCCGCGGCGGCATTGCCCAGCCGGTCCTCTGCGGAACCGCGCCGCCAGGAGCCCGCAGCGGCAGTGGGGCGCGATGATCTCCCACAAGTCAGAGTGCGACCACTCCCGTGGGGAGGCGCCCTGCCGGAGCGCGGCGACACCTTTCCGGGCGTACTGCGAATCAGTGGCGGCTTCGAGCGGTTGCTGGGCGACGTGGAGCGCCTACGCCGCCGCCGTGAGCTCGGCGCTTTGCGCAGCTTGCGCTCCGTCGACCCAGCCGCTGTGGTCAGTCTGCGCCCCGGCGGGATCCTCCAGGCGGAAGCCGCACCCTGAGCGGGCCAAGAGCGGGCCCCGGGGGCGCACGCACGCACCGTGGGCCCAGGCCCGGAGCGCGAGCGCAGGGGCGCCGCGCCCGCGCTTGCGGCAGCAGCGAGCGCGGACAGGCAGGCGTCCACAAAAGCACGCCGCGACACCGGGCGGCAGGCGGGGTCGCAAGACAGCGGCCGAGGAAACCCCCGGCCACGAACGCCCGGCGCCTCGGCTCGGCCCGACGCGGGCAATCCCAGAAGAAGCGGTGTTGCCGGTCTTCGCACGCGGCTCCGTAGTGCGGACACCACTCTGGATTCCCCCATGTCGCGGCCACCGATTCCGTGACCACGTTGCCGGCCAGCACAGCGCGCAGCGCGCCAGCGGCGTCCGGGAACAGGGCGCCCTCCTCCAACAGCCGCTGGGTGGCCCACCTGTCAACGCCAGCCTGCAGGTGAGCGAAGTCGGCACGGCGGGCCGCCAGAACGGCGCGGGTGTCCTGCAACAGGCGCTCCTCTGGGCGCCAGCCTGCTGGCGCGGCGGGAACCCCTCTCCAGACCTCGACGTCGCGCCGCCCCCGAACTGGAACTCCGCCATGCTGCGGGCCGCGGCAGCTATCGGGCCGGCTCCGCGGCCGTGTCCGGCAGCCATTGCTCAGGCCGCCGCGCGCCACAACGCAGCGGGGAAGCGCTGGCGGCGGAGCGCCTTCGCCGCCTGCCACAGCGGCGCGAGGACAGCCACTGCGAGGGGGTCCAGCCGCCATCCCGGCGCCAGCGTGCCGACGACGATCTCCGCTGCTGCGCCGAAGCCGCCCCTGCACACCGCCCGCCGCGCGGCGAGCTCGCGAGCGGGGGGCCGCCTGCAGGAGGCCCGGCCGCTGTGCCTGCGGCGGCGCCCAGGAGGCAGCGTTGGCCGAAGTGCAGGGGCGGCATCCCAACGCGCGCGAAGCGACCGAGTACCCCCTGCGCCCGGCTGGCGGTGACTCCGCCGCGGCGGCTGCCCCCGGCTACCGCCGCCACCCCGAGGTCGGAAACCGGGCTGGACGTGTATCGGCTCGGGTGCTCTGGCGGCGGCTCCAGCGTCGGGGGCCCTGTCGGCGGAGGAGATGGCTGTGGTCGCCCGTTGTCAAGACGGTGCTCCGTGATCGACGCTGGCGCTGGCGGCGCTGCAGCCTTCGCCATCTCCTCTGCAGCTCTGGCCTGTGCTGGCGGCGCTGCAGCCTTCGCCACCCCCTCTGCAGCTCTGGCCTCCTCGGCAGCTTTCGCAGCCTGTTCCACGAGACTGGCCTCTGAAGCAGCCTTGGCGGTCTCGTCTGCAGCCGTGGTCTCTGCGGCAGCACTCGTCGCCTCTTCTGCAGCCCTGGCCTCCGCAGCAGTCTCCCCAGCAGTACTGGCCTTCGCGGGAGCCCTCGCCGTCTCCTCGAGCGGCCTGGGCCGCTGCTGCAGCCTTTGCCGCTGCGGCCTTCCTCGCCGCCTTCATGGCCGCCTCGGCTTGCGCGGCAGCCTTCGCCGCCTCCTGCTCTGCAGCCATGGCCTTCGCGGCAGCCTTCTCAGCAGCCACGGCCTCCGCGAAAGTCTGCGCCTCCTCCGCGGTCCTGACATCCGCTGCGCCGTTCCTCGCCGCCTCCTGTGCACCTTTGGCCTCCTCGGCAGCTGTCGCAGCCTGCTCCTCAGCATTTGCCTCTGAACCAACATCGACGGCCTCGTCTGCACCGTTGGTCTCCGCGGCAGCCTTGGCCGCCTTCTCTGCCGTCTTGGCCCCCGCAGCAGCCGCAACCCTCTCGGTGGCCTTGGCCTCCGTCAGAGCCTTCGCCACCTGCTCTGCGACCGTGGCCTCCGCCGCAGCGCTTGCCGCTACTGCATGCCTCGCCGCAGCGTCGACCGCCCTGGCCGCCGCAGCAACCTTCGCCGCCTCCTCCGCATGGTGCTGGTGCTGAAGTGCGTTGGCGCTGGCCTCCGTGATCTTGCGCAGCACGTCGGAGCCCTGCCCAAAAATGACCTCGGATCCGTCCTGTCCCCGTGCTCCACGATCTTGATGGCGGCAACCGCTCCTAGCAGTACGGCTACGACCAGAGCGTGGAGAGGAACCATCATACCAGGCATGCCGTCTCGGCAACAATTGTATTCGCCCATTGGAGCGGGTACGTGGTGTGCGTGTGTGAATCTGCGAACGATTCCCGACGAATGAGCCGAAATCTTGAGCCAAAATGGCCAGGGACAAAACCCGAACGATTCCTCGAGCTCCGAGTTCATGTGCCAGCTCTATCCTGGGCGCGCCGCAGACAACAATGCAACAGCATGTGCCACCCGTGGCGACGAGAACCGCAGCAGGCCCAAGAAGAAGCTCAGAACGTCAATTACCTGCATCACCTTCATCTCGCCATCGCTCGGACGTCCATTGCCTGTGCTTTTTTCGGCTTCGTGCGTGGATTTTTTCGCCAAATGATCAAGGATGCTCCTCGATGGTCCTCGCCGAAGGAAAACTGCACACGTCCGAGCGATGCCAAGTCATCTGCGTCCTCAGATTCGCCCTCCTCCTGAATATTTTCGCTCGCGGCAGCGCGCCTGCGGGCTCCCTCGCCGTCGGCGCGGCCGCCCTCCCGCCCGCGGCGGCCTCTCAGTCCTCCGCCGCCAGCATGCGGGCCTGCGCGGCCTGGATCTTCGCCGCCACCTGCCCACCCGCGCAATGCGAGGAACGCAAAAGAAGCATTCGAATTACACAAGTAGGGCGCACCCGATCCATCCATGCCACGCATGGCAACCGGATCGGGCCAAATCCGATCCAGAGATCGCGGTGCGGAGAGGAGCGCGGTCCTGCGTGGGAGGGGGAAGCTGGTGGCGCAGAGGGCTCCGCGGGACCAGCGCGAGGCAGGGCCGATTCAGTGGAAGGGGCCGGGGAAGAAAACGGAACCGACGGCAACAAAAACGAAGACTGAGCACCAGAAAAAGAGCGGGGAACAATCGGAGCGACGACGGGGGCGAAGAGAGGAGGGGGGGACAATAGGAGGGACGACGGAGGCGAAGAGGCGGCAGCTGCGGAGCCGGCAGCGCCCAGGCAAGGGACATCTAGATTTTGTTCTGCGCAAGGCTTCACGTCACTGGACCTCCTGAGAGCCCACGAGCGTGCCGGCGTTGTGCATGTGGCACTGCCCAGGAAGGCGAGATCTAGTCTGTCAGCGCAGGGCGTCGCTCCGTTGGCCCTTACAGGAGCTCACGAAGCGTTGCGCACTTGGCACCGCCCCAGGAAGAGGGGAGCAGGCAAGAAGCGGAGAGGAGGCGAAGAGGGATCGAGGATGCGGCGAGACAGAGCGGAGGCGGGAGGCCTCAGCGAGGGGGTGCGAGGAGGAGGGGAGGGCCCTCCTGCTCCTCCTTCTCCTCCTCCTCCTCCTCCTCCTCCTCCGCATCATCATCCTTTTTGACGTTGTGCTAACTCAAGGACAGGCAGATGAGAGGATGGGAGAAACAGTTCTCAACTGAAAACGTGTACACATCGGTCGGAAGACGTAGGTAACAACACGAAGTAGGACGGCCTTGAAGGTAGAATGGCCGCCACCTGAAGTGGAGGAAAGAGGTAAAACCACTCCGCTCTTGAAGTGCGAAGGCGCCTGAGGTAGATTTGGATCTGGGAATCCAGGAATACCTGCTTCCAGCGACTGACGTGTACCCAACGAAAGGAAGGTGGGTAGACAAATGCTCAAAACAAGTACCCAACGAAAGGCAGGTTGGGAAACTCCCTCAAATCGGGGAATCGAAACAAAAAAACGCGACGGACTTTAGTTCCACGTGTTCGATCTCAAGATCTCCAGGAACTGTGTTCTTTTCTGCGCGCAAGGACCGTCAAAACGACGCAGGACGAAACGCTAACACCTTGGAAGAGATCGCGATCGCCGTGGGGGCACGTGTCAAAAAATGCAAAGTCGGAGATAGAGGAGGATCAAAACTGCGTCAGCATAAACTTTCGGAACTCCGCGCGGACTTCTCGGATCCGGCGCCGCCCCTGGCGGGCTCCGCGCGCCAGGGAGGGGGCTCCAGCGCAGATCCCAGGACTCCACGCAGATCGCTGAAAGCGTATGTTTATGCAATTGCTTCTTCTTTCGTCCGTGGGGGCACGTCCAGAAACGATGCAATGTCGGAGGAGAAGGTTGGAGGCAGGTTGCGGGCTCCGGAGCCTTCTCGCGGCGCTGCTTCAGTGACAGCTTCACGCTGCGGACGTGCTCGGTGCCGTCCGAGCTGGTGACCTTGTTGCCCTTGTGCGTGTGGCTGACGTCCTTCTTCTCCTTCTCCTCGCGGTCGGGGTCCTCCTTGATCTTGTCGTGGGCCTCGCTGTACATGTCCTCGAGCTTGTCCGCGTCGATGTCCGCCTCTCTCGAGGACCAGAGAGGCACACTGACCATGGGCCGTCGCACGTCTTGGGCGTGGCTTCAGGGGGGGGTCACAAAATGGGGGGGTCAGAAAAGGTCCCCTTTCGTGCCCCTTTCGGGCCCCTCCGGAGCCCCAGGGGGGCTCGTTGAGGTACCGTTTGGGTACCTTTTCGGACCACCCGCGACACCCCCCCATTTATGACGCCCCCATTACGCGGCGCCCAAACGTCCTGGGGCGAGCCCTCCGCCGGCGGCGGACCCCCCTTCCGCGCCCCCCCCCCCCCCGCATCCAGCGGAGCCCCTCGCGGGCGGCGGGCGGCGGGCCCTGCCGTTGGCGGAGGGGCCGCCCGAGGACGTCCGACCGATGCTCGATGGAATCCTCCGAACTCCGGGATCCTCTGCGTCCTCCTCTTTCTCCTCGTTACTCTTCCTGCTCCGCCTCCTCCTCCTCCTCATTATGTTTCTCCTCCTACTCCTGCTTCTCCTCCTCCTCCTGCTCCTCCTCCTCCCCCTCCTCCTGCCGCTCCTTCTTCCTCCTCCTCCTGCTGCTCCTCGTCATGCTCCTCCTGCTGCTCCTCGTCCTGCTGCTCCTGGTCCTGGTCCTGGTCCTGGTCCTGGTCCTCCTCCTCCTCCTCTACGCATTCCCTACCATCCCCGCCCTTCCTTCCCGGCGTCCCTTCGTTCCCAGGCACTGCTCCGCGCTCTCAGCCGTGGTGGCGAGCCGCCGCGAGGAGGCATCCTGCGCTGGATTTCCCTCCCTGGCGCGCGGGGCGCGCCAGGGGCCGCGCCAGAGGCGCCGCAAGGGGGGGCCCAACGGGGATCCAAGAAATCCGCGCGGAGCTCCGAAAGTTTATGTGCTTATGCTGGTTTCGGGTCTTCGATATCCGAGCCTCGATGTACTTGGCGAAGTGGGCCTCGTACTTTGTCGGGTCCTCCTCCGCCAGCATCTCCATGTACTCCTTGACCTTGGAGCGCTCCGTCCCGAAGATTGAGCCGACTACGGCACGGTTCCCATCCCGAATAAAGCCGGAAGAGTGCCGTACATGGCACCAGAGGAGAAGGAGGAGGAGTGAAAAGGAAGAAGCGGTGGATTGGGGGAATTCCAGAGCACCCTCCACCTCATGAACAAATCCCCTTCCTCCTGACCCTTTACTGAACTGAACTGTACTGATCCGTGGGCGTCCAGGAGCCCGACGTGGCGAACGACAAACGACAAAGCGATTACGCCTGTCGTGACGGGTCACGACGGGCGGATGTCGGGGTCCATTCAGAAATCATCCGATAAAAGAATACGCAGCATGCCCTTCTGGGCGCCATCCCGACCCGTTCTCCGAGCCGCGTCCAGCCTTGGCGACGAGAGCCTCCCCGAAACCTACAGAAGTCCCCACAGACGGCGGAAAACCTCCTAAAGCAATTGAGACCTTACAAAGATCGCTGTGCATTTCCGAACGCTTCCGCTGAGTCCCCAACGTGGATGAATCCCACCAGCCCTGTGAGCGTAGGTGCTCTAGAGAACTTTCTCTTCCAACCCCCTTCTCTACCTTCGGGGAAGGGTTTACCCATCCCCCGTTCCCCCCTCCCCTGGACTTGAACGGGGGGTCCGCGAGGGGTTGGGGCGTCCAAGATGGCCCAAGACGGCTCCAAGAGCGCTTCAGAGAGCCCAAGGAGACCTCTGAGATGGCCCAAGATAGCGCAAGATGCCTCAATCTGGAGATGGCTCCCAAGATGCCCCACGAGGCCCCAAGAACGCTTCTAGACGGTTCCAAGTGGCCACGGGGCCTCCCGAGGCCGCCAAGATGCCACCATCCTTCCAACAGCACGAGCAAATCAATGAAGTTTGCCGTGTCGCCTGTTTGCTCTCGAAGGCCTTTCCGAGGCCTCAAGTTCCAAGAGGGCCCCAGAGAGCTCAAAGAGAGGCCCCAGGGAGCCCCAAAGCGGCCCCCAAAGCGGCCCCAAGAGCGCCCCAACAGCGCTTCAAGAGGGGTCCAAGAGGCGAGGATCGGCATTCTCGAGGGGCGGTGCTAACTGAGACCCTCCCCGTCTTTGACCGATGTCGTCCCAGATGGTTCCAAGAGCGCCCCCAAGGCTCCCAAGACCGCCCCAAAAGGGCCCCAACAGGCGCCAAGGAGGCCGATGGTATTTCGATGCATACTCGCTCTGGCGGGGCCTCCCTGAAGGGTGGGAGGGGTGCGAAACCTTGGGAACTGTTATACGGATACCCTCCTCGCTCTGGGTGTAGGTGGCAGGGGAACTGGTGAATAGTAGTGTATTCCAGTATCCACCTCGCTCTGGCGGGGCCTTCCTGGAAGGGTGGGAGCGGGCCCAAAGTAGTAGTAGCAGTAATAATTGTAGTAGCAATACTAGTGGTAGTAGTAGTAGTAGTAGTAGGAGTAGGAGTAGTAGTAGTAGTAGTAGTAGTAGTAGTAGTAGTAGTAGTAGTAGTAGTAGCAGTACTATTAGTAGTAGTAGTAGTAGTAGTAGTAGTAGTAGTAGTAGTGGTAGTAATAGTAGTAGTAGTAGTAGTAGTAGTAGTCGTAGTAGTCGTAGTAGTAGTAGTAGTAGTAGTAGTAGTAGTAGTCGTAGTAGTAGTAGTAGTAGTAGTAGTAGTAGTAGTAGTCGTAGTAGTCGTACTACTAGTAGTAGTAGTAGTAGTAGTAGTAGTAGTAGTAGTAGTAGTAGTAGTAGTAGTAGTAGTAGTAGTAGTAGTAGTAGTAGTAGTAGTAGTAGTAGTAGTAGTAGTAGTAGTCGTAGTAGTAGTAGTAGTAGTAGTAGTCGCAGTATCAGTAGTGGTAGCAGTGGCCGTAGTGATAGTAGTAGTAGTAGTAGTGGTGGTGGTAGTAGTAGTAGTAGTAGTAATAGTCATAGTAGTAATAGTAGTAGTAGTAGTAGTAGTAGTCGTCGTAGTAGTAGTAGTAGCAGTAGCAATCGCAGTGGTAGTAGTAGTAGTACTAGTAGTAGTAGTAGTAGTAGTGGTAGTAGTAGTAGTAGTAGTAGTGGTAGTAGTGGTAATAGTGGTAGTAGTAGTAGTAGTAGTAGTAGTAGTAGTAGTAGTAGAAGTAAATATAGTAATGATAGTAATAGTTGTAGTGGTCGTAGTACCCATGTTCGTAGTAGTAGCCGTAGTAGTAGTAGTCGTAATGATAACAGAACTAGCACCAGTAATATTAGAAATAGCGCTAATAGTAGTAGTCGTACTAGTAGTAGTGTTAATCGTAGTAGTAGTAGTAGTAGTAGTAGTACTGCAACTAGGAATGGTAGTAGTAATATCCCAGATAGTAGTAGTAATAATAGCCGTCGTAATCGTAGCTGGAGTGTTTGTAGCACTCGTAATAATGTTAGTAATGGCCGAAATCGTTATACTAATTCTCGTAGTAATGGTAGTAACGGCAATAGTAACGGAAACACGGACAGTAGCCGTAGTAGTAGCAGTAGTAATGATTGTGGTGGTCGTAGTTGTAGTAGAAGTAATAGTCGTAGCAATCGCAGTAGTCGTAGTCGCAGAAGTGACCGTGGAATTCGTGATAGTAATAGTCGTAGTTGCTGTGCAAATGACAATAGTAGTCGTAGCAGTAGTAACACTAGTGGGATCAATAGTGAGAGTAGTAGTGGTAGCGATGATCATAGCAATCGTAGTAAGACTGCTCGCAGTCGCAGCCGTAGACGCAGTGGTAGTAGTGGTAGTAAGCGTAATAGCAATAGTACTAGTAGTAGTAGTCGTAGTAGCAGTAGTAGCAATAGTAGAACTAGTAGAAGTAGCAGTAGTAGTAGTAGAAGTAGTTTCAGTAGTCGTAGTACTCGTAGTCGTAGTCGTATTAGTAGTAGTAAAAGAAATAATAATCGTAACGATAGCACTCGTAGTAACAATAGTAGTAGTAGTAGTAGTAGTAGTAGTAGTAGTAGTAGTAGTACTACTCCGAGTAGCCGTAGTAGTAGCAGTGGGCGTAGTATCGGTGGTAGCAATGGTAGTAACAAGCGTAGTGGTAGTAGAAGTACGAGTAGGAGTTGTAGTCGTAGTAAGAAAGGAGAAAGTAGTAGTAATATTAATGGTGGTAGACACCGCGGCAGTGATAATACTCGTAGTCATTGTCGTAGTGGTAACAGCCGTAGTAGTCGAAATACAAATCGCAATGCGACTTTCAATGGTGGTTGCAGCAGTCTCAGTGCTGGCCGTAGCCGTCGTAGTAGTGGTCGTAGTAGTAGCAGTAATAGTAGTAGTAGTAGTAGTAGTAGTAGTAGTAGTAGTAGTAGTAGTAGTAGTAATAGTAGTAGTAGTGGTAGTAGTAGTAGTAGTCGTAGTAGTCGTAGTAGTCGTAGTAGCAATAGTAGTAGTAGTAGTAGTAGTAGTAGTAGTAGTAGTAATAGTAGTGGTAGTAGTAGTAGTAGTAGTAGTAGTAGTAGTAGTTGTAATAGTCGTAGTAATAATAGTAGTAGCAGTAGTAGCCGTAGTAGTAGTAGTAGTAGTAGTAGTAGTAGTATTATTAGTAGTAGTAGTAGTAGTAGTAGTAGTAGTAGTAGCAGTAGTAAAAGTAATAGTAACAGCAGTAGTAGTAGTAGTAGTAGTAGTAGTAGTAGTAATAGTAATACGCGTCGCAGTAGTAGGAAACAAAATTGTAGTAACTCTAAGAGCGGTTGTAGTAGTAGTAGTAGTCGTAGTAGTAGTAGTAGTAGTGATATTAGTAGCAATAGTTGGCACACTAGAAATAATCGGGGTACGGGTAGTCGTGGAAATAGCAATTTTGTATTAGTAGTAGTACCAGGAATAAAAGACGTAGTTGAACTCGTAGTCGTGGAAATCAAAATATAGTCGTCCTCGTCGTCGTCGCAGTGGTGGTAGCAAGTAAGAATAAAAGAAGAAGCTAGTGCCGTGGTAGCAAGCGTCGTAGTTGTAGCAAAAGTCCTAGTAGTAGTAGTAGTAGTAGTAGTAGTAGTAGTAGCAGTAGTAGTGGTAGTAGTAGTAGTAGTAGTAGTAGTAGTAGTAGTAGTAGCGGTAGTAGTAGTAATAGTAATAGTAGTAGTAGTAGCCGTAGTAGTAGTAGTGGTAGTAGTACTCGTCGTAGTAGTAGTCGTAGTAATAATAATAATAGTAGTAGTAGTAGTAGTTAGCAGTAGCAGCCGTAGTGGTAGCAATACGGATCGTACCATTAACCGTGGTTGTAGCAACAACGCCAGCAAAATGAATAATAGTGATAGTACTGAAGGCATTAGTCGTAGCAGGAAAAATGAAAGCAATAATCGTAACAGTAGCAGTAGTAGTCGTACGAGTCGCAGTAGTCATTGTACCCGTAGTAGTTGTCAATGTGGTAACAATAATAGTAGTAGCAGTAATCGCGGTAGTAGGAATAATGAAGTGGTCGTACAACAGCAGCGCGAACCGAAAGTCGTAGTAGTAGTAGTCGTCGTAGTCGTCGTAAAGATAATACTAGCATTAGAAATCGAACTCGTAATCATTGTAGTAATCTAGTGATGCTGATAGTAGTGGTCGTAGTAGTAGTAGTAGTAGTAGTAGCAGTAGCAGTAGTAGTAGTAGTAGTAGTAGTAGTAGTAGTAGTACAAGTAACCATAGCAGCCGTCACAGAAAAATGAATAAATATAAGAATGGTCGTCGTCCTAACAGTCGGAGTCGTAGCAGCTGTCGTAGTAGTAGTCGTCGTGGCAACACTCCTCATAGCACTAATAATAATCATACCGAGTAGTAGTTACAGAAAAAGTCGCAATAGTAGTAGTAGTAGTAGTAGTAGTGGTAGTAGTAGTCGTCGTAAAAATATTCGTAGTAGAAGTGGTAGAAGTAGTAGAATCAGTAGTAGTAGTAGTAGTAGTAGTAGTCGTCGTAGTAGTAGTAGTAGTAGTAGTAGTAGTAGTAGTAGTAGTAGTAGTGGTAGTAGTAGTCGTCGCAAAAATATTCGTAGTAGAAGTGGTAGAAGTAGTAGAATCAGTAGTAGTAGTAGTCGTCGTAGTAGTAGTAGTAGTAATAGTAGTAGTATTATTATTATTATTATTAGTAGTAGTAGTAGTAGTAGTAGTCGTCGTAGTAGTAGTAATAGTAGTAGTGGTAGTCGTAGTAGTAGGAGTAGTAGTAGTACAAAGGGGTAGTGATACTTATAATATTATGAATGCTAGGAGTGGTCGTCGTAGTAGTGATTTTAGTGAGCGGCTTAGTAGTAATGCTTGCAGTAGTCGTAGTAACACTAGTAGACGTAGCCGTCATGGCAGTAGCGACATCAGTAGCAATATGGGTAGCAGTGGTAATAGTAGTCGTCGTCGTATTATTATTATTAGTAGTAGTAGTAGTAGTAGTCGTGGTAGTCGTAGTAGTAGTAGTAGTAGTAGTAGTAGTAGTAGTAGTAGTAGTAGTAGTAGTAGTAGTGATAGTAGTGATAGTAGTAGCAGTAGTAGCAGTGATTATAGTAGTCGTAGAATCAGTAAGGGAAGGTTGGGAACAAAAAACAAAACATTAAACAAACACAAGGAATTCAACATTCTAGGTTGTCGCGTAGAGATATCAAAGCCGAAGCGAGGCAGAGAGCAACACTAGGAATTTTGAAAACAAAAACCGGACCCGCGACTCGGCATGAAACAAAACAAGGGACGCCCTGGACCAGCGGGGGGAAGATCCGGGGGAAGATAAGTCGGGAGATCTGGGGTGTCAAATGGAATATTTGGCGCGGTTGCGAAGCGATGAATATGTAGGAACATTTGGCGAACGATCTTGGGGAAGATCAGAGGGAACAGAACATGTGGCGGGAAGTCTGGAGGAAGATCTGGAGGGACATATGAGGGAAGATCTGGTAGAAGATCTGGGCGAAAATCTGGGGGACGTGCTGAAGAAGATTTGGCGGTGTCGTGCGTCGTAAATCTGCAGCAAGATTTGCGGAAAAATCTCGGGAAGATCTGGGGAAAGATCTGAGGGAGGAGATCAGGGGAAACATCTGGGGGAAGATCTGGGGGAAAATCTGGAGGACGATCTGGAGAGAGATCTGGGGGAACATCTGAATCAATATCCGGGTGAATATATTGGGGAAACATAGAAACAACTCTGCGGGACAACATCGGGAAAGATCAAAAGAAAAATCTGGGTGACGATTTGGAAGAAGATC
>CAUYUJ010016127.1:477500-487500 GCA_963575745.1 Prorocentrum cordatum
CGGAACTGGAGGTGAATAGTAATTATGGGGTGTGTGTGTGTGTGTGATGCACGCCATGTCATGCAATCTACGCGGTGTAAGCTACGTGCGGCAAGCTTCGCGGTGAAAGCTGCGTTGTGCAAGCACAGAAAGAGCACAGGGCGCCAACGTGGCTTACCAGCCTGGAACATATCCCTATCCCTATGCTGGGCACCTCCTCATCACGATGCCAATCTTAGGGATTCCCTTATTTTTTGAGGGCGAATCCCTAAGATTGTCATCGCCTTTGGGCGTGTCAATCTTAGGGATAGGGATACGTTCGAGGCTGGTAAGTGGCGGCCACCGTGCGGCAGCCTCGGCACATTACCCCCGCGAGCGGAGCGACCACGACGCGCCCACGAGGCGACAGCGTGGCGCAGCCTCGGCATACCCCCGCCAGCGTTGGGCGCCCGCGGGCGGCTGCGCGGCGAAAGCCAGGGAATGCCAGCCAATTACCGAACGGATGACAGAGCTCGAGTAGGCCAAACAACATGTATGTCTCAAAGGTTTTGTTCTATATATATATATATAACTATATACAACTATGTATATATATATATATATATACATAAACAGTGGCTTTTCCGCCTGCTCCGCTTCCCGACGCTGCAAAACTCCCCACGAGGCTCCAAGGATCGCCCCAAGACGGCCATATAGGCTTTAAAGGCGCCCCAAGACGGCTTCAAAAACGCCGAAGAACCCCTGAACGGGACACACAGCGAGACCTGCTAATACTACATGTCCTCCTTGGGGGCCCGCGTCCGACCCGAACATATAGAGTGAACCTAATTTGTAGTAGATCGTTTCCCGAGCGGTACAGCCAGGAAAAGCGCCCGCCACTGAGCTTACACTGTGAGATTTCTCGGTGCGCGCGTCGCCCGAAGGGGGGGGGGCGACGCACACGTAGTATTAGTACGTTGGGATGGCGCCGACCTACGTGCAAGCACTGCTGGGGGAATTGCTGATTTGCGTCTCTCGGGGGACCCTTGGGGACGCTGCAGGGCCGTCTTGGGGGCGCCGTGAGCCGTCCTGTGGAGCCATGTTGGGCCGACTTGGACACCGTCTTGGCGTGTATGGCCATGTCTTGCCTCGTCTTGGCTTGACCTGTCGTGTCATGCCTGACCGTCTTGGGCCGTCTTGGGGACGACTTAGGCTTAGGTCGGGCATGTCCCCCTCCACAGGCGGTTTTGGGGCGAACAATCAAAAATAGTTTGAAAACCGATATTCGAAAATGGACAACAGTATTAGAAACATCAACCATGTTTGAATCTTCCTCCTGTAGAGGGACACGCCCGACTCAAACTTGGGCCGTCCTGGAAGCTGGGACACGCCGGCCCTGGGGCGGGCCCCAGCCGACTGGAGGGGCCCGCCGGCCTCGTCCGGGAGAGTCCTCTAGACGTGGGGGGGCCGCGAGGTGCCACCCCCCCCGCCCCCTCCTCTCCATCCCCACGCCTCCCTCCACTCCGGCCCCTTTCGGACGGGGCGAGGACGAGAGTAAATATGTTCCAGAGCGTTGCGGAACCCTCTCAGAGCGCTCCGGAACGCTCTGAGAAGGCCGCGGCGCCCGATACGTCCTCCAGAGCCGCTGGATCTCAGAGATTCCCGAATAATCCTCATCCGAATGATCTCGTCTTCATCCATGCGCGTTCCACTACTCGCAAAGCGACTACTCGCAAATGGCCTGGATGAGCCGCGGGGGATCTACGATCCATTACGTCGAGGCAAAGATGCGTTTTCCTGAAGCTTGCGAGTAGGCACTTTGCGAGAAGCGGATCGCTCTCGGTGGTCCCCCCCCCACCCCTCCTCCATCCCCATGCATCCATCCTCGATCGCGCATCTACTGACCCGGGTCAACTCAGACCTGGGTCGGTCAGGCTTCGCAGGACCCTGCAAGATCCCTTCAGGATCTTGCAGGATCCTGTTCCCAAGCACGGAGCAATGGGACCCTGGCTGTGCAGGATGCTGTGCGATCCGGCGCCCTGGCTGACCCCCGTTTGCATTGGCCCCCGCCTGATGGCTCCCGACTCGGGCTTCCAGCGGCGGTGCTGGCGGCCCTGTCCCCCCCCCCCAGGCGTCCACGGCGCCCTTCAGCGCCCCCCACATGCGCGCGCCCGCGCAGGTGCGCCGGAGGCCGACGTCCAAGATGCACTTCAGCGGCCGCCTCTCGCCCACATCGGTGTCATCGCCGCCGCCGTCGCCGATCGATCGAGGCCTGGCACTAAACAGCAGGCGCATACCTACGGTAATCCGCCGGCCCCGTTGGTGACCGTATTTTTTCTGTTGTTAACGGCCGTTGCCCAGGGGTGGGGAGGGGGGGAGAGCGGGAGGGTAACGGTAACGGCGGCCGCGGCGTGCGCCCGCCAGGGTGCGTCCGCGCCACCGGCGCATCAATCGCCTGTGCACACGACAATGCCCATTGCCTGCGTGCAACACAGCGCCACCAGTGTACGTATCACAATGTTTCCGTACACCACAACAGCCGCGTGCACGTGCACGCAAGACCGTTGGAAACCGAATTTTCAATTTTGCTGCAAGAGCTGGCCAATGAAAGCGGCCAAAGACAGGCCGCAGAGGCAAGGACACAAAGGGTACCCTGGAGAAGGCGCGCGTCCTTATTAGGCGAGTTGATTGTATCGCACTGCGACCGAGCACCGGCCAGAAGGAAGAGAGAGAGAGAGAGAGCCACCGCGTGTTGCACTTGCGGAAGAATGGTCGAACCAGCCTGCGGTAGCTGGGCCATCGCCAGCTGCATTGGACGACGACGGCGCAGACGACGACGACGACGACGACGACGACGACGACGACGACGACGACGACGACGACGACGACGACGACGACGACGACGACGACGGCGAGCGACGGCGATGGCGACGGCGACGGCGACGACGACTTCGAGCGCCACAACACGTTTGTGAGCACCAGCGCGTGCCGTTCAGACCACGCCACGCCTGTGAGCACAGCACCATACCTGCAGGGGGTCTGCTCCCAGCACTTGGCAGAACGCCCCCTCCCCAACGGCACGATCGTTAGCGTTACCCGGTGTGGTGGGGGGAGGGTTGGCCCAGGTAACGAGCGTTACGCTGGAAAGGAACAAAAAAGCTCACTTGTGGGGCCATCAGGCTGCGTGGCGGAAGTTTCCTGGTTCCGGCGCCAACTTCCAATGTCCAAGGTTATGGCTCTACTTCCCGCTTTCTTGCAGGAAGTTGTTACTCTCCCCACAAGGGGGGGCCGAAAACCAACCTGGCCCCCACGCCCGAATCGCGTGCTTTGCATGTTTGGGTGGCCCTGGGACGCGTAGCAATACATCAAATACGCGCCCCAAAGGCAAACCATCCTTTGTAGATTACGCCGGATTCACGTTCCTGAGGCCAGGCTCTATCGCAAGTTGCTCCAAATTCCTGCGACCGAGGCCAGAATCCTTTGAAACAGTTGCACCAGATTCGGGATCCCGGGGCCAGAATATGTTGTAAATTGCATCAGGTTTGCGCTCCCGAAGCCAGGCAGCTTTGTACATTAAGCCCGGCTCGCGTTGCCGAGGTCAGAATCATCAGTAATTAGAAGCGAATTCGCGCTCCAGAAATCAGATTCCGACGCGAATTTAATAGATCGGCGTTCCCGAACCCATAATACATAGCAGCTGCTTCATATTCCTTTGCAGCGTACGCCAGATTCGCGCTCCCATGGCCAGAATATCTTTTATCTTCGCCAGATCCGTGCTCCCGACGCCAGTTTCACTTGTAAATTACGCCAGCTTCGCCCTCTGACAAGGAAACAGAACGTGATGCAATCACTCCAACATCTCAAGGTGAACGCTGACTGCACATCTTCCTCGCATGATGTCCCCAGAAGCTTGCAAAACGGCGCCGACATGTCCCAGCATAGCTCTGACAAGTACAAGACCGTTTCCCCGGGAACAGGTCCTGCGGAACCGGTCCTCTGGAACCGGTTCCGCGGAACCGGCTCTGCGGAACTGGTCCCGTGGAACCGGTCTTCGTTGAACTGGGCCTTGCTGCACTGGTCGTCTGCTGTCGAACCGGTGTCTGTTGCACCGGTCGTCTGTTGAACCGGTCCCTGCTGAACCAGTCGTTTGTTGGTGCTGAACCGAACTTCTGCCCTCCGACAGCTCCCACTTTCATATAGAGTGGGGGCCAGCGTCAGAGGGCGAAGCCCTTGCGGATAAGTCTTGCTCTTGGAGCTCTTGGGGCGCATTCTCCGTCCATCTCTGAAGGTCCCAGGAGGAGTTCCAGAGCTCCTGTGGGTCCTGGGGCCGATATCGGGGGACGAGAGATTTCTGTGATGCGCCCGCCGGCAGGCCGACTTCCTGCTTGCCGTCCCTGTTGCATGTTCTGTGGGACTTCGGCCTCCGACGGCCGCTTCTGGGACCTGGGGGCATCAAACACAGCTCGGGTGAGCAAAACACTGCCCTCTGGGAAGTGGCCTAAACTTTTGAAGCGCGTCGCCATCGTCGTCGTCGTCGTCGCCACCGCCGTCGTCGATCCTCGATCGACTTTGGTTTCCCCGCCGTATTCTTTCTCCTCCTCCCAGCCTCCCAGCCCCCCTCGAGGCTTAACGAACCATCCTGTGTGAGTTGGATTCGCGTTTTGGATCAGCAGCGCCGCGCCCCACCTCTCACCTCCTCCCCCTCCTTCCTGCCCCTGCCCTCGGCTTGCCAATGCCGGCAGACCCCTCGCACGTTTGGTGGCCCCATGAGGAACTCCACCCCTCACACGTATTGCGGCCCCACGGAGTGCTCCACCGAACCCCCACAAGGGGTCCACCGGCCAACTTCGGCACATCCCTCACACGTTTCGTGGCCATCAAGAGGGCTCCACCGAGCCGCCCAGGGGGTGGTGCAGCATGCGACCCCCCAGCTCATATCAGCACACCCCTCACACGTTTCGTGGTCCCACAAGGAGCTCCATCGAAGGCCACACTGGCATGGTACCGCAGAGCGTCCCCCCGCTCATTTTGGCACATCCCTCGCGCGCTTCGCGGCCCCACAAGTTTCTCGCCAATCGCGGGGCACGCCTATGAGGAGACAGCCTTTTCTGCGCTACCCGCAGCTGCTTTGGCTTGAGTCCTTCGACAAGCAACCTCGTTGAATTCTCACTTTGAAGAAAAAAAAAGTTGACCCACCCCATGGGTGCACGTTGTGTTTTTCAATCGAAATGTCCTCCTCGGGGCTCGCACCTTGTTTTTATATCCGTGGGACTCTTCTTGGTCAAACTTTATTGTTGGGCACCGGTTTACAAGAACAGCGGTTCCCGCGCGATACTTCCCCACAAATTATTCCACAAGCGCGCTCTCGCGAGGGGGACCTCCTCACAAATCATGCCGGAATCGCGCTCTCGCGTGGGACTTCCTCGCAATTTGTTCAGACGCCGTGCCCTCGACACTCAGGAATCACGCTCTCGCTTTGGCAACTCTCACGACCTACCTGGGAATCACGGCATCGCCAGAGAATTCCTCGCGAGTCATGCAGGACTCACGCCTCAGCAGCTCGCCTGCTCGACCTGGCCGCCTGGGCCCGCCGTCCCGGTCCGCCCGCTAGGAGTATGCCCGCCCGATCTGCCCGTCTGGTTCTGCCAAATGTTCTGAACTCCTGGCCCCCCCCCCTCCTGCTACTTTCTCTCGTGCTCCATCCTCTCTTCCCTTCCCCCTTGCATCCGTCCTCCCTTCCCCTTGTTTGTGGGGCTGCGCTGCATGCACGCGGCAGGTGAGGAAGATACGCACCCCCAACGGGGGGCACGGTCGAAGACGAAGAGGGCGGGTACCGAGGGTTTGGGATCGACACGTTGAACGGCACGGGAGCAGATAGGAGCGAACAGTCTTGAAATGATTGTTGTTGTTGTTGTTGGTGTTGATGGTGTTGTTGGTGGTGCTTGTGCTTTCGCGCGTTTCGGACGGGCGTCCCGTCCCTCCGCTCTCTAAGCAAATTGCATTCGTCCACAACGTCGCATGGAATCAGCACTAACGTGCTCCGTGTTTTGCTCATCGTGACTGTGGTGTCACGTCGCATGCAAGCGGAGGAACAGTGTGCCTGCGTGCGTGCGCGTGTGCGTGTTCCACCTTTTGTGGGCTTCGCGTAGCCACGGCTCGATTCCCCCTTCCATGTTCCCGCCACAGATCACTCAGTAGAGGACGGGGTGGAACATTTGTCGGGGATCTTCCATCGCCGATCGCCCTCGTCATCGTCACCGGTCGCCTCTCGTTCTCCTCGTCCTCGACGTGGTACTCCTCGCCGTCGATCTCCTCTTTGCCCTTGAACGTCTCGTCGAGGCCCATGGACTGGTGGGCGTCGCGAGAAGAGGCGAGTGGCGGCCTTCAATACAGGAGAGAGTGGGTCCGAAGGTTTCCTGACAGGCGGGAAAGCTCTCAAGAAACCCTTTGCCTTCTCAGGAGGCCAGGGGCCCGGCCACAAGAACCCTTCTACGAGAAACCCAACCCTGAGGCCCCAGGACGTCCGTAGATTTCTGGCGTGGGAGCGTCAAGCTTCCCATCGCGAAGCCATCGAAACCCAAGAAACCCAGGGCACCCAGGAGGCAAGCAGGGCGTTTGTTGGCAAGGGCCACCACTGTAAGCCACTCCGCTCGCGCCCGCCGCCCCCCTTTTGCGCGCCGCCGACCTTGAGCACGCGGCGGGCAACGAGCAGGCCCGTGCAGTAGCAGGCCGCGTAGTTCTTGTAGCCGGCGGGGACGCCGTACTTGGAGAGCTCGTCGCTGCTTGCTGCGGCCACGATCATGTCACCGCGGATGGTCGCGTAGGCAATCTGGCAAATGACCCTGCTGTTGGTGATGCGAACGATGAGCCGGTACTTCTTGTTGTTGAACTTGTTCTTGTCCTGCCGCACCATCTTGCAGCGAGCGTGGAAGTCCGTCTTGCCCTCGCGTCGGCGCCTCTTCTTCACCTGAGCGGGGGGCAGCGCGTTCGCATGCCCAGGGCCCGTGGACATTGATGGGAGGAGGGGTGGAGAAGGAGCAGCATGAGACAGGACGGGAGGAGGTGGAGGAGGAGGAGGAGGAGGAGGAGGAGGACGAGGTGGAGGAGGAGAAGGAGGATGAGGAAGAGGAGGAGGAGGAGGTGGAGGAGGCGGAGGAGGAGGACGCAACGGCTGACTCGCTGCTCCCCATCACTGGGCTCCCTGGCGCGAAGGACACGCAGACACGAAACGACATCCCTGGTATCGATGGCGCTCCACAGGCCCAGCTCCCCGCGCACCGTCGCCCTCCCTCCCCACCTCCTCCGCCGCCTCCCCCCTCCCACCCACCTCTGGCCATCGCTCGGACGTCCCTTCCCTGTGTTTTTGTTTCGGTTTCGTGCGTGATTGCGTCGCCAAATGATCAAGGATGCTCCTCGATGGTCCTCGCCCAAAGAAAAGTACACACGTCCGAGCGATGCCAAGACCTTCTCCACTTCCTCCACCTCCTCCTGGAACTGGAAGTCTCTGGTGTCGGGGGCGGGGAGGGGGGCGCCCGCTGGCAGCGCTGCGCTGGCCGTCCCAAGAGCCCGCCGTCGAGGACAAAGACGCGACGCCGCGAACAAAACCACGACCACGTCTCTCCGACGCCGCGTCTGCGCGGGACCCCTCGGGTGCCAGGCATCGGGGGGTGGCCGTCGGCCCAGCTCGCCTGGAAGCGCTTGAAGTAGGCCTTGTTCTTGAGGACTTTGACGAACGCCATTTCGCCGGGGGGGGTGGTCCGCGGTTCACTGGCCGCGCGCGCGCGCTAGGTGCTGTCGCGACTGCCTGTCGAGCCGAGCCGCCTGCCCAGGGGGCGGACCCCGGCGGTGCCTGCAGGAAGGCACGGAAGCGCAGCCCATCGACGTCAAGCGCGGTGTCTGGGTGCTTGGCGCAAGCAGAAATTCTTGGGGGTTGCTGCATATGCCCCTGGCCAAAAGTGTCCCCAACTCTTCGCTCCATTTTAGAGCCCCTGTGGCCCCCTTGGGCCTCGTGAGGGGTGCTCCGAAGGTCGTGGGGGCCTCCTTGGAAATCCTGGGGGCACCTCGGGCTGGGGCACTTCTAGCAGCGCCCCCATCCTCGTCCTCGTTTTCGTCCTCGTCCTCGTCCTCCTCCTTGTCCTCCTCGTCCTCCTCGTCCTCGTCCTCGTCCTCGTCCTCGTCCTCCTCCTCCTCCTCCTCCTCCTCCTCCTCCTCCTCCTCCCCCTCCCCCCGCAAAGCCGGGGGCAAGGTGAGCACGCTGGGTATCGGCGGGACCTGGGGACTTGCCGTAGAAGGCGGAGGGCGGCGGGGGTTCTGGGGACTTCGCCCCCGCCAGCCGTGGGGTTCCCCCCCCCCTGGGGTGGGTGGGGCGTGGGGCGGGAAAGGGTCGGGATGCCCCCCGCTGTCAGGGTTCCCCCCCTGGCTCGGGGTCCCTGCCCCTTTCTTACCTGGCATTCCTCCCCCCCCTGGAGCCCCCCTGTCGGCCGCGGGGGCGCGCGCGCGGAGGCGGCACGGCCCCTCTGACGCGCGGCGCGTCGCCTGGTTATACCAGGTATGCCAGCGTTGCCGAGCCAGTTTTGAGCCTCGGCTGAGATCCCAGGCGGCTTAGTGGGACGCCTGTGACACCTTCAGGATGCGTGCTGGTCCTCCTCCTCCTCCTCCTCCTCCTCCTCCTCCTCCTCCTCCTCGGGATCCCCTTCTCCCTCATTCTGGCCCCCCCCCTTCGGCAACTGGGAGCGCGGCCGGCAGCGCCGCGCCCGAGGCGCTCGACGATGGGCTCCCGCCGCTGCCCAAGCTCGCGGCCACGGCCGGATGACCGCGTGCGCGGGCGGCGCCCGCGCTGCCGCCGCGGCCATCTGGCGGGAGGCCCCCTGCAGGCGGGAGGAGAACGGTGGATGGTGGCAACTGGCGCCTGAAAGTCAACAAGAAGTCTGAGCTGTGGCACGTTGGCGCCCGTCCCCGCGGCCGTCTTCGTTGGCTGAGGAGCCGTAGGGATGGCCTCGGCCCCTCCAGCGCCGATGACGGCATCATGTGTTTGAGGGAGCGGGACCTCCTCGGGAGGGGGGTCCCCTGCTACCACGCGGTCCGAGCGCCCCCCGAAGGAACCTGATCAAAATCAAGCCCTGGGGCCCGGGCCTAGCGGGAGGGGGAGGCGCCAGCCAGGGGGGGGAGGGGCGGACAAGGGCAAGACGATTCAGGGAGAACGCAACGACGGCGGCGACTGGGGGGAGGGATGAATCCGTGCATGCAGACAACCGGCCTGGTTGAGCGGGCCCCATGGGGCTTCGACGTGAACCCGCAACTAAAGCCGAAGCCAAAGATGAAGCGTACAGAAGAGGAAAGGGCCCACCCTGTTGGCTCACTTAACAGCACATCGTTGAATGGTGCTGCAACCTCCCCTGAGCACAGGCCCACCCGGAGCAGAAGCTAGACAAGTCGGGCTTCCACCCTCATGACTTGCAGAGCTCTTGGCGCGTTTCGGCACTCCCACTGCCGCTGCCACCCCTTCGTCATGGCCACCATCTCGGGTGACGGCGACAGCGACAGTGACGGCGACCGCGACAATGGCGGCGACACAGCAGGGAGAGAGGTCCGCTGCCCTTCGCGAGGGCTGCCCTGACCAAGCACTCCACGAACAGATCAGGACAGCACCCCCCCACCAGAAAAAAGGCGGACCCGACCATCGCTGTGCGAAAGGTCGCTTCCGTGTCGGTCCGCGGCCGCTCGACTCGAGCAGCGCCCGAGGGACGGAGGGGCGCTTCGGAGGCGCACTGGGCACCGAAGCAGGCGCGGGGCGCGGGGGGAGGCAGAAAGGGGCGCGGGGGGGAGGGGAGACGGCGCTCACCTGCGCGTGCGTACAAAAGCACGGAGGGGAGACGGCGCTCGCCTGCGCGTGCGAGCACAAAAGCGCACGCTCGACGCGTGGGGGCCCGGCCGGCTTTGGCGGCCCCGGCGGCCATGCCTCAGGCCGGGCCCGTTTTGACGCACCCGCTGCTGGGCGGACCTCGTCGGCAGGCGGACCCGGCGGGGTCCGGACCCGCGCTAG
>CAUYUJ010016127.1:490000-520000 GCA_963575745.1 Prorocentrum cordatum
TGCATGTTTCGGTGTCGTGCGTGTTTTTTTGCTCGATGGTCCAGGATGGTCCCCGATGGTTTTCGCCGAGGAGAAATGCACACGTCCGAGCGATGCCAAGCGTGAGGCACGCTTGAGAGGCAGAGGCAAACGGCGCAGAGCTGTGGCTCTGAGGCCGCGACAGCACACGTCCGCGCGACCCTGCGCGGCTGCGTTTTTTGTAGGTCCGAGCCGTGCGATCACCCACGTCGCGCTGGTAGCCGACTCGCGAGGCCATCACTGCACTTCCCAACTCTGACGATTAGAATCGAGGAGGAGGGAGGAGGGGTGAAGAGGGATAGGGAAGAGGAGGAGGAGGAGGATGAGGAGGAGGAGGAGGAGGAGGAGGAGGAGGAGAAGGGGGAGGAGGAGGAGGAGGTGGAGGAGGACGAGGAGGAGGAGAAGGAGGAGGAGAAGGAGGAGGAGGATATATATATATATATATATATACATATATATGTATGTATGCATGTATATGTATGTATGTATGTATGTATGTATGTATGTATGCATGCATGCATGCATGCATGCATGCATGCATGCATGTATGTATGTATGTATGTATGTATGTATGTGTGTATGTGTGTATGCATGTATGTATGTATGTATGTCTGTATGTATGTATGTATGTATGTATGTATGTATGTATGTATGTATATGTATACATATACAATAAAACGAATAAGAATACTAATACGAATGCGACGAATAATACGAATACTAATAGAAATACTAATAAAAATACTAATACTAATACAATGCGAATACTAATACTAATACTAATACTAATACTAATACTAATACTAATACTAATTTGGGCGCCCGAGTTATCCGGGGTAACTCGGGTCCGGGGTAACTCGGGTTTGGATTCCCGAAAAACGAACCCGAGTTATCCCTGACCCGAGTTACCCCTGATGATTCGGGGCTCTGGACGCCCGAGTTATCCGGGGTAACTCGGGTCCGGGGTAACTCGGGTTCGGATTCCCGAAAAACGAACCCGAGTTATCCCTGACCCGAGTTACCCCTGATGATTCGGGGCTCTGACTAATACTAATACTAATACTAATACTAATACTAATACTAATACTAATACTGATACTAATACTAATACTAATACTAAAACGAATACTAAAACGAATACGAATACGAATACGAATACTACTAATAATAACAATAGCAATAAAAATATTAGTATTAATAATAATAATAATAATATGGGGGAATGAGGACGAGGAGGACGGAACATAGCCGTGCGATCACCTATGCCAAGTCGCCAACGCCTGGCTCTGGGGTCCAGCCTCGCTCTCCCAAGCGCCGCTCCCAGTCGCTTGCTCAATCAGCTTCCACTTCGCTGCGCAGATGACGCGCGAGGCCACCACTGCGCTTCAACCTGCAGTCGTTGCCGTGCAGAAGCAGCAGAGGCAGGGGTCGCACAACCCGGGCCCTCGTTACCAAGAGCCAGAGGGCGCACGAGGGAAACGGGCCCCAGATGACCTGGCTCGGGGATGGAGTACGCCCTTTGTTCTGCCAAGGCGGCCCGAGTACGTCAGGACACCCCTCCCTCGGGACCCCTGCCACGGCCCCCGAAGTCGTGATTTGATCAACACTGGGCCCCCAGACCCTGGCTCGGGGATGGAGTACGCCTTTTGTTTCGCCGAAGCGGCCAAGTGCGTCAGGACACCCCTCCCTCGGGACCCCTGCCACGGCCTCTGAAGTCGTGATCTGTTCAAAACCAGGTCTCCTGAAGTCCCGACCCCCTCCCAGTGGCAGTTTTCATCATGGGCCGGCTCCTGACGGCCCCTGCGGGCCCAGAGACGGCTCGCAGGAACGCCACAGACGGCGCAGGACCTCCGCCCTGATCCCCAAAGACGCTGGATCGGCTCCACGCAGGAGTGGCCCTGGGCGAGAGTGACCTCCGGTGCGCGGCCTCGTGGAGGCCGCGGGGGAACCGAAGACGAGCGCGCAGACGCCACTATCGCATCTCTTTCAGCAGTCGGGGAGCACTGGCGAGCCCGCACCAGAGGCCACTCCCGCGAAGGGTCCCTCGCGCGCGTGAGTCGACCCGAGGAGGTGTGGCTCGGGACCCCCCTCTGGCCCACGGCAGCCTCAGCCGCCCCGGCCCAGCCGCGCGAGGAGCTCCAGGCTCTTCAGCGCCATCCGCGCCGTCTGCACCACCCGCCGCCTCTCCGGGGCGGGCGCCTCCGCCAGAGCCCGGGGGCGCTCGCCGGCGCGCAGCTCCTCCAGCGCCCGCCCGGCCAGCGGCCCCGCCAGCTCCAGGCCGCTGCCGAGGCCCGCCGGGTCGTCCCCCTCGGCGGCCGACTGCAGCAGGGCGAGGGCCCACTCCTGAGGGGGGCAGGACGCACCGGTGCCGCTGCTCCCCAAACCTCTCCCAGGGTGCGTTCGGAATCTCGAAGCGAATGCGGCCGCGGCGACGAGGGCCTCCGAGGAGGCCCCCGGAGTGGAAAACGAGAGAAGGGTAGCGGTAGCGGTATCCTTTTCCTGCCCCGAACTCCAGGTTGCCCTCGACGCGGGAGAAATCCGCGGTGTCGAGCACCGCCCTCTGCAGCAGCAGCGCCGCCGCGCGCAGCCTCGCGGTCGCGCCCAGCCCCGCCGCGGCCGGGCGCGCCAGGAGGTCCTCTGGGGCCTGCGGCTCGGTGCTGGCCGCGGGGGCCGCCTGGCGCAGCTGGTCGCAGACCAGCTCCAGCAGCGCGGCGTCCCCTGCCGAGGCGGGCCGCGCGGGGTCGCAGTCCCACGCGAGCGCACCCTCGAAGGCCTCCGCCAGCTGACCGGCCGCCGCCGCCGCCAGGGCCCTCGCGCGCTCGCTGGCCAGGGCCGCGTGGCGGCCAGCCCCGGCGGGCGCTGGCCCGCTCGAGGTGAGCGTCCTGTTGGCATCGCGCACGTCCTGCGCCATGGCGCGCAGGTCCGCCTGAAGGGGCGCCGCGGCCGCACGCAGCCTGCTGCACATGCCCTCGTAGAGGTGGCCATGCGCGGACTGTGGGCCGCGACGCGGCATCGCCTCCTGCCAGCGCTTGACCTCTCCCCTAACTGTCGCCGCCACCTCGCCAGAGCAGGTCCGCGAGAGCTTGGGCGCGCTCGAAAGGCCCCTGATCTGGTCCATGCTTCTCTCCAGCGCCTGCCGCGACTGCGCTCGCACCTCACTCATGGCGAGGTCCAAGGCCCCCCTTGCCTGAGCCAGCTCCCTGTCGCTGACGATGCCTTTTCGATTCGCCACGTCGGCGCACCACTGGCGGAGGTCGCCCGCGATCATGTCCTGCAGCGCCTCCAGAAGCTGCTGCTGCTTCGGCTGCAGCACCTCCATGAGGGGCGCCGTCTCCTGCGACGGAGCCCGGAGGCCCTCGGCGAGCTGATCCGCGAACGCCTTGCCCTCCACTGCCTTCAGCACCGCCTTCGGCAGCGCGACCTCGCGCCAGTGCGCCAGCTCCTTCGACACGGCCCTTTGAATCTGAGGCCCGCCCGCGCCCTGCCTGCTGGCCTCGAGCAGCGCGGCCGCGGCGCCCGCGTCGCTCCTGGCCACCTGCGCGACGAGCCCGCTCGCCTCGGCCAGTAGCTCCTCGAGGGCGCACGCCTCGCGCCGCGGCTCCTCCAGGGGCAAAGGGGCACACACATAAATGCACACACGAATCCCAGGTCTCCCATCTTTTCTCCTACTTTTTAGATTTTCATCGTCCCCTCCATTTCCCATACTTTCCCATACGTTCGGGGAGATCGACGATGAATTGTGTCTGTGTGTGTGTTTTTCCCCTCCTCAGCTCCTCCAGGCCGCCGCGGCCCTCCCGCGTCGGCAAGGCCTCCCCCCACTTCTCCGCGAACTCCCTCGCCAGCGCCTCGCTCGCGGCGCGGGCACGCTTCTGGAAGAGCGCGTGCAGCTGCTGGACCATCTCCCGCGTCACGGGGTCCGTGTCCGCCCTGCTCACGGAGACGTGAGACTCGGGCACTCCGAGGAGGAGGAGGAGGAGGAGGAGGAGGAGGAGGAGGAGGAGGAGGAGGTTTCTTCATAAGCGTCGGGGGAGCGTCACCCCCGCTGACAGCCCCACATCGACCACCGTCGCGGGCAGCCGCCGCGCGCCGAAGGCGCTCCGACCCCCGTCGCGGCGCGACGACGAGGCGAGGTTGACCCCCGTCGGGGGGGGGGGGCCCTCCCACGCTTGTTAGGAAACCCAGAGTGCGGGGGACTCGGGTTGGCCCGACGGGGCCATCGAGGACGTGACGAGACCCAATCCGAAAAGTGACGCGACCTCCTGCTGCAAGCCTCCCACGAGAACGGGACCCTCAAACGCCACGACTCGCTCGCCAACAAAAAACGTCGGCAAACCCGAGTTCCAGCTTGCTCGAGCTCCACGCTTCCCCTGCCTGCGCGCGTCGGCCCCTGGCTCGCACATCGCCGCCGCGTCCTCGCGCTGGCCGCCCTGCAGCGCCGCAGGCTCCGGCGGCGCGGCGCGCCGCGGGGCTGCGCTGGGCGCGGCGGCCGCTCCCTCGGCGCCGCCGCCGCGCGCCGGCGCAACAGTCCCCGGCACGGGCGGCGCGCCCTCGGCCGCCTCCTGCGCCGCCGCCTCCAGGCCCGGCGGCGGAGGCAGCAGCTCCGCCTCGAAGGCCGCCACGAGCGCCGCCTCCGCCCGCCTCCCGCGGGGCGACGTCGCCATGCTGACCACGGCGCCCACGGGCTCCGGGTGTGCGAGCGTCCCAATGGGACGGTCGCCCCCAGCCTGCGCTACAGCCTCGACCTCGGCCCCGCTCGCAGGCACGCGTTCCGTTCGCAGCGCCGCCCTCTCGGGGGGGGGATCCAGGGGCATCACTGCGCGGATGGTCAGCAGCTCGGTCCTCGGGATGCAATGGTCCGATGCCGACTCCACATCGCCGTCTGCGGCGACCGCCGCCTCATCGCCCTCGTCCTGGGGAGCAGGAAAAATAACCGCCTGCCACCGTGCCTACAGCATGTCGTGGAGTGCTCCCACATGTGTGGGCATTGCCCAAACAGTGATTGCACTTAGAGTTTTTTGCTACGGTCTTGCTTGGCGACGCGCGCGCGCAGAGCGAGCGGTCAAGCGCCTCGGCGGCGCCGTGCCCAGCTCAGGCGCGCGCACCTAACCAGAAGTCTCTACTCCGGTCACCCAAGGAGTCGGGTGGGACTGCCGAGGTTTCGCCACGCTGCCGCCCGTGGGCGCCTCGTGGGTGCGCCGAGGTTTCGCCACGCTGCCGCCCGTGGGCGCCGTGTGCGTGTGTTCCGTGCGCTGCGTGGGCTTCGTAAGGCTTCGCCTGGGGGGGCGGCTGGTGCCGCCCGTGGGCGCCTCGTGGGCGCCTCGTGGACGCCTCGTGGGTGCTCCATGCGCTGCGTGGGCTTCGCCACAGCTCGCCCGGGTACCCATCGGTGCCCGCCCATGGGCGTCTCGTGGGCAACCCGTGCGCTGGCTGTGGTCTGTCGAGGATGTGCCTGGTGCCAGGTGGGTGACCGGTCGTGGGCGCCTCGTGGGCGCACGTGGCTTGTACCACATAGCTTGCACCACAGTGCGTCGTAGCCTACACCACATCGAATGCACCACAGAGCTTGCACCACGCCGCACTGCAGTGACTCGCTGCGTGGGGTCCATGCTGGCAGGCATTCGAGTGTTTGGAGGCCTGTTGGGCCCTCTCGGAGGGCTGCGCGTCAGTCCAGGAGGCCCAAAGCAATGAGCAACTTGAGATCCGAAGGCGATTTGCTCACGCTCGGCTTTGTGGTCATCAGGGTGCCCAAGACTGGCCAGGAGGCCTGCCCAAGAGAGCCTCCGAAGCCCCCGGGTCCCAGGAGGCGCCCAGAAGGGCCCAAGAGGGAGACGTCGAACTGTCACTTAGAGCCCTCCACCACCATGTCACCCACGAGACAATCAAGAGGCCCACAAGATACCCCCAGAAGCCCCCGAAGGCCCCCGACAGGGCCTCCTGGAGGGCCCCAAGAGTCTCCCAAGAAGCCCTCAAGAGGCCTTCAACAGACCACCCTGAGGCTACAAGAAGCCTTTTGCCAACCACCCACGAACGGTGGCGGGATGGACCGAAGGCAGTTCGACCTATTTGGCACGGGAACGAAGAGCGCTCGTACTCTGCGAGGGCGCGAGATCGCTTGCTCAGTGTCTTCGAGCCCTCTTGAGGTCAAGACTTGGGCACGTCATTCAAGCAATAACAGCCAACCTCTGCGAACATCCAGGAATGTGGTCCCTCCGGGCCTTTTGGTGGGGCCTTTTTGGGGCTCCTTTAGGCTGTCTTGGGGCCTTCTGGGGTCGTCCTGAGGACCTCTTGGGCCGTCTTGGGGGGCTTGGGCCGTCGTGGGACCCTCTCGGGGCCCTGCGGGGCTCTCTTGGGGACCTTTTGGGGCCCTCGGGGGCCCCTCTTGGGCAGTCTTGCCCCCTTTGGCCGTCTTGGACGTCTTGGAGCCTTCTTGGGACCTTCTTGGGGCCGTCTTAGAGCCTCGTGTGCCATCTTGGGGCGATCCTGGGGGCCTCTTGGGCCGTCGTGAATGCTGCGGAGACCGAAGAAGCAGATATGCTCAAAATGTTCGCTTCTCCATGGGAATGGGACGATTGTTGTCTCTTGGGCGTCCTTTTGAAGGCTTCGTGGGGAGTAACTATTGAGGGCCTCTCTGGCCGTCTTGAGGCAATCTTGGGCCCTCTTTGAACGCTCTGGGGCCGTCTTGGGGCATTCTTGCTCCTTGGGCCTCCCTGAGGCCAGCTTGGGCGCACTTAGGGCTGTCTTGGGCCGTCTGGGGGCCCTCTGAGGCGCCCGTGGGGCTGACTTGAGCGGTCTAAGGCCGAACATGACCGACAATTGTGCGATTAGATCAGGGCCTAGCACACTCCCCCTAGGTAATTCTCCCAGCTTGCGGAACGCGACGCCACGCGCGCCTTACGTCATCCGACGCGGACTCCCCTATATGTGCATCTCTCTATCCCAACGCCTTCCTTCAAGCGTTCCCGAGTACGAGCAAGGGTGAGTGTGAGAGAGACTTGGCAAGATCCGTTCAATACAAGTACGGGGGAGGGGTACAACTGCGTGCGAGAAGGAGTTAACCCAAATACGAGTGGGTCTTAATACGCCTGATCCTTTGCACGTCTGGACTCGAATATGATTGAGTCTGAGCGTGATTCAATCGGAATATGATTCAACCGGAATATTTTACCACACTCTGTGTAGGGAGCGGCCCATGAAAGGGGAAGCCGAGCTGCCATGTCGACTCCTCCCCCAACAGATGGCCCCCGAGACCGCCAGCAGGCTCCCAAGAGGCCCTCAGAGGCCGAAAACACTCCCCGAAGAAACCTCCAAGAAACCCCAAGAGGTCCCCAAATGCCGCCAAGAGGACTCCAAAAGGCATGCCAAGAGACCCCAAGACGCCTCCCAAAGAGGCGTCTTGTTCATGACACACACACACACACATCACATTGGCACTCAGAGCGCCCCAACAAACAATCTAGCCTCCTCCTCCTCGTCCTCCTCTTTCTCGCTCAACACGAGCACGCCAGCAGATCGCCAGTAGTCAACTGTAGGCCGGCGATGGCATCAAACAATTCAAGCCAAAATATGTCCTCCATCTTTCGCACGCACCTCAGCCAGCTTGTTGTTGTTATCTCTCCTTCTCGCTCTCTATCTCCTTCTCTCTCTTCAGTTTCCCTCTCTAATTACTTTGACTATGTCATCTGCCCCTCAGCTCGCTCCGCACCGTGTTCGTCAGTCTCGACCCTTTTGGTACTATTTGTCATTCTATATATATATGTACATACCCGTCACCGTCCCTTCGGGCATGCGTTGGAGTGTCCCCAACTCCCTTGCTCAATTCATGGAGCACCCGTCCCCAATTCTGAAAGTTCATCGATGAGCCCAAACCCCAAATTGCTGGACACTCTTGGGCGTGGCGAGCATTATCTCGTGACTTGTTCGAAACCAAGTTATCTTCAAGACGAGCCACGAGGTTCCCGGGACGCCACCCAAACGGTCCAAGGGTTCCTCGAATTGCCACACGATCGGTCCAAGACGCGGAAGGTGGCTCCAAAATGACCAAAATAAGCCTTCGAGGCGCCCCAAGAGAGCCCAAAGAGCCTTCCCAAGAGGGCCCCGAGAAGCCAAAATAGTTTGAAAGGGGTTGGGAGGCCCAACCAGCAGCTTCGCTTTAGGCGAAGCCAAGCTCCAGCTCTGTTGTACCGTAATAACGATCGTCCCAGTAGTAGGAGTCGAGCCATCTCAAGCAATTTTGGTATCGATGGCAAATAATACACCTCGCACTGAGGTGTAGTCAGGTCTGGGCGGCCGGCCGCTTGAGCCCAAACGGCCGCGGACACACGCTCGTTACCTCTCGCCTGTATCCCAGATCGCTCTAGAGTCGGGGGGGGGAGGGAGACGAAGCGTGAGCCCGCCGCTTCTATACAGCAGGTACAGCAGCTAATATGTACAAAAGGGGCAGCAAAAGGGCGGGGCCATAAGGAAGGTGGACCCGCGCGCAAGTTGCCTTGCCTGCACCTTACTGTGCATACGAATACTCCTCCGGCGGCTGCAGACCGAGATGTCTGGCCAGCCCGATAAGGAGCATGACGTTTTAAGTCATGTTTGAAGGATTGCGTACCTCCCATGACCAGTAGGAGCATTTCTCTGTCGATGCTCCCCTCGGTGTGACCGTCCGCGGTCATATCGCGGGTGTCACACCATTGAATACTGTGCACGATTCCCCGTTCCATCATCTGTCGTATCCAGCTGGTGTGTCCTAAAAGGGTACACTCAGCCGGCTTCTTCAAGTCTTTGCTTGACAAGGACTCAAAACAGACTCAGCATCCATGGCCAAAGTGACCTTGATGCTCAGGCCACCCAACTCAAGTATGCCTTTCAATTGAGTAAGGGTTAGCGGCCCTGCGTGGAGCTCGTGCAGAGTCACGATCGTGGGATAGCAGTCCTCCAAGTTGCGGGCTGCTGCTAGTGTCTCTGCTGGATAGCTCGAGCGGACCTGCAAGCGGTGGAACTTGCAGTACGCATCGATCAAGTGAACGACAAGCTTGCCGGATGGCGTGCTTCCACGCCGTAGCATGTTTGCCCCGCGAATACCATAGCCTGTGACTTCGTCATCGGCATCTCCACTCAAGCGTCGATAACCTGGGTCGCTGTGCAGGTCAACTTCGCCCGTGGGGGCCATCGCTTGGTAGACGATCTTCTTACGGCAGACCTGCAGTTTCCTGGTAATCGCGTTCAGTCGTCGCACTTGTAAGTTGGCCGGTTCTTGAACGCGTTGTAGAGAGACAGCATATACCATCAACCACACCTGGGCGATGAATGCATGCGCCAATTCGCCCCTGAGGCTGACGAACTGGTCCAACGTAACACTGCCGTCCTCATCCTTGGTATATCTCACAGCACAGTGGGTGCATGTGTGCTCGTTCAGTTGACACTTACCATAGGTGTCTTCTACGCACTTGACGTGCTTGTCAATGGCGTCCTTTGTGCCAGCCATATTGATGTCATCGACGTGTTTGGCCGTGAGCAGGTCGCTGCTCGTCTCGAACTCCTCGTCGTAGGACGTGGGTCTGAGACCGAAACCTCTCGTGGTCCTTCTGAACATTAGTGAGAAAGCTCGAGGTGCGTACTTGGTGCCAGTGCCTGGCTCGAGGCACTGCAAGCAGTGCTTCGACTCGTCGTTGTGCTCGAAGCCTGGGGGAGTTCGCAGCGCCGTAGCCGATCCAGGCGGCAGAGTAAAGCACGCCACGCGTTCCTTCTCACCAGTTGCCTCAGCAAGTTCCTGGCAGGCCAACCCTTTCAGGAATGCCATGCTGATGTCGAGGGAAGCAATGACACATTGCTTCTTGCACGCTGCCGCGCTCGCGAGTAGTCCCTGGCTCGACCGCCGCGCCGTTCCTGAGAAGGCTTCCACGTCGAAGGCTTCGAGGCCCATGGAGCCTCGAAGCACCAGGCGTAATATGATGGCACCCTCCATCTCGCCCTTCTCGTTCTCCCCAAACTTCCATTTGCGCGCGTGCCTCGAATTCGTGATGTCTGACGCTTTAGATATATCTTGTATTTTGAAGCACGTGTTGCCGAACCATGTCTTGAGTTCAGTGTATAGGGCTTTCGGTGCTCGTTCGGGATTCGCCTGGACATCCGCCTTCGCGACGGGGCCGTCTTCCTTGGCGACCGCAGCTCGCTCTGCAGCGGCGGCAATACATAATCGCATGGTGGTAACACGGTCGGCATGTAATATCCTGTGCTGTTGTTCGGATAAAACTACCTTTGACATGTCTGCCGTAAAGCAGAGCTCTACATCTTGTCCGTTTTCGTCTGAGTCCACGTCGTGACTGAAATCTTCGACCGTGGGGCACAGTGGGACATGGCGCGTCTCCTCGATGTCGGAGTCGTCGCCTCTGTAAAGTCCCCGTTCCTCGATGATGGCCCCTCTGAGGTCGCGCTTTATAAGGGCTTCTTGCGTTTGACAGCCCCTGTCCTTCTCGAGCGAATGACCGCGACTTTCTCATGTCGATCAACATTGCGAAGCGAATGCAAGTGGCGAGTCTGGTGCTCAGTCCAAATCTGGCCCAACCAGTGTCGCATTGCATTTGGACCTATGCGCCGACGGGCCAATCCAGCAGCCGAGTAGCCAGCAAGGCGCTGCATTTCGCAATCTGGAGATTCCTCGCGAGGCCCCCCCCCCTTGAAGCGGGCGCCCCCGCAGGCGCTCCCTCCTCGGAGGAGTGTCAGGTCTCTTGCCCCTCCTTTGAAGGGGTCCTTGGCTTCCTCGCATCAAGAGGATGAGGGCGCTGAAGGCCGCTGGGGCGAGCGCCGCTGGAGCGCGCGCGCGCAAGGTCGGGCGAGCCACTGCAGACCCGACCACGACGTGCCAGACGTGCGCCATCTTCCCAGCATTCGTCATCGTCGTCGGCGCGGTACCTACGTCTCCAGGCCCGGCGGCTTGCCGATCGCCCCTGGCGGCTCATGGAGCGGTCCGAAGCTGCGAATGCATTGTGAAGTCCTTCGTTGTGGCCGAGCTCGCACTGGATGCGCTCAGACAGATCGCCGGCATCTCGCGGGTGCCCCCGCAAAGGGTCATCATCACTCAACTCCATGTTTGTCGGGTTACCAATAATCCGAGGATGAAACATCAATTGTATTTCCTCTTCTGTCGCAGGAATAATGGCTTCTGAATCCGCGGGTGTCAGCGCCATTTCGTCATCTTTTTCGGCGGGCACGTGGGAATTCTCGACAAACTCAACATCGGCAGGTTGCCCCGCGATGGGTATACCTAACCAGCCTGCCGGATCAATCTCATTGTGGCCAGTGAAAATCTCCCCGACAGCTCGTCGACATAATTCCCAAGGGACATACTGGCACTCGAATATCTGGCAGCCATGAAGTTAACGACTGCAACTGAACTGTCGGCAGGGTCGGCCAAAAGTGACTCCCAGTCAATATACGGTATGTCCGAGTCAGTCTGGGCCAGATGCATCGAGGGACCTCTGCCTCCCCCATCGCCCTGAGGGCATTCGCGACGGATGTGTTGAGTGCGACGGCAGATATCGCGCAGAAACCGCACTCCAAAGTTTTACCGTTCGCATCCTTCGGGTTGCCCCGACGTCCTGTACCTTTTTCCTGATGTATGCCTGCGGTTCCTGCCTGCGCCTAGGAACATTTCTTCATATTGTGGTCCGGTAAAGGATGCTAGAAATGCTAACATGCCTCTGCCATGCAATCGACGCCGTCTACCTTTACCCTTACCTCGACCCTTGCCCCTTCCCCTGAGTGCCCGTCGGATAATGCGCCGTGCCTTGCGAACTGGCTTCTTCATAAATCGCCTCCGCGTGCGTTTATGTTTCTGGTTTCCTAAGAATAACCATTGCGCCTGTTGCTATTCCGTCTGGTATGTGGGCATGTCGGAGTAGTCTAGGGCGGTGGCCTCGTCGTCCGAGGACGCGTCGGCGTCAGTCCCAGAGCCCAATTCGGACACAGCAGCTTGCCCCGCTGAGCCCATTAAGGTCGTGGCTTGCGTCGGGGCCACCGCGTCGGGCGGCTCCCGAAACCTGGCCCAGGAGTCTTGCGACCCCGAGGCCGAGCCACCATTCTGAGCCAGTAGTGTGGTGGTTTCTGTTGGTTGCAGATCGTCATTTCGGACGTCAATAGCAGGTTGCCCTGCGTTTGCCTCGCCGTGGAAGGTCTCGGTTCGGTGACCGTGACTGAAAATGCCACCAACATTGCCAGGGGTTCTCTCAACAATGTGAGCATATGATCTCATGCGTTCAAGTAGAGAGTCAAGCTGTTGCTGGTACCTCGGCATGTGGTGGTTTAGTGGTTGCAGGAGTTGCTGTGCACGCGACGCCCCCACTCCAAGGGCTCTGAATAAAATAACTGTTAGAAGTTGGAAGTTGGGGATGTTAAAGCCTGCCGTTTCAGACTCATAGCGGGCTATATCGAAGCGTGACAGAGTCTAGTCGGTCCGTTCTCCCGCATGGACTCGAAAGTCAATGGGAGCTGTGCCAGAGTTGAGTTGGCGTTCCTCTTCTAGGTTCTCGAACTTCGCACTTAAGAAGAACATGACGCAGGTGGCGCCATCGGTATGGCGGCCAGATATGTGAACGCCGAAAGTGATAAATGCTGGGGGAAGTCTCAGGGCTATGGTCCGTGCGAGGCCCCCCAAGCCTCGCTGCAAGGCTGCAGCTTGTTGGGAGGGCGTCATGTTGCCTGTGGTCACGTTGATCCAGGCATGCACCTCGCGAACGAATTCGCGGAAAAGGTACTTGACCAGACGGGTCCCAATGGGGGCCAGTCGTTCTTGCGTCGTCTCCGCCACGCATATCCCACCGCGCACCCGATAGCAACACATGTGAGCCCAAATATAGTAATACCAATCAAGTGGCCTCACAGGTCGTAGTCGGATGTGGTTGATTGGGATTTGCGGTGTGTGGTGGAAAGCCTGCGCGGGGGTGGAGGCGGCACAATGTCGTATCGCATGTTTCCATGCATTACGTCTTCGATGAAGTTCCACAGTGGAGTAGGTGGGTGGACTTCAGGAGTGTAGAAGCGCAAGGATGTAGGACGCGAGCAAGGGGCCTCTGCGTAGGCAGAGGTGTCACTGCAAATGTCCTTGCTATGTTGCGTAATGATATACATTCCTCCCGCAAACCCACTGCACCCTGATGTTCCACCACGTCTGGTGTCCACCAGATAGTGCCGTGGATGGTGAGAAATAGAGCAAGAGCTGACCACCATAGGCCAGCTCCGCTACCAAGTTTGAAAGGGGTCGGGGGGCCCAACCAGCAGCTTCGCCTTAGGCAATGCCAAGCGCCGACTCTGTTGTTCCGTAGTAACGATAGTCCCAGTAGTAGGAGGCGAGCCATCTCAAACAATTTTGGTATCGATGGAAAATAGTACACCTCGCACTGAGGTGTAATCAGGTCTGGGCGGCCGGCCGCTTGAGCCCAAACGGCCGCGGACACACGCTCGTTACCTCTCCCCTGTATCCCAGCTCACTTTAGAGTAAAGTCATTGATTTCCCATTGGATGTTCGATACTTGTGTGATTCCCCATCGCATTTTAAATGTTTCTGGGGTTCTCGACTTTCCTAGCCTCCGACGCCCAGGGTGGCCCAAGAGGCCCTAAGACCGTCCCAAGACGGCCCACTGAGCCCCCAAGAACGGCCCAAGAGGTGCCCAAGACGGCCCAAGAGAGCCCCAAGACCCCGAGCCGACGATTTGTTACCCCGATCGTCCCACCTTCCACGGGGGGGAAAAGGCAATCATGACCCGTATGGAAAAACAGTCGCCGCGAATCGGAGGCCCGGCCAACCTCTGCCGACGTCTTCATCCCTCCAGGCAAGCGCCCGAGCACCCCGGCCCGAACCGACAATTCGAGCCGTCCGCCCCAAGATGCCCGCATGAGGCCCAGGAGGCCCCCAAGAGGCCCCAGGAGGCCCCCAGGAGGCCCCCAGGAGGCCCCTAGGAGGCCCCGAAACGGCACCCAAGAGGTTTCAAAACTGCCTCCACGAGGCCCCCGCCATCAAGAGGTCTCAGCACTGCGTCGTGACCTCGCACGCGCCCGCCGTCCTGGCAGCGCGAAGTTGGCCGGGAGCGGCCATCGCAATTTTGTTTCCCGCTCGGCCTGGACTAGGGTCTGCGGCCCGCAGGCCGGAAGGGACCAGCATTACTGCAGACTGCTTGAAGCTCAGGCTGTAGCTTATGCGTTTTAACTCACACGCCGGATCATATTTCCACCGATCGGCGGTGAACTCTGACCCAGCGAAGCCCCCGAGAGGCCTCCCGTGACATCCCAGCGAACACCCAGGAGGCCTATGACCCACAGCCCAAGCACGGCGGCGGGATGGACCGAAGGCCATTCTACATATCTGTATACAGATACGCTCAACTCTGATCGATACCCTCTGTTGTGAACCCTTGCGTCTGCACGATCAGTTATCTATCATTATGCCCGTTCTGTATCGCTAGTTTTTTTTTTTTTTTTTTTGTTTTTCTTCTCTCTCTCTCTCCCTATATGTGTATCCATATATGACCGTTGTTCTGGAGATGCCATGTTTTGATGGTGGTCGCATAGACGGATTGCAAGTACAGAAGCATGTATCCACAACCATGTGTACCCACATGCGTATATGCAGATATGTGTGTACATGTGCATCTCTCGCTCTCTCTCTCTCTCTCTCGCTCGCGCGCAATTTCTCTACAATGTACACAATACTATTTTATGTTGTGTGATTAATATGACATGGACTGGATCTCTCTCTCTCCTTCTCTCTGTCTCCCTTCCTCTCTCTCGCCGATCAATTCCATGATTTCCTAAGGAATGGGCGCCCCGTACTTCCGTCATAAGCATCCTGGCTTTGGCCATGGACACGAATTGTCCTTCCCTCTCTGTCTCCTCCGCGTTGCTTCTTTACTTTTTCTGTTTTTGATTCTCTTTCTCTCTCATGTTCTGTCTCTCTCTCTCTCTCGCCCTCCGTGTTCTACTACTCTGCTTCGTGCATCTACGATCACACTACGGTCTGCTCTCTTTTCTCCGTCCTGCACTTCGTGGTCCCTCTGCTAGACACTGCTCACTACTCTCTGGCATGTGCTCTCTAATTGAGAGTTCAAGAACTCTAACATTTGCCGAACTCGAGAACCCGCGAACATTCCAGTGCTAGGAACCCAAAACCCAGAATCCCGAATCTGGCCGCCCACCGATATTGGCCAGGAACTGAAACCGGGAACTGGGCAACCCGGTCGGCCACCGATACCAGCGCAGTGCATCTTTCCAACTTCAGTATCAGTTACTCGGTTCCCGTCAATTCAAACACTGATTGGAGAATGGCTATGTCGCAAGTTGAGTAAGTTTGATTAATTATGAGTGGGCCACGATAGTTGAACGAGTGAGATTGGGTACGAATCTTCAGAATGCGAGTGGATCTGTACATGTCGACATTTAGTTGTGAACGACCGAGAGCGGGTGAGTCTGATTATGGGTGCGACTGATCACGTGCGGGTCTCGATGCGGAGGGGGTATGATTTTCAGAAAATGAAGATGTGCATGACTCTGGGCAGAAGTGACAAAGTGTGGCAGCAGCAAGCGCAGTAAATGTTTTTCCCTTGAGCCAAACAAGAGTACGCGTGAGATCCTGACACGCACACTAAATGCAAAACCTGAGACACAAATTATGCTCACCTGTTTCACAGGTAAGACTTTCTCGCAGGTTCTGCAGCCCCGAAGCGCTAGGCCCCTGTGGCCTGCGCCGTCCGCAGTACGTCCCCTGAGACGACTGCGCAACCCTCTGAGAAGAAAGGAAAACAGGAAAAACATCCTGACACTCTAGCAACAGACTTACTGAAACCTGGCATCGGATGACAAGGCAGAGGTGGAGAGAGGGAAGGAGGAGGAGGAGGGACCACCACCACCACCAACCTCCTGGACCAGGTCTTGGAATTCCTGCCACGTCACCAGCTGCTGGCTCTCTAAGGTATTCCTGGAGGCGGCCTGGGTCCGGCTCTTGAGTCCTGGCGTCATGCGTCGTCGCTCTACCTCCTCGGATTCGTCCACAAGAATCAGCTTCCCACTGGTCATGAGGTCGAACAGTGCTGCGTTGCCCTTGGTGATGTCGTCTTTGGTAAGGGCGTCGACCGGCATTCGGCCGTGGGGAATCCAGCGGATTTTCCCTTTTGCTTCTTCCAGGGCGGCACATATGATGGCCATGTCGATGGCCGTCCTCCTGTCCCGGGCGCTAGCGTTGCCCTCCTTCATCATGGTGTCGTAGATACTTTTGGCGTCTACTACGTGGACCTGACGTTCACGAGAGCCTAGGCGGCAGTCGCTTCGTAGCATGCTCGTAAAGGGTCCGGAACCACGACGGTGGTCCTGCACGTTGACGTCCTGGAAGACTACATCCCGGTACAGGATTTGCAGGTACTCGACCTCAGCAATGGCAGCGCTGAGAGCCTGAGTCTCGCCGGCGAGGGTCGACGGCACCTTCCTGCGAAGCTTGGAGCTTCTCCAGGACAGCATCGAGGCCTTGACGGCCTGATTGCTGAGGACGTCGGCGTCGGCTGCAAGCACCATCCAGGCTCCCTGCGTCGGGTCGTCGGGGAGGCCTTTGTCGTCCAGCATGTCGTCCTTGGCGCCTACGCCGCCGGCGTCCGAGAAAGAGACATAGGCCATTCTCTCTGGATCCAGTCTCCACACCGTCTGCCCACGAGAGGCGGTGGACCGGAGGTGGCGGACGAGACGGTTGGCCAACGACACGTCTCCGGTGGTCGGCGCCTTTAGTCCACTGGCGAGGATCGAGGCCACTCCTGCAGCCTCGGGTCTTGTCTCCCGTCCTACCCAGTTGAATTTGTACACCAGCGACCTGGGGGCCTTCAACTCGGAGTGTTCAAGAGGAGAGTCTTTACGGGCAAGGCGACCCCGGGCCACTGATATGGGCTTGACCTCTTCCAGAATGTACTTTTCTTGGTCCAACACAGCTCGGTTAGGACCAATCGTCACTCTCCAGCCGGCGAAGTCGACCGGGCCCTCGTGGCAGTTCCTGTACTTTCCAAACTTGAATCGGGCTTCCAGCGTCTGTCGTAGCCAGCTCCTGGTCGTCGGGTCTGCGCTGGCGATGAAGAAGTCGTCGACTTCAAAGAGAATCATGTTCAAGATTTGGCACCGGGAGCCGTACCGCACCCACCAGCAGGGTTCAAGGAGGCTCTTGATGAACCCGTGTTGCTGGAGGAATTTGATCACCGTGCGTCTCCATGCGACTGGAGCGTCGTCCAAGCCGTAGACGTTGACCCGCAGCAGAATCAGTGATCCCTTCGGCAGCTCTATGCCCTCACAAGGTTCGACGTAGATGTCTCCCTGCGACCGCGTCATGGGGTCCGACTGGCAGAAGGCATTTTTGACATCAGCTATGTCCGCCAGCATGCCCACGTTCATGAGCACCTGGACGAACAACATGATGCTGGTCGTCTGGGGAGTCGGGGCGTAGACCTGGAGAGATCCTGAGTTTGGGTCACGGTGTCCGTGAACACACCAGCGGGATTTGGCCGAGGGCTCCGATCCGGTGCCCTCCACGGGCTTCCGCGCCGGACCATCCGACTCGAGATGATCCGCTCCGGTTGGGCCTTCCGCACGGCTTCCGCCTGGGAGGGAGGTATGACTTCCACCGCTCCGGTGGCCACCATCGCCCCCCATTCTTTCTTGTCCGCAGCTCGGACCTTCTGTCGTTCATCGGGCGTAAGCTGCTTGAGGCTGACCTCGCCCCCACGGCTGGCAGCAAATGAGCCGCTCCCTGGGGCAATCAGTCCAGTCCAGTCGTCACTGCGATCGCCTAAGACCTGGCTGGCCGGGACTGCCTGGACCCCCTGGGCACCGCCACCGCCACCGCCGGGGAGGAGGAGGAACTCTTCCATCTCCTGCTCCGCTCTCACCTGACACTCCTGCCGGTCGCGAGGCGACCGGCTCCGGCCTCGGACGCGGCCCGTCTCGAAGTCCTGGATGATCTCCGACGCTGGCCTCCTACCCTCGGCCCGAGAGATTGCCGGGCGCTCCTCCCCTTCTTCGCCGCCCGGGGAGGGGGGGCGAGCAGAGGCGGAGGACGGAGCCGGAGGGGCAGGAGCAGAGGCCGAAGGCGGGAGGCCCGGAGGAGGAGAGGGAGAGGAGGGCCCTGAATCTCCGTCGAGGAGTCGGGCTCTCTTGACCTCCGGTGGGCTGCTCGATGCCCTCGACCTCCGGATGCATATGGGCACGTCTTCTGGCTGGATCAGCTTCGTCCTGGGAGTGGGACGACTTGCCTCAGGAGGAGCAGAAGGAGGAGGAGGAGGAGAGGTAGGTGGGTTCTCTGGCCCAGCCTCACCCCCGACGGGTTCCGACTCGGAGTCGGGGTCCGTCCCTTGCCTGGAGCCTCCGAGCGATGGTCCAAGATCCTCCCCGGACCCCTCCGCGATGGAGGGAAGCCTGGTCCGCTCGCTGCCGGCCTGGCCGTCCGCCGACCCCGCCTCCGAGGGGGCCCTCGGTCTTCCTGGGGCCTGAGGCGCAGGCTCCCTTGGGTTGAGCGGAGGCCCGACCGCCGAGGGAGGGGAAGGAGGAGGCGGCGCCTCGACATCTTCGGGATCCTGAGCCGACGGAGGGACGGGCCCGGAAGCGCTCGGCACCTGGGGTCCTGGATCGACGTCGGGCCGGGCTGGTTCGTCCCAGGCCTCGTCTGGAGGTGGCCCCTCCCTTTGCACGTCCACGGCAGCCGCTCTCCGGGTGTGAACCTGGGCCAGGAGCTCCTGCCACTGTGGACCCTGGGCCAGCTGAAGACCGCACTCCTCCTCAGGACTCGCAAGCCTGACTTGCTTGACAGAGCACTTCCAGAGCCTGGCCCGGACAGCCACCCAGACCGTTCCCCTTTCACACAGCACGACCACCCCGGGACCGGTCCAGCAGGCTCTCCTTCGACCAAGGGCGTCCGCCCTTGATGACGTCCTGCTGAGATTCCTCCACACAAACACCCACTGGCCAGGAGTGAACTCCTTAAACGCAGGTCCCCGGGCCCTCGAGGCACGGCTTATCTTCTCCCGAGCCGTGGTCTCCATGGCCAGTCTACGGGCCACGGCTCGGACTTCCTGAGCTCGCGCAAACTCGGCCCCTGCTGAGTCCTGCTCAGAGGCAGGGCAGGTGACGTCGTGCCATCCTGGGAGACCGCGCGCGTCGTCGGACAGGAGCTCGTGAGGCATACGGGGGTTGCGACCAAAGACTAACTGCTGAAGGGAAAACCCGCCTCGGTGCCAAAAACTGTTTTTGTGGGCAACGAGCTCATGGGTCAAATCATCGAGCTCTTCGACACTGCTGGGGAGGGACACTCCAGCGTCGATCTCGGCCTTCAGACGGTCCTTGACCCAGGCACCGTGACGTTCAACCCTTCCGTTCTGCCACGGACTGTCTGCATCGCACACGTGATGACAGACCCCCCACCGTTCAAGGCCGCGAGCGAATCGCTCTCCGAACTCCGCCCCCCCATCGGATATCAGGAAGTCGGGAGCCCCGAAGGGCCTGACCCAGCTCGTGGAGAACGCCCCCCACACGGTGACCGCCTTAGCGTCGGCCAGGCGAGCACAGACCTGCAAGTTAGACCCGTGGTCGACTACATTCATAAACGGATAGGTCGTCCCAAGAAACTCCAGGTAGAACAGATCGATCCCCACGATGTGGTTGAACCTGAAAGTCCTGGGCATGGCGACCTTCCGGTGGTTGCTCGAGCGCTGCCGTTCCTCGCATTCAGAGCACCGAAACTTGCAGCGAGCCCATCGCACTAAGTGCCTTTCAACCCCCCCGGCTCTCAACGCGCGACAGAACTTCCGGGAATCCGGATGACCCATATTCACGTGCAATTTGAAAATGAGCCGCTTCTCTTCCTCGCTGGGATCTGGGTCGCTTGGCACTTCGGCCTTGCGCCGGTCAACTCGGGTCTCTGGCTCATCTCCGCTGCTCTCGGGACCTTCCGCCTCGGCTTCCTGCTCTTAGCCCCGAGGCTCGCTTCCGTCGTCTGCCGCCGGGAAGGCCTCGGAGAGCTCGGCCCGCGTAGGTCGGGCTCGGACTGAGGCGCCACTCCACTGGTCTGTCACCGCTCGGGCAATCTTCTTGACAAACTTGGGTGGGTATTTCGCAGCCCTGGAGGTCTGCCGACTGCCTTCTAACACCGCGTGGCGATGTCCCCCCGCGCAGAGGTGCCCCGAGAGCTCCCGAATGATGCCTGGGTGATTCGTGAAGATCCCCGTCGGCTTTTTGTTCAAACCCCTCGCGTCGACCTGGAGACCAAACTGACACATGTCTATCCTCACCCTCTGAACTCCCGGGAGAGAAGCCACATAAGACACAACGTGGGAGGCCCAGGAGCTAGCGAATAACGGGTGCTCAAAAGCGAAGTACCGCTCCTTAGCATGTCTCTGAGCAGCGATCTCCATGCACAAGATCAGGTCTCTCAGACCGCAGCGGACCTCCTGTTGCCAATCGCTCGGATTTCTCCGGTTCTTGTTCAGACGATTGATCGCTGAGAAAACCTTGCACTCGGAACTAAGCCAGACAACCTCAGGGTCCTCGATCTCTATCTGTCGCCAGAGCGCCTGCACGTGGAGCCTATTAGAGGAGTCCCAGCCCGTGAGGAGGTCCTTACTGGGGTCCTTGCCGAGGGGGCCTCCTAGTTTCCCGACCTCAGGGGCAATACGGGGAGGAGAAAAGACTTCCAGGAAGGCGGTCTTAGCCCGAGACCGGCTCGGGTAGCACCTGTCAGCTGCCTCCTCGCCGAGGAACGCTTGCCCTGAGACCCCCAAGTGTGAAACGGCATGTCGCTCCAGGATCTTCGACACTGGTCCTGGACAGGCCACTTCGTGATCGTCGTTGGTGACGTCTCCGTCCAAGTAGAAGGATTCGGACACCCCCAGACTCGCGACGCCCCGATGCCTCTCGCCCGAGACTCCCGGACTGCTCGTGGCGAACGTTGGGAAGCAGAAAGTGGGTTGGCCCTCAGGGAGGGGGCCCAAAGAGGAGCACTGGAGGGAGGAGGAGGACCCTCGTCCACGCGCCTCGCGGTCGCTGCAGGCGCAGTCACTGGAAAAATCTGCTGCCAACTGCAGCACCGGAGCTGGGGCCTCTCGGGCCCTCGAACGTGTATGCGAGCCACGCGTCGGCTCACTCAGATGAGGTCCTTCTCCGTGTACGTACCCGTGGTCGTCGTGGTCTGCGTAGTCCACGGGTCTCCGCTGCTGCTCTGTGCTCCGCCTCCGCCCTGAGCGCCGGAGCTCATGTTCGGCGTCATGTGCCAGTCCTGCGGGGCGTCGAGGTCGAGGTGCTGAGGCCCCGCGCTGCTCGCTGCTGTAGCCGAGGCCTCCTGCCGCAGCCAGCGGTTCTGGTTCTCGACCAGGCCCTGCACGGCGGTGCCGATGGACACCATCATCATCACCATCTGGTTCGCGGCCTGCTCGATGTTCCCGGTGCGGGGCACCAGGTTGTCCAACGTGGTCTGTATGAAGTCGAGGTTCTCCCTGAATGACTCCATGGGCCCCAGCGCCCTCTGTATCGTAACCAGGGCCTGGTGAATCTGGAGGAGACCCTCTTCCACTTGGCTCGGATGACTCTGCACACTCTGAGCCACTTGAATCATTTGGTTGAGCGTTTCCTGTACGTTGCCGAGGGCTCTCAAACCCTCCGGAATGTTGCGCAGCTGCCACTGTAACGCCTGCAGGTAGCTCGCGAGCTGGTTGACCGTGGTGAGAGCTGCCGCCCCCTGCTGGAAACCGCCCGCCTCTTGAAGGATATCCACGGCCCTCTGGGCCGACCTGGCCGCCGCACGGGCTGCTTGAGCTGCCGACTCCGGACGGTCGTCTGGCCCTCCAAGTCCCTGCCCGGCCGCGCCCGCAGCTCCTCTCGGTATCCATGCGATTCTGGTGCCGCATGCTCGACACTTGGAGCCGCTCCCCCACTGGTTCCCGTAGTACTGGACCTGATCGGCTGGGTGAGAGCACTCTGCAGCTGGAGTCGAGCGATCGTTCGAAGGCGGTGCCGTCTTCTGGTTCCCGACCGGGATGGCAGCTGGACCGCCCTGCTGAGGAGGAAGCCTGCCCGTCCGCGGAAATGGCTTCGGGAGCGGCTTCAAGGGCAGTGGTTGTGGCGCTGGCTTCGCAAGCACAGGTGCCGGCTTCACTGGAATGGTCGATGCGCCCGAGGCTTGAGGAGGCACTTGCGTGGCCGCTGGGGACCCCTGCAGCCCGCTGTTCGCTGGAGGCTGCTGCTGCTGTGGTGGAGTCGTTGTCCCTGGCTGAAGCTGCGCCCGGCCCTGACCTGCCACCACCTCGGGTGGTGGATAGGGCGGCGGTGGCGGCTGGTACCCGAGCCCCTGGGGAGCAAGGCTCACAGGCGCTGGCTGGGGTGGCAGCTGCCCCGCTGCCTCCTGATTCGGAGTCGGTACTGCCTGAGCCGCTGCCTGCTGATCCTGCTGAACGAGGCCCTGCTCGCCTGTCGTGTCGGTGTCGGAGTCCGTCTGCACCAGTGGACTCTGCCCGCCGCCATCGCCTCCAACGCCCGCCATGTACTGCTGGTGGAGCTCCTGCAGCGCCCGCTGAGTCGCGTGGTAGGCGCCTGGGAGCTGACGAGGAGCCGGGGAGGGCGCCGCCGCTGCCCTGGCGATGAAGAGGAACCAAGCCCAGAGCCTCTGGGCCATTGCTGTATGCTGACTGAGACAATGGTCGCTCGATGATCGAGTTGACACAGTCTGGCTGATGGCTCGAGCCAAGATGGGCTACGGACTCGCTCCCTGCCGGAGGTGCCTCGGATCGTCGGGACTAGGTCCTTGTCGCAGCTCTTGCTGGCCATATCGCCTTAGTTGCCCCAACAGATCTGACGCTGAGCTCCCAAGGCGCTAGCTGAGCCCCAGACTGGAGGTGCCCGAATGGTTCGTGCTTGAGCCCCTTCCGGTGCGTGGCCATCGCGAGGCCGATCCCCGCGACAGAGGCACTGATCCCCAAGACGACCCTCTCGTAGGCCCTCTCGAGGCTCATCATCCAGACGCCCATTGTCACGAACAGGATGATAGCGAGAGTGATGATGACCAGGATGATGTAAGCCCTCAGGACTCCGGACTCGAGCATCTCTGGCGCGTCGCCAGTGTTCAGCTGAAACGAATTCTGTGAGAGACAAGGATACTTTCGCAGTGCAGACTCCGGCACGCCCAGCGGCATCTCGAGCGCCTGTACAATCGTGGCCATCCGGTGGCCCGATCCGAGACGTGTCAGCTGGATGTCCGTCTCTAGGGTGGCGGAGGTCATCTTGTTCTGGGGCAGGTCGATGACGCAGCCCAGAAACTCCAGGAGGTTGACCGACAAAATGTGCGGAACCTCCTCCAGCAGCACCGTCGTCTCGATGATGCCGAGCACTCCTCCCAGGCACAGCGGGAAGAGTACTGAGGTCACGACCTTCGCGGCACCTCCCACGCCGTGAGCGGCGCGGGGCCGCTGATGCTGTCGGGGAATCAGCTCGTACTTCATGCCGACGGCGGCGAGAGCCTTCGACTCTCGGTTCAGAGCCGCGAGCCCGACCAGGTCCGAGCCCGCTCCTGGATCCACCAGCCCCTGGGTCGCCCTGGCCACGAGGTACACGCAGCCGTTGTCCAGCAGCTCCTGGCCGACCTCCTGCCAGTCCTGCAGGGTCTCCGGGGACACCGCCCACGAGCCTGCTGGGTCCGACGCGACACCGTCGAAGGTGTACGCGGCCAGGCCCCGCTTCTTGAACTTGGGGTCGTCCTTGTTGGGGCACTCGCGATGCCAGTGCCCCTTCTCCTTGCATATCCCGCACCTGGTGATCTTCATCAGCTGCTCGGGAGAGAGCCTGGGACGGCGCCCCTTGCCGCGGCCCTTGCCGCGGTCCGGCCGCCCGCGGCCACCGCCCCCCGGTCGTTGGGGAGGCGGGGGCGCCGATCCTGCCTTCTTGGGGCCGAAGTACTCCCTGTCGCGCTTAGCAGCGCGCTTGATCTCCTTATTCTGCTTCCAGGTCCGGCTCGAGGGTCGAGACTCAATCATCGCCAGAGCCTCCTCCACCTGTGTCTCGTCCAAGTCGAGGTCCTCGAGCTCTGCCAAGAGTGCGGCCTCGTCGTCCAGCTCGGTATCGTCGTACTCCTCCTCGTCGACCTCCTGGTCCTCGGAACCTTCTGAACCACCGACCGGGAAGGAGGAAGGGGGAAGATAATTCTGCTCGCTGGGGCCCTCGCCCTCAGCGTAATTGCTCGACACCCTACCTGGCAAAAGTCGCTCAGAGCCTGAGGCGTCCATCTGCCTCAGGGCCCAGCTCACGTCGCTGTACTCGAGCTTTCCTCGAGTGAGCGTCCTGAGGTTCTGCATACCTTGGGCCGTCAAGTTAGCCCCCTCCTCCAGCATGAGCCCCTTCATCTTGGAAGAGATCCAGAGGTCGTTGGTCTCGGCCTCCTGGAATTGAGCTTCTCGCCGACTCACGTACTGGATGAGTGTCTCTTTGCTCTCTCGAGATGCTTCGAAAAGAGCTCGACGGCCTGCCCGCCGAAGCTCGTCTCCTTCGCGTTCTCCTATCATCAAATCCATGCGGCCTAACACTACGTCGATCCAATCGTGGCCCGTGATCTGGGCCTCGGGGGTGTCATCAAACTTCGCCTGCATCGCATAATCGAAGAGCTTCAAGAACTTTTTTCCTCGTCGCCAGTGGGGAACATCCGTGTTAGTGTTCCAGCGCCGTAGTGCTCGGCGCCAAGGTCGATATTGTGCCCACCCTGGCCACGCTGGTGGGTCAGAGTAGTCTCCTTTTCCCCAGCTTGGACTGGAGCTCGCCCACCAGCTGTCCTGCCACTTGTCACCCTGGCTGGAGTTCTTCCAGCCGTCGTCCTTCCAATTGTCGTCCTTGCTGCCTGGCTGGTGCCAGGGCCGAGACGGGTCTGAGCCGGAGTTCCAGGGATCCGATGTCGCTGCTGCCTCCCACCAAGGATCCTTAAGTCGGCTTCCCGTCGACGTCGTCGTTGTCTGTTACTGTCTTCCGAGAAGAAGAGCCGGCCGCGCCCGCCGTCTCGGTCCCCGTACCTGACGGTCTTGTGGCGCCGATGGTCTCTCGGACCGTGCCGGCCACGATCTCTCGGAGCTGGTCCATGGAAATGGTCACGATGTTTCCTGTCGCCAGCGTCGCCTCCGCCGCTGCCTGCCCCCTGGGGCGGTCTGGATCGAAGGTCGCGCCAGCGAAATCGTCATCCTCCGCGGGCATCTCCGCGGCCGCGCCGCCCGGGCGGCGCGAGCCTGGCCCTGGCCGGGAGCGCGAGAGCGGCCTCCGGGCGCGGCCCTCAGAGCCGCTGCCCCTCGCCGCCCATTGGCCCGCCAGCCTGGAACCAGGCTCCGCTACCAACTGTGGCAGCAGCAAGCGCAGTAAATGTTTTTCCCTTGAGCCAAACAAGAGTACGCGTGAGATCCTGACACGCACACTAAATGCAAAACCTGAGACACAAATTATGCTCACCTGTTTCAAAAGTACAAGAGGGTCTGAGTGTGAGTGAGTGAGCACGAATGTATAAGAATACGACCTCGACACAATATCAGTCCAAGAGAATACAAGAATGAGCAATTGGATAATTACGAGCGAAACCTGGGAAAGAGTGAGCTTGAGTATGGCTGTTTCACAATACTTAAATTTGTGTGGGCAGGATCAACATGAGCGAAAGGTTAGGTTGAGCAAATTGGTATAAGTGAGTCTGCGCATGAACGACTACATGTACGAGTGAGCCTGGTTATGTGTGACAACTCATGAGATGGACAGGTCGGAGGTATATGTGTGAGCCTGATTGTGGGAACATCTGAATGTGGTCGGCGACGAAAGAGCGGGCCGGAATGTGAGAGGGACCTGAACATGAGTGGTTTGGTATGGGCGAGTCTGAACTTGAAGAACTGAGCACGACCAGATCAGGTTACAGCTAGGACTGAGCACAACGGATGGCCTCGTGAGACCTCCTGGGGTGGAGAACTTGGGGAAACCAGAAGGTACCCATACTGCTACTCACCGGACCTCTCCCGGGGTGCGCTCGGACCATGATTTCGAAACGAATCCAGCGGTGGCGACGAGGGCCTCCCAGGATGCCCCAAAAGCGGGAAACGAGGGAAGGGTACTTTTTCCTCCTCTGAGAACAAGCCGTTCTGTTTTGTCGTGACGCTGACAGTCGGGGATGGATTTTATCCCAAGGCCCTGCAAACAGGGCGGTAATAAACAGGCTGGCGGCCGAGTGTGTGTTTTCACGTGCGTGTTCAAGAAACTGCTTACCGCGTAAAAATGCGAGATAACCCCCCCGCTCAAAATTAGGATAATGTATCGACGTTTTTGTCGTCCCGATGTGTCACGCACTACTGCGAGGTAAATGCCCTGTCACCCCGTTCTTGCTAAGAGAGGGCCCTTAGCTACCAACCCGGTTTCTCACGCCATGTTTGCATGGGCTTGGTGATCCCAAGACGTCCGCTGCCCCGGCGTCGCTGCCGGAAGGGGCGGGGCCGCCGTTCGAGGCTCCAGAGGCGTCGGCAAGAGAGCCATCCTGCGGGGGTGTCGTTGCCGTCGGCGGCGACGGCGTCGGCGTCGTCGTCGTCGTCGCTGTTGTTCTCGCTCTCGTCGTCACCGCCAAGTGGAAGTGAAATCTTAGGCGGAGGAAAAGGTACCGACATCGATAGCCTTGCTTCGGTTTCCCCTGTTTGCGCCTGCCCTCGTCGCCACCGCTGGATTCCCCTCGAAATTCTCGTCAGAACGCATCCCAGGAGAGGTCCAGAAAGTAGCGGTACCAGTACCTTTTGGCTCCCCAATTTGACATGCCAGGGCTTCAGATAAAGACGCGCACGACACGAGTGTGGCCAAGCGACGGCCACTGTAGCGAGCCACCCGCCTACTCCGCACCGCCCGGGTACAGACCGTGTCCTTGACTCGAAGCAGCAAAATAACCTAACCCAAGAAGGTGTACGTTCGCCGTCGGGAGGGGCCAGGGACGAGGAGGCGGCTGGAGGAGGAGGGGGGGCTCCGACATCTGGGCGCCGTGGGGGAGTCATCACGGGCGACCTCTCCCCTGTTCAGGCTGCCAATAACACATGGCGGATTCCGGAAATCCTGAACCCAAAAATGCTGCCATTGATGGTCAACTTCCCCCTTCCGCAAGCTTCTGCCGGCCTTCCACCGGCGGAGGTAGCCTCATTTCACTTCCGCCGCCTTCCGCCAAGCTTCCGCCGCCGTCTGCCGAAGACATGCAAACGCCTTCGAGCCTCGAAGACGGGCCATTTCTGGAACGCCTCACATGGTGTCGAGGGCTCAGGTCGTGAGTTTCGCCACGGCATCGTGATACTCCACGGCGTCGGATGCTGGGTGACGGGAGAAGAGGAGGAAGAGAAGGAGGCGATAGAAGAGATGGGGGAGGGATTGGGAGGAAGAGGGGAGGAGGAGGAGGAGGAGGAGGAGGAGGAGGAAGAGGTAGAGGACAAGGAGGAGGAGGAGGAGGAGCAGGAAGATGAGGACGAGGAGGAGGAGGGATGATGAGGAGGAGGAGGGATGATGAGGAGGAGGAGAGGGAGCGAGGGCGAGAAAGAAGAGGGAGGAGGAAGGGAGGAGAAGGGAGAAGGGAGTATGATGAGGCGAAGAGGGAGTAGCAGGTGGAGAGGCAGGTAAGGCAAGGCGCTTGGATATCGTGCAGCAGCGGCTGAGCTCGGTGGCTCGTTTTGACCTCTGCGTGGCTATCTGGATGCGCGCCCCCAAGGGGGGGGAGAAGGGGAAGAAGGAGGAGGCAGGAGATACGACGCGACGTCCGCTGCCTCGGCCTGCGAGCGGGGGCGGCCCGGTGGAGCCCCCGACAAGCTCGCGGCGCAGGCGGCGACTGCGTGCGCCACTCGTCGAGGCCGTAAGAGAAGAGAGGAGGAAGAGGGTGCTGTTTCTAACCTGTGCCGGGCCTTGGTGATCAGGACGCCAAGCAAGACTGGCCTGGGCTCGCCTGGAGGAGGACCCCTGCAGTGGCCAACGCTGAGCGAGAGACCCCAGAGTACCGACACAAAGACCCCAGTCAGAGTCACCCGACTGCGCCGAGCTTGCGCGGGCAGCGGTGACGAGTGGCGCCTCGTCCCCCCTCTAGGCGGAGGGCCTCCGCCACATCTGCGAGCTGCTTTCCTGGCTGTCCCTCTACCGCATTGGGTAGGGGTGGACCTCCAACCAACAACCTCCGACAGAACCTCCAACGACTCAGCGACGACTGGACCCTGTGGCCAGGCGGGGTCGTGAGCTCTCAACAGGGGCGGCTCCGCGTTGGGAGCCTGCACTGCCTGGGCAGTGCCAAGAGACGTGCTCTGAGCATCGTCCCGAGAAGCCAAACTCAACGAGGCCTCTCCTAAGGGAGGATGGTCCTCCAGCGAAGTACACGCAGAAGAAAACACAATACTTATATCCTTCAGGGGCAACCTCCATGCTAACATTGTCAAGCCTCGGGTGCCGACCATTGCAAATCTTTGAGGTTCCACCTTTCCAAATCGGAGGAGGATGGATGGATGGATGGATGGATGGATGGATGGATGAAACGCTGGGGGTGGCGGTGCGTCTCAGTGCCACCGCTTGCAACGTGAGCTGCATGCCTGAATATGGAGGAGGAAAATGGAAGAGGAAGAAGAGGAGGAAGAAAGGGAGGAGGACGAGGAGGAAGAAAGGGAGGAGGATGCAGAAGAGTAAGAGGAGGAGGATGAGGGCAAGGATGGAGGAGGAGGAGTAGGAGTAGGAGTAGGAATAGGAGTAGGAGTAGGGGACAAGCTAGCCAGCTCGAGCGAGTCAAGCACGGCATGCCCATTCTCACCTGCCCTCCAGCAACATACGAAACAGTGCTGGCGCAACTGGGGACCGAACTCAGATCGGCAAGGTGGTTTGCCACAGCTGATGCAGCCGCGATGGCGGTTACCGATAAGAAACCCCTGGCGCGTCTCACAGACTGCGCTGGCATGTCAGCACGGGCCGAGGAGTCCCCAGGAAACCTCAGGAGGCCCCAGGAGGTCTCAGGAGAAGCCCCAGCGACCCCAGGAAGCCCCAGGAGGCTTCAGGAGGGCCCAGGAAGCCCCAGGTGATTCCAGGAAACTTCGGGAAGCCTCAGGAAGTGTCAGGAAGCTCCCGGGGAATCCCAGGAAACCCCAATATGCCTCAGGAGGCTCCAGGAGGATCTACGAGGCCCTGGGGAAGCCCCCAGAAACCCCAGGATGCCCCAGGAGACCAAGGGAGGCCCCAGGTGGCCCTAGGTGCTCGACGAATTGGCGAGCGAGAAATGTGCGCTGCGCCTCAGCGGGAACGCAACTTTCAGAAAACATGCGCGCGGCGCTGGAGCGAGAGCGACATTTCGCCCTGTCGCGCGCGATGTGCACCGCACCCCTTTCCTGCCACGCATTTCGCAAAGCCGACGGCAAGAAAATCCCCACTGAGAAAGAACATGTCGACTTTGTATTGTTTTTGACAGGTCGGACGGCCCCTCCCGCTTGGGGTTGCCCCAGACGTCCGCGCGCGATGTGCGCCGCGTCCAATTCCTGCTACGCATTTCGCATCGTCGACGACAGGAAAGGCCACGTTGAGAACACACGCAACGACTTTGTAATGATTGTGTGAAATTAGGATGGGGGGGCCCGGATTGACGGCCGCGCGCGGTGTGTGCCGCGTCCTATTCCTGCTACGCAACTCGCATCGTCGACGACAAGAAAGGCCATTCTGAGAGAAACAATGACGACTTTGTATTGATTTTTGAAAGTTAGGATGGGAAGGTCCGGATGGAAACCCTAGCGGCCAGCCAGAGGGGAGAGTAGGAGTATATTCGAATGAGTTACAGGGATGGGAGTAGGAGTAGGGGCAGGGGTAGGATTAGGAGTAGGAGTACGTGCAGGAATAGGAGTAGAAGTCATAGTAGTAGTAGTAGTAGTAGTAGTAGTAGTACTAGTAGTAGTAGTAGTAGTAGTAGTAGTAGTAGTAGTAGTAGCCGTAGTCGTAGTCGTA